>JAWPHD010001432.1:0-323450 GCA_037043455.1 Cyrtodaria siliqua | reverse complement strand
TTCAATATTTTACCAGATGTGTTAAAAATAATAACCTTTGTCGTGTTGATATTTACTGATAAGTTTCAATTACAACAAAACGAGTAAAACGTATCTATAGAGTTCAGTAAGTCTCTTGCACTCTTCGACAGTAAAACGATATCATATGCATGAATCACTCATGCTATATTTAAATCATCTATAGACACTTATTAAAAGTATCATCAAACAATTCACATTAAAAGTGTTGGACTAAGAATGAAACCTTGTTTTACTCCAGTATTGGGTCACTTATACACTCATTTGTTTCTACAGAAGAATTGAAGATAAACCGTGGTACATCTCTTTTATAATTTTCAAAAATTAACCCTTTACAGCGATGATACGAGTATTACACAGTCAGAAATGCTGTAGGGGATGGGGGTGGGGGAGGGGGGCACTATACAAACAGACTTATATAACTAATTGTGTAAGAAGTTTGTTTAAACCATACAAATAACTTGACGGAGTGGAAAAAAAAATAGTGCTTACTTTTATTTTTGCACTATGAAAAATTCTTTATTTGGATTTTTGAAAACGGACATGGGCTCATATTGCCTCGGGTGAATATAATTTCTAGATAGAGAATGGGGTTTTATATTGTTTGCCAAGAATACCTGCAGGCCTAACGAATAATTTCCTGAACAGACTCAATAAAACCGCGTATGCTTATTTCGTCTCTTGTTTGTATTCGCTGCTTCCGAAGGATCCGCATTACTGTATTTATTTCTGTCTCCTCCATAACCATTTATCGAGTCCCCTCTGGCAAAAACTTGTCAAAAGTCCCCTCCGATTCATCGAGTCCCTTCAATAGCATACACGTTTTTGAATATCCCGTTTTACACACTTAATAAGGCTTCATCATATATATTTATTTATGGGATTGATATCGTACGACATATATACATACATAGATTGGTGTAGTTTTATGTCTGTGCCGAAAAAGGGCGTATTTTGGAGGTCGTTCGCTCTCGCTTCTAAATGTTATCGCCGGTCCGTCGTGACTTCAAGCGCTAGTGTTACCGGTCTCCAGTCATCCGATTACAATCAAAGTACATGCACACAGAGTTGAGGTTTTACTCTATCTATACTTGCAATTATTTTGTTCTAGAACGGTCAACATTAAGTAATCTAAACACTGAAATATGAGACCTACCTTCGCGTGCTTGCTTGGTCCGCCATCTTGGAAGGTACCCTCCGGAGCTCGATCACGACAGCGAATTCAACGTGTCTACATATGTTTTTTTTTTCTAAAATGTGTAATAAACTTATTCTTAGTAACGGCGTTCTGTTTGTTAAAAAAATGTTCAACGGTTACTTTAATGTGTTCAATATACTGTGCAATCTAAAACCTCTTACGAACTGTATCTTTAACGTCTATGCACACATACATGCTGTTCGAATTGTCTTAATAACACATGTTCAATGTAAACCTTCAACCCCAAATTATTAACGCTTAAAGATTAATGTTCTTATTTGTAATATTTGTAATTGGTTAAAATATGCAACACGTTAGATTTGTTCATGGTGCAGACCATATTTGAAAAACTGTTCTCAGACCTGTTTTCCCTCTGATATTGCCACGGTTGCCGAGTACACGTCTGTTACTTTTTAATGATAGCTTCTGAAATTGTCATACCAAAGTAGATACAAATATCGAACAGGAAAGTTTAATGCGGAAATCATGGCAGAACGCAGACAATCAATAATTATAAGGAACACAGTTGATATGACATGTATATCATCATTTGGATGATTTTTAAAAGGTGTAGATCATCGTTGTAAAAGCTTGATGTGCCACTTTTTAACATATATACTGAAAGGAAAAATAAACGCATAATTGGTATTTCCGCTATATATTGTATGTTTAATATGCCACTGCTAATCGATGGTACAAGGCAACGTTAGGCCTGTCCTTTTGGAAAGAAGGTTGAAACAGCACCAAACACACCAATGGTTACCCCTGTAAAGCTACATTATCGACAGAATGCGCATTTGGCTCAAGCAGGTGAGCAAACCTAGGCTTTAAACGTTGCAGTTTCTTAACATTAAACACAGTACTGAAATGGCTTGACTTTTTCAAGCGGAATTTCAACAATTATGATTTCGTGTAACAAAGTATGCTTTGATTATAGTTCTACTAAATGAACGAGTTGTCCTTTCTGTAATTAGTTGTATGTAGCCACTTGTTGTACAAAACACGTTGAGATATATCTGGAACACTACGTGGAATTATTGTGTATAATAGTGCAGGTATATGTAATGTTTTGAGTATGCGTTTCTTTTTCCTTTCAGTACAATACCTCGTTTCAATCTCGTTTGCGGCAATGATATTTTTTAAAGAACTCAATTTAGGGTTTCTTAGACAAAAGTAATCGTCTTTTGAGTTTAATCTTGTTTCGACATGTCTATGATTGCGAGACGAAACAAATCACGATCGTATGTGTAGGCGTATCCACTTGCAATAATGAGAAAGATAGTATCACATCAAGTCGAAATGGAATTGATTTACATCGAGAATGTGTTAATTAAAGGTGGCTTATCATCGAAGCTGTTCTGAAAGGTTTAATTTAAAACTGAATGAGATAATAAAAAAAAGCTTAACTGCAAGGAGATGAATTTATATAAGCGTTTTGACAAGCTTGTTTTCAGATCCTTATCATTTATAATGTGTACATATTACCTATGTGAATATTACGTAATACATATTGTTTTTAAACCAAATGCAACTAGCCGCTAGACAGAATGTATAGCAGGCTTTGGTTATCTAGTTGCAAGACAGCATTTTATGCCAAATAAATCATGTACTTGCGTTTAGTGAAATGTTAATATGGAATTGCAACAATAAAATGACGCTTCAATAATCTGTTCATCGATATCGATGCTTTTGAATCGTGCTCAACTCATTGTGCCGATATTTCATTCATTGTTTTTCTCGAATTACTCCGTGCAGATGTTTGTACAGATGTTTACTACTTTCTTATACAGTTATCAGTTTGATTATCAATTATAATAACAGATATATCAGTTAAATTACCAATAAATACTAAAAAGTGTGTCCTTCAAAGTACATCTAAAGGTCAAACATTACTTTTAACTTTTCTATGACCGAACAAATTTGCTAAACCTATAAAATGTTTTCATATACTTGTTCGTGTGTGGAGTGATCCGTCCTAGTAACAGTGACTCGTTATTGCCATTATGGTTGCCGAGTACGTATCATAGTTTTGATACAGTCACTGGTCTATCGACTTCCACATGTATCGGCAATATGTTACTGTAATATTAACCTATGTATAGTGTCGGTCCTATATATGTTCTCCGTTACTGTGGGTATCATACTTGCATTAGCAGTGTATTGTTCTAATATACGCGAGTGTTATTGGTGAGTATTAGGTCTGGTTTCTGCGATGTTATATCTATGTTTTCAATAGCCATACAATGGTCGAAAACGTTGCGTGCACAATAAGTTTGTGTTTGTGTCAAAGTATCTGTCACTATATACCTTTTTGTTCTTGTTACATCACCTAGATTAGGAGCGTTTTTTTTATTATTTTTGGTGTTTGCACGTTATATAATCAAAATCTACGCTTCTGTTTCATGATGTTTATATTATTATATTAACATCTCTTCGGAATGGCTTAAATTTCTGTACTATTGTCATGATTACGATTGAATTCTGCTCTACCCGGGGCTAGAGGGCATGAACGGTAGCAAACACTTTTCAATAACTTTCGCGAACAATCTCAAGCAGACAGAAACAACAATATTGTTTGTATTTAACATGTTCGACGATTTCCAATTTCTCCTTTCATACGTGTGTATGTTAAACAAATAAAACGTTACATACTCAGTTATTATTACCCTGATATTTCATGACGTATATGTTATACTATACACAAGGTTTTCTTTAGTATTGCATTCACATTCTTGAACATGATTATTATATCTTAAACAATATATTAATTAAGCCTCTTAACTCACAATATATAGAACAGGATTACAAACAATAATTAAAGGAACACAATGCAATTTTATTAACGATTCATGTTCTCAAAATAAATACCAGGCTTCAATGCATTTATCATGTTTATAGGGATTTTTCGAAATTGCCAAAAATTAGTTTTGAATAAACTATGAAATGCTTCGCCTGTAAAATGCCTCCCTGTGCTACGAATCAGTAGTGTTAGCTTTACTAGTCATTTGGGATCAAGGAGTCCAATATATGTGGATTTGATTTAGTATAGCGCTTAAGTCGGTGGTAGTGGGCTGTAGAGGTGATGCTTCTTACAGCATCACCTTTCATGAACAGGCTCAATACGACCGAGTCTGCTACTTTATTCTCTTGGTTGTGGTTTTAGATTCTAAAGGATTTCCCCTAACATTTAACATTTTCAGTTCAGCGGATGTAAAACGTCTCCCAGTGCAACAATCAGTATTATTATACCTCACAGAAAATGCACATGCTAAATCCCCATAGACAACAATGTGTAATTTCTTACTATCTCACGCGAGGGTGATAGTACAGGGTGATAGTAAATCGCAGGGTGATAGTAAACAATTATCGCAGGCGCAGCTTTGATGCGCGTTGGAGTGCGTACTGTTTTGGTGACGTCATCGGCTCAGTATGGTGATATGCTATTTTTAATTCACCATAACTTCACCTCGGGCGATAATCATATCCTCAGGGTGAACATTCTTACTATCACCCTCTCATGAATGTGATATTTATATAGTGCAATTATTTCTGGTCTTGAATCAACGAGCCATCAGGGTTACCGTTACCATAAACTTCGTAAAACCTTTGCAAAATTTTATTATCGTAACCCTGATCTTCTTTCCAAATATAAATGTAATTTAAGGACTCTTCTGCGACAAGGACTATCACAACCTGACTTCTATGGTGATGTGATTTATAAACTTCGTAAGATTCTTGGTCATGATCACTTTCATACTATCTTTGTTAAACTTGTTAAAAAGTTTATCAAAAGAGGTTATGACCCTATCATTTTGTACTGCATGCTTGGTGGTGGACCCTTTTACAGTTCGCCACTATGCTTTCCTCTTTAATTGTACGATGACCGGACAGGCTGTGGACCCTGTGATGACGCCTACCTAAAGCCCATTGGGACGGTGGCGTTTGATGTTTGTCCATGATCTTTCTTGTCGTGCCCTTAATGGTTTATTCTCTTACTGCTCTGGCTTCTGCAAAGTCATTGAGTACCTTCATTGTGGCTTTCTAGGCTATTGTTTTTTTGTATTATATTTACACGAGCATATTTGTGTTTTACTTATATTGCCTATTGATGCTGCCTTGTTGGTTAGAGATTAGATCATGGCGGGGATTTCTTTATTTACACTGTCCTGATTTAATGGGATGACAGTAGTGTAAGTGTGAGGTTTGGTGCACCCTAGAACCGGTTTAAACCCCCAGTGGCCTACTTTGCCACTGACCGTTCCAAGGCGGTAGCCCTATTGTCAACCCTTTTGTGTTTGTGATGTCGTTTGCAATTTGTATTACTTTTGTCTTTTCGTTTGTCTGTTTGCGTGTTTGTTTTTGTGTTTTGTGGTTGACTGTCGTCCTTGAATGCTGCTTTCCCTGTCCGATATTTTTATCCTTTTTTGAAGTAAAATACCGCTTAAGCCGTTGCTATGGGGCGTGAGACGAGCTTTTACTAACATTTCCTGTCATGAACGGACTCAATAAAACCGGGTCTGCTATTTTATTCTCTTGGTTGTGTTTGTTGCTTCCAAAGGATTTCTCTTATTAGTATGGTAATTTATAATTTAATTTGTTTGATTGAAAAAGGAAAACAACATGCTCTTATTTGAAAAATTTGGTTATCTTTCTATGAATGATTTGTTCTGTTATTCTTTTCATAAACGTTTAAATAAGCCATTTTACAAATGTCTACGTTTACCCAGAGCAAATCAACATGTACCTACACTTAAGCATCACTCTGGAAAAGGCATCCATATGTACATTTGTACTATGAATGAAATGGTGTGTTTGTCATTTCATAAACCTTGAACATGTCAAACAAGGATTACAATTTCTCATCTAACCGAGTTATCTTATACCGCACTGGGAATAGTGCTGTCTTGTCATATTACCTTTACAGTTCTATAAGCACAAATGTGAGCTGAAAACACCATTATAAATATCGTTTTACTATCAATCTCTTGTTGAAATTGATATCATTTTCTCTCGAAACCAATTTGCTTAATATCGTTCTGTGACTAATATCCTCGCGATCGATGTATTTTAATACAAATGATTAATTCATCCGTATTCAGATTCCGTTCAGTCATTAAATAATAGTTCTCCCATAAGAACATCAAATAGTATTGATACCAGTAGGTTGATAAAAAATAAACTAAATTTAACGGGTCTTGCAGTGTGTCTTACTGCAGTAATATTTCGTAACAAAACACGCCTTTTCAGTGCAAACTGTAAAATTATGAAGAATACTTAGAAAATATAGTACGGTTTCAAGTACAACAAAGGAGTGATTTGATTGACGATTGTTTTTCAAAAGTAATTCACTTTAAGTATTGTTCTTCGAGAGAAATGTTTCTGTCTTGCATGCTCAATGATTTGAATTACAAAAAAAATGTATACCGATGAGAATTTGTTTTTTGGGATAATTCGTGTTTGAATTTGTTTTATCTTTAAACCATTGATTTCGTGTCTTTAATTCATTGAATTTAAGTTATCTCCGCTCGAGAGGATATTATTCAATGTAATAGTTATTCTTCCGTAGAATTGATGGTAAATACTAAATAAAATTTGAAGATTAAAATGGGATTTTGCTATTGATATTCAAGGATTCGCAATTATATCCCTTGAATACTCGTGCCATACATATACAAATGAATGAGTAGATAAAACAAATCCTCTTTTCTATTGTTTTACAGGTCGTTCTATTGCAAGCACAATCAAAGAGGAAAGCATAGTGGCGAACTGTAAATGGGTCCATCACCAAGAATGCAGTGCGTTGCAAAATAATAGGGTCATTACCCCTTTTGATAAACATTTTAACATGTTTAACAAAGAAAGTATGAAAGTGATCGTGACAAAGGATCTTACGAAGATTGTAATTCACGTCACCATAGAAGTCAGGTTGTGATAGTCCTTGTCGCAGAAGAGTTCTTTAATTACTTTTATATTTGGAAAGAAGATCAGGGTTACGATAATAAAAAATTGCAAAGGTTTTACGAAGTTTATGGTAACGGTAACCTTCATGGAGTAGCTTTTTAGTTATAGAAAGATTACGAATATTAAAGTCCTTAACTCCAGTACAAGCTCTAGAAAAACGAATAAGTAACACATATACCCCATAAGAAGTTGCTCAGGGAATATTAACAATATCAAATAAAGTTGATAGTTGTTCATTATAGACCCTTTAGCCGGTAGTTATGTGTTTTGTGAGGGTGATTATATGATGCAAACTAGGGCGTGTTTATGTGTTGGTATGGCACTGTGAACGCCGAAAATGCACCGATATGACTATATATATTTTCATATATGTATTTTATCGTAAATTGCATCAGGTTTTTTTTGTTTGTTTTTTCATGTTTTGTATTGTTTGTATCTTTCTATGAACTGCTCAAATATGTTTGCATTTTTCCGGTTTCTAGAAGAAATTGCAAATATTAGTGTCAATTGCGAGATATTTATATGTATGTATACATATATGTGTAAATATATGTAATTGTATGTACACTGAACGACTTTAAAAATGCAACACGGGAATTTCCGCTATATATTGTATATACTGCACAGTTAATTGCACATTAGATTCCAAAACAATCCCAAGATGTTGTGTATAACAAAAGTTGCAGTTAATTAGAGAAAGTACACATCTGTGATGTTGTAGACGTTTTAATCACACTACACCTTGTAACAAAAACTTCATAAATGTTGAAGTTGCTCTTTGAAAAACTGAGTCAGTTCAGTACTGTATTAAACGTAAATAGTTTGCAAAATTTCGCATCCTAAGTTTGCTCACGTGCTTGAGCCAAACGCGTCATCTGTCAATAATGAAACTTTGAAGAAATACCGATTGCTGTATTATTTATTGTTTTAGTATTTTTTCCAAAAGAAAAGGTCTTACGTAGCCATGTACCATTCGATTAAAAGTAGCATATTGTACATATAGCGGAAATTCACGTGTTGCGTTTCTTTTGCGTTTCAGTGTATGTATATATGAATGCGTATATATGTATACGTTGACAGGTATGAGTATATATTTGTATTTATGTTTGTGTTTGTGTGTACATATATGTATGTATTTAAGCTCATATGGTGATTGAATGACCTACCTTCGTGTACAGTAATATTCTACGGTATGTTAATGATCATCAACCAGAAAATAAGTAATCTATTTAATAATGTATAGTAACACACATCCAGTACTCAAATAATCCATTTAATGTTCACATTTGACTTTGTACGAATGAACATTGTCTATTCTATTTTACGCATGCACGTGTATACCGCACGGGACATGTTTTAAATCGTACAGGTAAAAGGACTATTGCTCGGCGGATATGTAAAAGGCAAAATACATAAACATGATAAATAAACAAAGAAATCATTGATTTGCATGCGGTTTTGAAAAATTACAATCATTCAAATGATGTGCTTTTTAAGTAATAGTTTTACTTTCTGCTTTTCTTTAAACATGTGCATAGGACTTAATACTTATATTACATGTATAGTATAACTGTACTTAACATTATATGAATTACGTGGACAAATTGTTTTTAACTTCTTATAAAAAAATATGGATAGGTAGTAATTATTGAGAATTATGTTATAACTGCATTTATCATTATGGGAATAATGTAGATCTATTGAGATTACTAATGCAAACTATGTATATGTAATCTGTTAAAATATTTTAATTATTCACACCTGAAACCATACTCTTCTCACTGTATATGTGTGTAACTGTTGCCTAAAAATGTATTGGCGATGAAAATGTATATATATTTGATCCTGCCTACTTACAAAAATGGCATGCTCGTAATTACGATTAATATAAACACAGTTTCATGAGTTTTTATTTGTCATACACAATCGTTGTTAAAATAAAATCCGTGTATCTCACTAAAATTTCGTTTCGTTAGAGGGAAAACTATGGATGTAGTGCAGTCTCGTGAGTTGTATTGTTTTCATTATCTGTTTCATACAAATTCATTGTAAGGAATTTCCTTGTACCTCTCTAAAATTTCGTTTCGTTGGAGAGAAAAACAAATGGACTAAGCGTTAATACTCTTTCTTATAACGTTTGTAAATTTAAAATATGAGCACCCACACGCAAAAGGACAAATGTAGTTTCTCTTTATATCAAGTTAAATTGTTATCTTCATCAAACATGCAAGCAAAAAAATAATCAAGCACATTATGATCATATGTGATAGTTATGCTTAGATTTCTATTTAGACAAATTACGAAAGTAGGCTTTTACGTCAAAATATGCAATATAATTTATACTGGTTTTTATCATATTCCATATCTAAATGTGTTTGAATATAGATATAATTGTGTTGTTGTTTCCGGTTGTATCACATGTATATTGCATTGTACTATAGTCCATTCACTAAGACTATATTTTTTTTGTTTTGTTTTTTTCTCCAGTATGCATGTTTGTTCTCCAATATGCATGTTTCTGCCTATATAAGCATGCAATTTGTTAAAATAAAACATAAAAATAACAATTTGATATGTAGTAGGTCTTGCAGTTATTTCAAAATGTTACAATTCATTTTATGATTATAAATTTGTTCTATAATACACGAATAAGAGTATTTAATGTAAAAATACAACATTTACATATTTTTCAATACATTTAACGATGAACAATCATGCTTTATCAGTTTCTAAATTTATACATTATGTTCCAGTTTGTCAGCATCGCAGAACGTGCTTTGTTAGATTATTATTATTATCAAACCGACACAAATACATGTATAACTTCTTAGATGCTCAATCTGTGTGTGTCTTTTTGTGTTGTGAGTTAGCTTCTCGATGCGTTGTATACTGAAACGTTATGCATATAGGCCTTATATTATTGGTAAAGTGTCAGTTTGATAAGTTTAGTCTGAACTCACTGATAGCTATGGTATATATTGAATATCGCTATGTATTGTTATAAGACTTATAACGTATACCTAGTCTGTCAGTTTTGTACAAAATCTTGGCGGCGCTAGAGCGCCCAGTATTTTAAATCATACTTGATTTTCCATAAATTCCCACTCACTCTACTTAGCTGTCTAGTTTTATTAGTTTTCTTATTTCTTTATTTCGCTATCACTTTTCCTTACCGTCTTCTCTGTACTGCACGTTGGTACGTTGCTTTTTTTATCCAAACTAAAATAATATAAACAATGGACATTAAGTTTCGTACCTTTAATGTAAAGGGACTTGGGAATTACAATAAAAGAAAACAAATAGTTGAGTGGCTAAATCAAAACAAATGCTCTGTATGTTTTTTGCAAGAACTTCATTGCGATGACAGCACGTTCACCAAATAGAAACTTGAGTGGGGAAATGATGCTTTTTTCAACGGAAGTACCAAAACAAGTACTGGCCTGTGCATTCTTATCAACTCAAATTTTAGATATGAAGTAATTGAATATAAAAATATAATTAACGGCATATAATATAAATATAATTACTTAATGTGTATGGCCCGAATAAATTACAGATAATACAAATTTTCTGACAAAGATTGAAGAATTCGTTTAAACAAATAATCAATCATGAAACTTTAATTATACGTGGGGATTTTAACACAGTTATTGATGTTGATAACGATAAGTAAAATGGTAGAGTTAACACTAATAAAAAAGTAGAGAAAAAATAAATAATATTATATCGGCAAATGACATTAATGATAAATGGAGAGTTTTAAATCCAACTACTCGTCATAATACGTGGCACTCCAACCATAAGCCTCCAATATTATGCACACTCGATTACTTTTTAGTATCGTCAAATATTGTTAATGATATTTCAAAGTGTAAAATTACTGCAGGTTTACGCTCCGATCATTTAATAGTATATTTTAATCTTAAAAATGGAAAACAACCACGTGGTCTAGGGTATTTTAAATTAAACAAAATTGTGATTTTAGATAAGAAATATCAAGAACAAATGATTACAAGAAACAGTCAACATAAATAAAGATGCAAACCCTAACACTCTTTGGGAGGTTATTAAAGGTTCAATTCGAAACGAAACAATATTATATTTCTCAGGAATGAAAAAACGGGAACGCAAAGAAGAAAAGAAATATAAAAAGATCGGACAGGAAAAGTAGCATTCAATGAGGACAGTCAACCACAAAACACAGAAACAAACACGCAAACAGACAAACAAGAAGGCAAAAGCAATAATAAATGCAAACGACATCACAAACACAAAAAGGTTGACAATAGGGCTACCGCCTTGGAACGGTCAGTGGCAAAGTAGGCCACTGGGGGTTTAAACCGGTTCTAGGGTGCACCAAACCTCACACTTACCCTACTGTCATCCCATTAAAACAGGACAGTGTAAATAAAGAAATCCCCGCCATGATCTCATCTCTAACCAACAAGGCAGCATCAAACACATATTAAATGAAAATATCGACAAACTTGAACTGAATTTATCAAATAACCCCGAAAATGAGGAGTTACTTAATGAAATTAATCAACTGAAATCAAAACTCGAAAATATTATAGAGAAAAGGATACAAGGTATTATTTTAAGGGCAAAAGCTGAATGGATTGAAGGTGCGGAAAAAATACAAAATATATTGCAAGCCTCGAGAAAAAAAAATCAGAACAAAAGACAATCACAAGAATAATTAAAATAATAAAGAAGTAGCAGACTCTCAAAACATATTGACAGAACAATGGCATACTAGTATAAGCAATTGTACAGTAAAATTAAAACAGAAGGAAGCAAAAATACTTTTTTCCCAAAACTAAAGAAAATGTTCTAAATGACCAACAAAAAGAAACTTACGAAGAAATAATTAGTGAGACAAAATGTTTAAATGCCTTAAATGAAATGAAAAATAATAAGAGTCATCGGTCGGACGGTATAACAACTAAGTTCTATAAACTATTTCGGAACGACATTAAGGAATTTTATATTAAATCAATAAATTATCCGTATGAAATTGGAAATTTAACTACAATTCAAAACAATGCCAAAACAAAATAAAGACTTAACTTCACTTATGAACTGGAGGCCAATTAGTTTATTAAATGTCGACTATTAAATCGCGACGAAATGTATAGCTAACCATATGAAAAAAATGTTTTATACACTCTTATAGACAATAGTCAAACAGGTTTTATAAAGGGGAGGTATATAGTGGAGAATATAAGAACAATATTTGAAATAATCGACTATTTGAACGAAGGCAATTTACCAGGATATATATCTTTTGCTGATTTCGAAAAGGCATTTGATAGCTTATATCATAATTTTTTTTTACAATTATTAACATATTTCAATTTCGGAACATCGCTTGTTAATTGGATCAAACTGTTTTACAGAGATGCCCAACGTTTTGTATCAAACAACGAACACATGTCTGACCTTTTTAAAATAGAAATAGGAGTAAGACAAGGACGCCTGTCACCTTATATTTTCCTAGTTGTAATTGAGATTATTTATATAGCCATTAGAACAGAAACGACATTAAAAATATAATAATGGCTAATAAAAGAAATAAAAAATACAGCTTTTGTAGATGATGACACTTTTATACTAGATGGTTGGAAGTAAACATTTGAATCTTTAATTAGACTAAGAGATAAATTCTGTTTGACATCAGGACTCAAGTTAAATATAAACAAATCGGTAATATTGCGTGTTGGCTCACTCAAAAATACAGATGAAACATATTGCAAAGATAAACACTTTATATGGACAAACAACAAAACAACAACACTAGGAATTGTTTTTACACATGATAGGTGAAAATGTCACCAGGAAAACCTTACACCAAAGATAGATGAATTCTGCAATTGTTTAGAACATTGGAAAAACATAGTTTATCAATAATTGGAAAAATAATCGTTATTAAAATATTTGCACTACCCAAACTCATATATCCCCTAACAGTTCTAGAGAGTCCAAATGAAGTTCATATTAGCCGAACAAAAAGCAAAATGTTTGAATATTTATTGGAAGGTAAACCCGATGAAATAAACATGATAAACAGAAACTCAATAATTCAGGATTATGAAAATGTGGGGTTAAAAATGATTGATATAAACCTATTTCTAAATTCAATAAACGCAGGCTGGATTAAAAAAATTCTGGATCCTTACAATCACGGTGATTGGAAGGCAATACACATGAAAGAAATTAATAAATGTGGAGAAAAAACATTGTTTGAAGGCAATATTAATACAATTGATGCTGAAACAATAACAATTAAATTACCGCTTTTATCGCAAATAGTTAACTCATGGTCAACAATAAATTTTAGGGAAAATATTGATCAATATTCGAGACAAATTATATGGATCAATACTTATAATAAACACAGAGGGAAAATGCTTTATAAAAAAACATGGAACATTAAAGGTATACATACATCGAACAGTTATATAATACTAGGGTTAAACATTCTACAATTCGATTATTTAAAAACGGTTTTTAATCTCAATCTCCGGCTACCAGAGTCATTTCTGACTCCGTCAACATCAAAGAAAGAAGGGCGGACGGTTAGGTCACGTGATTATTCAAAACAGTTATGACGATGTTTATAATAAATCCTGCGTGATCCGCAAAGATAAAAATATAGACCTATATTCAATATTTTCAAAATGTTTTTCTATGAGTTAAATTTGTATAGTAATTTTCTGCTATCGAGCTTCGGTTTGAAATGTTTACATATGCGTGTCAATTGAGGAGACCTAAGTACGTCTTATTTTGGTAGTAAAATAGTCCCGATTAAAACTAAATTGTTTTCATACATTATTTCAAATCTTGCAACATTTTATTTTCAGATATTTTGAAAATTAGATTTACACAAGAAATAAATAAGTTTCAGGCAAAAATATTCCAATTTAACAAATTTTACCAAAATTTTGTAATTTAGTAGTTAGCAGAGATATATGTGAGTTCCAGGAACGATAACTCTTCGTTGAGATTGTTTTAATCTAAGCAACTCTGAGTTTCTACAATATTATACAATCATACAAAGCATTCCAAAGATGTGGAAGAAAGCAATTCAAACAGAAACTAGAAACAATATTGATATTGAACAAACACTGTTAAAAGAAATAGAGAAAACAACGAATGCAAATAAAGTTATATAGAATAAGCAAATTAGACGTATTCAGAAGGATCTCGCGATAAAACCTCATATAAAATGGGACGAATAATTTACGAATCTAAACTGGAAATTAACTCACCTTATACCGTTTGAATGCTTAATTGACACTAAACTTAGAACATTCCAGTATAAATATATAATGCGAGTTCTCCCAACAAACACCTGTTTGATAAATGTAATATTGCAAATACAAGTATTTGTGATTTTTGTAATATGCACATAGAAATTATCGAGCATTTATTTTGGGAATGTCCAGTTACTCGAGCTTTTTAGACAGAAGTACAAAACCTTTTAATCACTAAAATATACAATGCAATGTAGACTTTAAAACGATTTCGTTTGGAATTATGGCAAATGGCAATCGCGGCTAACTCTTGCATTTCATATTTTACATGAATGATTGCAAAGTATTTTATTTTCGGAAGTAAATATTCAAGGACAATTACTAGTATTGCAACCTTTATATATACTATAATTAAACAAAATTGAAAACATAGAAAGAATAATAGCGACATCTGGGGAAAAAAACAAGACAACACAACGATAAATGGCAGCATTTTGCAGCTCAGAACTGACCACGTTTAAAACAGCTCGTACAGTGCGGTGGTACACTTCTATTCCTCTCTGCTATTATTTCAATCTATTCTGTCCTTTCATTACCGTTCTAACAGCCTATCTCCTATCACATCTAATATAATCTTATTTTTCGAAAGACACAAGTGTATAATAAAACATGTGTTTTGTTGATTTATATAATATAAACATGTATTTAGAAAATGTAACTGCTCTTTGTAAATATGTGTTTCATTGTTGTATAATTGTGCAAATTGAAAAATAAAATATTTTCATAACACAAAATGTTTGTCACAACGCATTTTATTGGTCAATACTCATGGAAACAAGGTAAACTGCTCCACAGCGTTTAAATATGTAGAACGCCGCCATTATCGATTATTTAGACACAAATGGATTGGCCAGTGTATACACACGCTTTACGTCATTAGAGGATTTCCAGCTTTTTAAATAGAACAAAAGCTGTCTTACCATTTTTAGTCCTAAACAATTAAATAGAATTGAATTGGGAGTTATAGTCGCACCAACAGCTAAGGCCATATGGCGACTTTCCAGCTTCCACTGGTTGAGGAAGACCCAGGTGCCCCTCCGGGCAATTTTCGTACACGGGCGGGCACCTGGGTAGAACCACCAACTTTCCGCAAGCAGTCCTAAACAAGACAGAATTGATTTGAATAATATGAAAAAAAAACAAGAACTGTTGAATACAGAGATGTCAAAATTAGACACATCGACAAGACCGGCGCTAGGAAATGGCATATGCTTTGATAACACCCCTGGACAATTTCGAAAAATACCCCACCCTCCTGGAAAAAATCTCAAAAACACCCGCAGGATCTCCATCCACCACCAGCCCCTTCAACATATTTTCCTTCCTTAGGTGGGTACGGATATTGCTCGGAAAATCCGAATTAGACCGAAACCGTTGACACCGGTAGGGACTGGTATAATACCAACATTGGCGATTACTCTAAAATCTTTCTTCTAGAGGAGGGATAACACAATAAATCGAATTTCCTTGGGTGAGCCCGTTGCTGCTCAGTTATCAGGGTTTTTATAAATACAAGCCCTGATTTTATTTTAGAAACTAATCTAGGAGTCCTTGTTCCAAAACAGCTTACAAACGTCGTATCTGCAGACCTCACTTGATTTGGACTACAACTTAAAATCGGCCAGCTACGTCTCTGCTCAACATGCTCGGTGGTGCATATTGGGAGATTTCCCCAACATTTTAAGTACCTATTCTGACGCTGAAATGTTGATGAATTAGTCTGAATATTTATTAATGGAAAACTAACATTCCCTTATACCCACTTTCTACCTAGTTTTATTGCATGTATGGACTATCTCTCTTACCAATATGCAAAGTTTTATATTTATACGCTTGTTGTATATTCTCTGGGGCGGGTGCATGGATGTGGGGAGGGTGCGACGGGGCATAACCCGAGGATTAGACAGAAACGAATTCCGGTTAGGCGGGAGATGGCTATTCCAGATTCTCGCCGTACACACCATCCATGCCTCCCCTTTAAGCACAGAATACATCCCCAGCAACAGCAACAACAACATCAACAACAAATAATAATTATATAGAAAAGCGTCTCTTCTGACCTTGCCACGGTACCATCTGGAAAAAACATGTACAAAATATCACCCTAGATCCCCTGGAAATCCATTTCATACCTCTTCCCCATAAAACAATCTAAAATTACCCCCACCTCCCCATAACGGATTGAAAACAAACAAACAAACAAACAAACAAAAAATAATAATATGAAAAAAAATCGTTCACCTGAACATTTACAGACTACCCCCAAGATTAAAAAAAAATCGAGCCACCATACAACGTTTTATTTCCGTTAACCCCTCCTACACACTTCCCTCATGGAATTTTCGTAGCCCGCCCCCCACGCCCCACCCCCTTTTCCCTGCATCCTCCCCTCGAAAAAAACAAAACACCTTCTTTACCGCATTCTCACAAAACCACGAAAAACACCACTCCTTTGGGGAAAAAAGCATTTTGTTCACAACCCCACCCCCGGAAGCCACCTACCCCGTTCCTTCCTTAGACGGACGTCGGGTACAGAACTTGTTATGTTACGTACCAGCATGGGGACTACCCTTCGGAATAAGACATAAGTGAGTGTGTGTTTTGCAATCAACACATATCGTCTTTTATGTTTATCACGCCCGCGCATTATGTAATAAATATTGAGGAAAATACCAATTTTCCGTATAGTTTTGATCGCAGATGTAATGCGCTTTGCATGAGAGAATTTTTTCCACCATGAAAATCGGCGTTTGACTGTCTTGTTTGAGTGAAACGGGACATGCGCAGTGAAGCAGCCTAGCCATAATTTCACTATCATCCAGTCAAAATCCTGTAGCAAACTCTACCCAGAAGGCAACTAAACAATATGAATGCAAACTTTTTTTGCACATAAATATGAAATTATACAATATGAATGAGTATTTAAACGATATACATATAGAGAAACCACACATATATAAGATATTATAGAATACAAATGACAATTATAGCATATTAAAATGACAAAGTATACCAAATAAATATACCAGTTATACAATATAAATAACAAAATACAGAATATAAATGAAGAATTATAGAATATAAATAACAAAATATAGAATATGAATGGGCCAATATACAATATAAATGAGCAATTGTCGAGTAGTGCAACGTTTTACTTGCCATATTTGATTTCTGTGGTTTCTAAAAGACCATTTTTCTCCTTTATGTCGTTAGTTTGCTTTCAATTGTATTTAAGATTCGATAAATCCATGAAAACCAAGATATATTACTTCAATATAAAGCAAACGTTATTGATATTATAGTTCTTTATCTGTATAACAACGCAGTTATTGCCATTAACAGGAATATAAATCTTAGCCAACTCATGTAATTTCGTAAATTGTAATGTATGCCTACTTCATTTCATATTATTTAATAATGTTTTGTTTCGATAAAGCATTTTAATGGAGCATGCACGATTAAACATGGTAATACAACTCGGCAGTAGTTATTAGAACCATGCCATTCAGGATTGTTCCGTCGAATGCGATTACAGATAGCTATGGATCAATGTTGATAATATAGCTACATGTTACACAAACGCCTTACGTTACTTGTTATTTAGTCTGTATGTTTATGTTTTAATAAATAATTCCAGTTCTATCAGAGGCATGTCCTCACGTGACCGCCAGTATTGAATTGAATTGAATTGAAGACTTTATTTTAAGAGAGTAGCCCAGTTAGTAAAAAATACTAATCTTCTCCGAGGCCCTCTTTACAAAACAAACAAAGTAAACAAAAACATAATACAAGGTTATAGAAACACAACAATATTGACAATGGAAACAAAAGTGTTCACAAAAATCTGTATTGTGATTCAAGTTTAACGAAAACACTTTCAGTTATACATTACTTTTTATCCACTTTATATAATTGTTTGAAAAAGATTTAACTGAAGAGCAAGATTTTATATGCTCTGGGATTTCGTTCCAAATTACTGGCCAGAGTAAAATATACTTTCTTTAAAAAGCTCCTTATTTGGCTTAGGAATCGTAAAGTTAATATCACTATGAGATCGTAAATTGTGTGACCTTGTGTTATATAACTCAAACATATCCAATATATAAGAAGGAACAAGCTGCTTAGAAACTTTAAACAGTAATCTAGCTTTATTAAGAACAATTCTTTGGTCAGTTGTCATTGCATTTATGTTCATTGCATCATTTAAACATGCATATTCGTTGCCTAATATAATATGACAAGCTCTTCTTTGTATTTTTAAAAGACTATTAATGTTTCCCTTCGTTGTATTTCCCAATATAATATTGCAAAATTCTAAATATGGCTGGATATAAGCCTTATAGTTAATAATTCCATAGTTAAGTGGAATGTATTGATTTATTCTAGATAATAGTCACAGATATGATGATAATTTCTTTCGAATGCGTATTATATGTTCATCTCACTTAAGGTTTTCATTCAGGTTTACGTCTAATACTTGACTTTCAGAGGTCAAATGAATACCAATGTTATTGTAGTTTAAAGACATAGGTGAGTATTGTAGTACTGTGCGCTTCTGAGGTGTTGTTATTAATAAGACTAGTTTTTTCAGTGTTTAATACCATGCCGTTTTCTAAGTACAGAGGTATCTCTGAGTCGCAACCAAAACAAATAAAAAAACTATCAAGTAACAATTAAAATAACATGAGCAAGACTACAAAAACATATTATTTGGCAGTGCTATACATATGTTACCTGCAGAAAATGTGCAGTCTATTTTAACCAGACACAAGAACATAGAGAGGCATGGATATCTAACTGGCTTCCCATGCATTTAGAATTGACAATATGTGTTTTACGTAGGAATAAATACAAATTTCGAGGCAACATGCGCAAACAAGTCGACCCACTCGGTGTTATTGAGTTTGAGCTCGATAGATTATGTAAGATGCATCACCTGACCAGCCCCTGCTTGATATGTATTCTTCTCTTAGGTAAATACTCGATTTTTGAAATGTACCGGTAGGTCAAAACATGTTTGATTCGTAGCCCAGTGATATTTTCTACTGTCACACAACACTAAATGAACGCTAATGTAAAGGTCAATACATACTGTAAAAAGGGATATTTCCAAGGCATTTAACACAAGTTGAAGGTCAACGGCCTGGCTATTGTCAGTGTTCATCTAGTTTATACACATGTTTGTTTTGTACCTTTTTCTTTTTTTTCTATTCCTAGCAATGTTATTGTTGAGTTCTACATAAATACATGCCTCAAGTGAATATATTATCGTGTTATTTTTTTTTCTAAATGTACAATCTGGAAATATTATATGATACCATGTAATATATAAACGTATATCACATAACTTATGACGTGGGACGTTTATACACATGTTAATTAACACGTCATAACGAAACAATTACTTAAAATACAGTGCATCAATATACATGTATGATCTGAAGAGACATTAATTTAAGGGGAAATGTCATTAAGGTTATGATAACTTCTAAATATAGAATATCATCCTTTATTCAGCAAAACATAAGACCTATGAGTGACAGCAGGCACATGCAATAGTTATGTGTACTTACGCAAAAGTACTAGTGTTTCAAAATCAAAACGATCTATAATTATAAAGCTTTTGAAAGTAACAATTCAAGAAATATTTTTAATCATGCATGGTATTGTTATTATTAATACGTTTTAAACAGTCTTTAATCGCATAATATAAGCGGAGAAGATGAAAGTCATTTAAATCCTAAATAACTTTATTTCACCTTTTATAGAAAACATAAAAAACAACACTTTAATAACATTTGAAATATTTGTTAAAAAAACAAAACAAAACAAAAACAACTTTAAGTTAACTGGTCTTAATGTTAAAGAGTAATTTTCATATATTTTATTAATAAATGTTTTGTGCACTAATTACTATTATCTAACACATTTACCCTTCTTATCACAAAGAAACATCGATAGAAACTAGTGACAGAAATTTAATATTTTATACATATACGCTTTTAAAGGATACGGTCAGGTGTGCATTTAGTTTTGTTACACTGTCCTATTTTAATAAGATGACAATCGGGTACATTTAAGAGTAAGGTTTGGTGTACCCTAGAACCTGGTTTAAACCCCATCAACATTTTTGCCACTGACCTTTCCAAGGCGGTAGCCCTATTGTCAACCCTTTATGTTTGTTGTGTCGAATGCCATGATTTATTATCGTTGTAATTGTTTTGTTCGATTCTATGCATCCTTTTCCTTGAATGCTACTTTGCCTGTTGACTGTGTTCAGATAATTCTACACTTCCTGTTCGACCTGTACACATAGTTGCATATCTACATTTATTTGTCTTTAAACTAATTTCTTTCCATGCGTGTTTTGGAAAGGTCAACATGTCAAACTATTCATTGCGACATCAAAACATGCAATTATAAGGTTAGTGTTAACCATTAAATTCAATTGTACTATCAGATTTGCTATTCAAGAGGTAATCATTGCGTATTAAAACATCATTAGTAGCCAATTAGAAAAATGATATTTAAATGTTTGCTTTTACCATTTGATATATTCATTATTTGCTTTTATGATTTAGTTGACCGAAATAGGCTGTTCAATTTGCGTGTACAGTTTCAACAGATGATATATCTTATAGATATTGATAAAACACCTTTTAATTAAGGTTATAGACCTTATAGACATTGATAAAAACATTTAATTAAGCTTGTTTCGTTTCATGTCGTAATACATATCCTTTAAACTATTAATTAACGAAAGTATTGATGTCATGTTACTATGAAATATATACGTACTGAGCAAAGTCACTTTGAAAATTAGACATAATATACTGAACCAAGCAGCTAACGCATCAGTAGACAATGCATTTAATGTATGAACGTATTATATGCCGACTGGTACCGTTGGTGATTTGAATGATTTCTTTTTTCAATTTACAGTCGTTATTGACAAGATCTTTGTCTCGTTCAGAATGAAATTTGTTTTATTTATTGATTGTTATTATTGAGATACTAAATGTATTGTCTACTGGTGGGTTGGTTAGCTGTTAGGTTCAGTTTAGAAGGAGTGTTTAGTTTAGTTAGATGATACTAATTAAGGTACGTTAGAAGCATTCCTAGTGCGGTTACTAAAACATGTCGTCGTCTATTGGCATCATTGTGACAGTGGCCCAGTTTATAGCACCTTCGACTCTTAATCCAGGCTACATGGATTCGCGGCTCACTGGCACCTGTAAATTGCTTCGTTGTGGCATTAGGCAAGACACTTACGGTAGCTTCGTCCGTCGGTTTGGACGTAAACCTGGCGGTCTGTATCCCTCGAGTACGGTAAATACGATAGTAAGATAGAGCACGGTTTCTGGAATTTTTATTTCTTCTCTGGCTGGTTCGAAATATCCTAAGATGTGTTGCATAACAAGTCAGTGCAATACATTGAACAATTATAATCAAACAGAAACTAAATGTTTATGAACTGCACAGCTGATTATGAGTTTAACTAGTTAACTTGTGGTTTTGTACTTTACCAGTGGTTTAACTTTATTAAACTCGTTAAACACCTTATCTAAGAGGTAGGTTTTCAACGAAATGCATGTTGGTGATAGATTGTGTACCCTATGATAATGTCTACCTAAATCCTCAAAGAAGTATTGCGTTTGAAGTTCGTCTTAAATATGTCTCTGGCCTCTCCCAAAACAATGATTACTTGCTTTGTGTCTTTTTTGTATTCATATATACATGATCATCTATGTGGTATGTTTATATTGCTTTTTAATGACGTCTTGTTTTTAGAGGATATAGTCTGGTGGTGATTTCTTTATTTATATGTATGCGTTTTTTTGGATGCCATCTTCGGGATGGTTAAACTTTTGTGTTGTTGATTTTATGAATATTGAGTTCTGCTCAACCCGGGGCTAGAGGGCGTGAGCGGTAGTTAGCATATTTCACTACCACTCATGAACAGTCTCAATCAAACCGAGACTGCAATATTTCGTATGTGTCGTGCTCGGCCGTTTCCAAAGGTCCATTATCATACTCTTTTTTTTAACAATAGAGTACTAGTTAAGTTTGGTGCATCCTTGAACCTGATTTAAACACATAGAGGCCTTTTTACAACTGAACGTTCTAAGGCAGTAGCAATATTGTGCAACCCGATTGTGTTTGTGATGTCGCATGGCTTGCCTTTTATTAACATTGTAATTGTTGTGTGTTTTACATTTCCTGTTCGACGTTTACACCTACTACCTACGAACTGACCTGTCCCTGGAGAAGGTCATAGAAGTAGCGATAATATGAGAACGAACAATGCAATCTGTTTTCATATCCATTCGAATGTAAATCGCGTTCTGTCACGGAAACATTGTTGTCTCCTCTCCTTGATTTACAATTATGCTATTATATGTCGAATATCAATCAACATATAACTGAAATATAGTTACTAATCATGCGTTTGATATACGAAACGTTCAGTCCGAATCAATGATTCCTTCCAGTACCTGATTTATATAGAAGTGAATATCAGGAGATTACTAATATGAACGTTAAAGATATAAACAAAATTCTACTTCTCACGTCAGACATTTTCTAAAAATATTATAGGTTATTGAATTTGTATGGCTAAATATTACTTGGAACGAGTTGATTTGGCTAAGGACGACGAGCTTGTGAGTCGTCTTGCGCCAAAGCAACGAGTTCCAAGTAATATTTAGCCATACAAATTCAATAACCTTTTTATTGTATACCTTCATATTGTTTTCGATCAATGCTAATTGTATGACTATTACTTTTCATTATATTGTGTTATTTTTGTAGCTTTCGATGGAATTCCTATAATGTCATTCAGTTTCATTTTGTGTGGATGATTATTTTGCGCGAAAACGACGTCGACGTCGGATGACGTCATTAAAAACGTCAAGCGATTTTCTAACGTTTGTTTGCCATTCGATAACGTTAAAAATAGTGACCATTTCAATTATTTTATCAATTTCTGCCACAAAAGGTTGAACAAAAACACGTCGTTTTTTTTGTTGACGCTATAGGCAGGATTCCGTTGAAAGTAGTTCCTTATTTCTATTTCGCGGCTCTTAGCAAGCGCGAGAAAAAGTTCCAGTGCAATATCAATGTGTGCAATATCGTAGAATATTGCACACTTAGCTCAATGCAAACTAAACGGGACAATATGAAAGTATACAATAAACCTTAATACAGATGTTGATTTCACTGACATGCCTAGCATTTTTCGAGATAATAATGTAGTTTATTCTATTCCTAAATACACAACAAAATATTTTCTGACCTTGATATAGTAAATAACACTCCTAAGGAATGTGAATGTATAACATCAACATTTTGCTATGCTCCAGCATGTCATGTCATCATTGGTAACATTGATGTTGTAGATAAAGGTATAGGTTACCTTCAATTATAATGCATGCCGTGCTCAGATTGCTCAGATTGCTCAGATCGCCCAATCCATTGAGGATTTTAGTATAAAACGGTGTCGTTCTGAACATGCGGACCCAACCTCTCTTTCTACTTGGAATAAGTCATTTTTTAAATTATACATGCACGTATTAATCTTTATAATGCTAACACCTCTTTACTTCCTCTGAGACTTCCTCTGATTCCTCTGAGACTTCCTCTGAGACCGTAGGTTTTCGTTTCGAAATTTAAAATAAAAAAATCCTGAATTTCAAAATAAATTTGTTTTAGTATTTACATAATAACAGTAAAATTAGATATTTGGTCTTAACTGGAAATATTGGAAATTCATTTAGACTTAAAGAGACACTTACTGTTTTTTATTAAAGATACACTTGCTGTTTTGGATTAAATAGACACTTACTGTTTTTGATTAAATAGACACATACTGTTATGGATTAGAGAGACACTTGCTAATGTGAATAAAAGGAACATTGGATAGTATTATTTGGACTTAATTCAAAAAATTGATATTAATGAAAAACTGGATTTCTGTATTCCGTAAGTGACTATTTTATGTAAATAAATGTGTTAATTGCATTTTTGTGTGGCTGGTTCTGTTTCCTTTCTTGTTAAATTTTACTCGTAACAGAAATTGGGGGCTCGTCCGGGAGCGAAACATTTTCTGTGCTTTAATCATTTATACATTGCTTGCGGCAATAATAAAATGATAAATAAATAATAAAAGCACAAAATTAATTGTACATGTTGTACATTTTCAATATTATAAAGAGTGAAACCAGCTACAATCATAATGCAGTTTGATCTTGACAAATGCGTTGCAACACTTCCACAGGAGAAGTGTGATTCACTTAAAAAATATGAATTGCTCTTAATATACAATATCGAAATGTAAATCTTCTATGAGAAAATTTGAGATTAAAACTATTTTCAAAATTGGTGCAATTTTTGGTTGATGGAGTAATTTCTGGAGAGGATGCTTACATTTGTTGGTGAAAACGGAATTCGATGTAAAGTTAAAAGTCACTGAATTAGAAAAAATCAAAATGGAAAAAGAAAAAGAAATTGAACTGAGACAAATGGAAATGAAAGAAAAGAAAATGATAATGAAAGGAAAAAGAAATGGAAATGAAATTAAAGGAAGAAACAAAAGAAGAAAAGTTGAAATAGAGATGCGGAAAATGGATTTGGTAAGCAATTCAAGTTCACCATCTTCACCAACCCACCCCACCCACATCCACTCAACTTCTACTTTTGATGTTAAAACACATATTAGATTAGCTTATTTGATAGGGCAGTTAGTGAAGAAAAAGCTTCACAAGTCCCAGTTTGTTATTTTACTAAACATGGGATCCTGAGGAGAAAATAGCGACCACCTGATGTGAAATTTTGTCTCATACATGTCAAATGGAGGAAATATAGATATACAAATCGAACAGGAAAAGTAGCATCAAGGACGATAGTCAACCACAAACACTCACAGAAACAATTGAATTGAATTTGAGTTTTAAGGCGCACCAACACATGAAAGGTTATATGGCGCCTAACAGGAATGAACATGCCAGGCTCATCCTCCATGTACATCGAGATAAAATATGGAGAACGGGACTAGAACCTTCTCACCCTGAACTGCAGAGTTGCTGCAAATTTTATTGTAGACACTCCATTTACGCTGGAGCCACGTTATTGTTTTTCTGCCACTGCTCTAGTGATATGAGCGAGATGGCACCTGAAACAATGCAGGGGTCATGATAAAGACCTTGAATGAGCATGAACAAAAAATGATAAAATGAACATGAATTTAGAAACAAAGAACAAATTTAAAGATGAATAAAAGATCAAATAAGACATCACAAACACAAACGGGTTTGATGTTATAAAAGCTCACGGCGTTCCATGGAACGGTCTATGGCAAAAAAAGCCCAATCAGAAGATTCCCAAATCCTATCTTTAACTTATTACTTAATTTAATGTACCTTTCAGTAAAACAATTGTGGACTGTGTTGGCCGTTTGCCTAAAAAAAAGAGTATAATGGACCTTTGGAAACGGCCGAGCACGACACATACGAAATAATGCAGTCTCGGTTTGATTGAGACTGTTCAATAGTGGTAGTGAAATATAAGATCAAGTCAGGTAATCAATATATGTTGACGATTTTGTGTGCGTCAACAAGACTTCCTGAAGATATTCAGCTTAGGAATATTAAGACAAAGTCTATTGTGAAGGCTCTGGTAAAGTCTTTCACATTAGTTGGACTTCCAAAATATGTCCAGTCTGATCAAATGCTAAATTGCATGTCTAGTATATTTCAACAGGTCATACATGAGTTAGGCATTCAATAGTTGAAGTATTCGGCTTACCATCCGGAGAGTCCAGGAGCTGTAGAAAGATGTCATCATTCACTAAACAACATGATGAGGTCATATTGTTTTGACACTAACAAGGACTTGTTCCTTTTCGCCATTAGAGAGTCTATTCAAGAATCTCTGGGTTTTAGCTCTTTCGGACTAGTTTTTGGTCTCACTGTTCGTGTACCACTTAAGTTGCTTAAAGAGAAAATTCTCTCAGAAGAAGACACTTCTTCAAATCTTCTACAGTATGTGTCTAATTTTAGGAACAAACAATCAAAAGCTGGTGAAGTAGCTCAGACCAATATCAAGTCATCGCAATCAAAAAAGAAAACAAGGTATGATTTGACTGCTCAAGAATGAAATTTCAAACCTGGTGGTAAAGTTCTTGCTTTATAACCTATTCCTGGAAAGCATTTACAAGCTAGGTATCACTGTCCGTATACAGTAGAGAAAAGGATCAGTGATTTAAATTATATTATCAATACTCTTGGAAGGCGAAAGCAACGTCAACTTTCTCATATCAATATGTTAAAAGAATACATTGACAGAGATAGCCTTTCGTCACATTTAGTTAATGTAGTTAGCTCTGTCCCACTTTAAAGTTCCAGTGACGGATTACAGAATGAGAATGAACAGTTTGACGAAAATGATCCTGGTTTAGCGAAATTACAAAACAGTGACATTTTTAATAATCTGGATGTGAACTGTCACATTTAGAACCATCACAAAGACATGAGCTGAAACAATTAATACATAAATACGAGCATTTATCTTCGGATGTTGCAACACGAACTGACAAATTTAACATATGTCGATGTTGCAAATTCTACTCAAATAAAACAGCATCCATATAGAATGAATCCTTCTAAACAACAATATTTCAAAGAAAAAAATCAATACTTATTAGACAATGATTTCATTGAAACAAATAAAACTGACTGGAGTTCATCATGTATTATTGTGGCAAAACCGTATAATACATACCGGATGTGTACTGACTATAGAAAAGTCAACAGTGTCTCAACAACTGATTCATTTCAAATCCCACGAATTGACGACTGTATTGACAAAATTGGAAATTTAAAATACGTTACAAAATTTGATCTGTTGCAAGGATTTTGGCAAGTTACTTTCACAGAAGGAGCAAAAGAAGTTTCAGCATTTGTAACTCCAGATGGTCTATTTCAATATAAAGTTAGGCCATTTAGAATGAAAAATTCTCCAGCAACGTTTCAACGTCTCGTCAATATGTTAATCTCCGGTTTAGGTAGATGTGACGCGTACATCGATGATGAATCATTTACAACCACAAATCGGAAGGCCATTATAAGTTTCTTCGATCGTCTTACTGATGCGAATTTGAACGTCAACCTCAACAAAAGTGAATTTTGTCGCGCAATTGTCACATGTGTATGACATAAAGTGGGACAGGTTCAGGTTAAACCTATTTAAGCTATGGTCAAGGCTATTTCTGGATTTTCTGTACTGACTTGTAAAAAGCAACCGATGCGTTTTATCGGGGATGGCTAGTTATTATAGAAAAGTGTGTCTACCTAACTTTTCAGTCATTGCTGAACGTTTGACAAATATATTGAGTAAACGAAGTAAGTTTGTTTGGACTGAACAATGCCAACAGTCATTTGACAAATAAAAGCCATACTGATGAGTGCACCACCAAATTTTGAATTTCAGTTGAATAGCAGTTGATGTTTGGTCAATGCGACATTGGTGCTGGTGCAGTACTTCTGCAAGAAGACAACAGTGGTTTTGGTCATCCAGTGTGTTACTTTCCGAAAAAGCTCAACAAGCATCCTAAAATTTAGTCAACTATTGAAAAAGAGTATCAATTTGTCATTACAACAGTTTGAAGTGTATTTAACTGCATCTATTTCGCCAATAGTTGTCTTCAGTGATCACAATCCACTCACATTCCTAAATAAAATGACAAAACATATCAAAGACTGATGAGATGGAGTTTGATGTTGGAAGAGTATGATACTGAGATAAAACGTGTCAGAGTGAAAGACAATATAATTGCAGATTGCCTATATCGTGTTTCAGATACTTGTGTATATTTAAACAAGTGTAATTTAATATAAAAAAACAAATGTGTTAACATTTTTTGATTTTGAAAAGAAAAAAATATTTCATGCTGCAATATATGTTGTTGATATTGATATATTATTACATTATTGCATTGCTTATTACCTGCATATCAAAAGAATGCTGTATTACATAAATCATTCGTTTTCTTTAAGGACTATTGGTCAGCCATCTTTAAAAAAAAAATCCAAAATGGATGGGATATGATTAATTGAAATTTTCATCCAAATGCATATTATAGGCATGAACATTGTCAATGATATAATATATGACATTAATGCAACACTGTTGATGTAAACATAATATCAGAATCAATATTTATTTGGCTGAAATAGTACCCTTTATATTCGAAAGGTTTGACGCAAGTTTACTCTAAGATGTTTTGTTTTTTATGTTAAATAAATTTGTCCATAGAATTGTCCATTTATCTAAAAATGGCACACGAGACATCATTTCTAAATAAAGTAAGCCATGTTATCACATCATCCAAAATTCGAAGTACACCATTGTTAAAAATGAAAATTTTCTTTATACGCCATGTGCCTCCAACACACGCACATGATACACATAAAAAGCATGCAGGTGAATTGTAAATTGAAACATGCTGTATGGTGAAACATTCGGATAAACAGGTAATTTGATCCTATTCATATGTTATTATTTAGTTTGTGCTGTTTTTATAGGAATATAATAATAAATTACTCTTGTGTTGCCATGTTTCTATTCACAACAGTCACTCAGTTGTGTTTAATACATCCAAAAAAAATATAGTTGCCATTTATAATAGTTTGACAATTAAAACCCGTCAGTGCCACCATACTATAGCATTGAGATTATTTTGAAAGTACATGCCATTGACAAAATAGCTTCTTTTTTGTACAATGATTGACTTTGCAATGTGGATGATGTGATAACATGGCATATTTGATTTAGAAATGATGTCTCGTGTGCCATTTTTATATAAATGGACAATTCTATGGACAAATTTATTTAACATAAAAAACAAAACATCTTAGAGTAAACTTGCGTCAAACTTTTCGAATATATAGGGCACTATTTCAGCCAAATAAATATTGTTTCTGATATTATGTTCACGTCAATAGTGTTGCATTAATGTCATTTATTATATCATTTATTATATCATTGGCAATGTTCATGCCTATAATATGCATTTGGACGAAAATTTCAATTAATAATACCCAATCCATTTTGGATTTTTTTTTCAAAGATGGCTGACCAATAGTCCTTAAGGGAGGAGATGTTACATATAAATAAGAAGAACTTTTAATGTGCCTCGTCATAGGTCCATGGCGGTTCGAGGCCATCCTCCATGAACCTTACAAAGTTTACATAAATGTAATCAATTGCAATAGGTCAAACATGACCCTTGAGCAAAGACAAATAAATGTTTACTAACACACTCCGTTCTGGCGGACAGTGCTACATAAAATACCACATTGTATAATATGTCTATATTAATTATGTCAATTATAATTGCATGCATCTCAAAATTATGGTAAACTACTGTAATGTCAAAGGAGCAATATAAAAATATATCAACATGTTTAAGCAGACAATGTGGAACAAAATAGTGAATTATTTGTGTTTTTAAACTTCCAAAAGCTCTATCAAATTTAAACAAATGCACAATATTTTACGTAAAGCAAATAGTTAGGTATCACATCTTATTCAAAGTTCAAAATAGTTCACGCAACCTCATGAATGGTAAGGATTTACTGCACGGGGATTTCTTGTCATAATACGCGAATGCTCGCGGTCAGCGGATAACATCACCAATAATACTTAATCCTGTCTGAATTTATTCGTGTATGACATATATTTTAATATTTATAATAAGGGATCGTTTACACTGGTTTTCGAGGTCAATGGTAAAATGAAATAAAATAGAAAACGATAATTAGTTTATTAGTTACAACTGTGTAACATTAAATCTGTTTATAAACTATGATGCAAATAGTAATTCATTCATAATTTTAAAACTATTAAACGTGTAAGCGGCTAAACTGCGGATGTTTCGTTTGTTATTTGATTGTAATAACTGAATTAATATTTGAACATACTTTTCCTATTAGTATAATATGGCTTTATGCATTCAGCTCTGAAATGATCATATATTGGACACTCGAGAAGAAAATGAAACTCATCCTCTAATACCGCGCATGTCTTGCATAACCTATTTTCTCTAGGAGTAATACGTGGTTTAGTCCAACGCCCAGCCTCAGTTTCTAATCTGTGGGATTATATCCTTAACTGTGTAAGAGCTTTGCGGAATTTTGTAATATTAACAGTATCTAAATATGACTTGAAACTGAATGATGCAAAGTGTATGTAAAATGACGCTCGGGTAGACTCTTGTATCCTTGCGTTCCGGTGTTGTATAAAGTTGTCACTGAGACGTTGTTTTAATACAGATAGAAATACATTAATATTCCCTAAGCTTTGTGCTAACCAAACTTCGTAAAATCCGATTGAAGATAATGTATTTCGCACCAAAGAGGCCCAGTTCGTTTAATTCGGTCTATCATTTAGATCATTTAACATCATGTTATACAGTTATATACACTGTTTATATATTTGTGCTCCCGTACATTTATAACGTTTAACCAGTATCTGATAATAATATACAACCGTCTTGTGTGATAGTCAGTTCTATCTAGTTCACCGTAAATAAAATCATTGTGAGTAGACGTTTTCACCCCAAGCAGAGACTTACAGAATTGCATATGTACCCGTTCAATCTGATTTGCTTTACAAAAACTCGATACTTCGCTACCATAATTTAGTATGGGTATGACCAGCTTATCAAATAATTCAAGTGTATGTCTCGAGGATATGTTAACAAACCTATATAGGTATTTATTTAATTTGAAAATTGCCTTATGTGCTTGTCCGGAAAGCGTTGCTTGACATTCAGAAAACGAACCACCGGATGTAAATACTACCCCTAAATAAGAGAATTTGTTGACAATGTTAATTGAAGTGTCCCCGTATTTAAATGTAAGGTTTCGGGCTATTTTTCCACCTTTTCTGAATACTATTACTTTTGTTTTTTCAGTGTTAACGGTTAATTTCCAACGGTTATAATATTTCGTGTAATATATTAAGATTTGTTTGAAGTTCATCGGCATTTTTACCAAATATAATAATGTCATCTGCATATAATAAAATAAATATCTTGAGCGTGTCTATATCAATTCCATTAGATCCTTTAAGATAAAATTCCTCTTTCAGGTCATTAAGATACATGGAAAATAAAAAAGGAGACAGGCTTTCACCTTGACGTACGCCTAAGCGACATTCGAATGCATCACTTAGTGTTGTATTAACCTTAAACTTTGATTTAACATGGTTGTACATTGAACGGATAACATTTAACATTTTCCCTCTAATGCCAAGTTTTATTAATTTATACCAGACATTTTCACGAACTATATACATGATATAGTCAAAGGCCTTTGTAAAATCAACAAAAGCGCAGAATTATTGTTCATCTTTGTTTAATAGGTGCGATATAATACCGTGCAGGGCAAATATGTTATCAGCAGTGCTCATGCCTGCTCTAAAACCGGCCTGTGCCTCGATATATACACTAACGTTTTCGGCCAACGTCGTAAAGAAATACAAAAAGATCGGACAGGGAAAGTAGCATTCAAGGAGGACAGTCAACCACCAAACACAAAAACAAACACGCAGACAGACAAACAAGAAGGCAAAAGCAATCATAAATGCAAACGACATCACAAACACAAAAGGGTTTACAATAGGGCTACCGCCTTGGAACGGTCAGTGGCAAAGTAGACCACTGGGGGTTTAAACCGGTTCTAGGGTGCACCAAACCTCACACTTACCCTACTGTCATCCCATTAAAACAGGACAGTGTAAATAAAGAAATCCCCGCCATGATCTAATCTCTAACCAACAAGGCAGCATCAATAGGCAATATAAGTAAAACACAAATATGCTTGTGTATATATAATACAAAAAAAAAACAGCCTAGAAAGCCACAATGAAGGTACTCAATGACTTGGCAGAAGCCAGAGCAGTAAGAGAATAAACCATTAAGGGCACGACAAGAAAGATCATGGACAAACATCAAACGCCACCGTCCCAATGGGCTTTAGGTAGTTGTCATCATAGGGTCCACAGCCTGTCCGGTCATCGTACAATTAAAGAGGAAAGCATAGTGGCGAACTGTAAAAGGGTCCACCACCAAGCATGCAGTACGTTGGAAAAAGGATAGGGTCATAACCTCTTTTGATAAACTTTTTAACAAGTTTAACAAAGATATTATGGAAGTGATCTTGACCAAGAATCTTACGAAGTTTATAAATCACATCACCACAGAAGTCAGGTTGTGATAGTCCTTGTCGCCGAAGAGTCCTTACATTACTTTTATATTATATTTGGAAAGAAGATCAGGGTTACGATAATAACATTTTGCAAAGGTTTTACGAAGTTTATGGTAACGGTAACCCTGATTGAGTAACTTTTTAGGTATACAAAGATTACAAATATTAAAGTCCTCAACTCGAGTACAACCTCTAGAAAAACGAATATGTTGAGACACATACACCTCATAAGAAATTGCTTGGGGAACATCCCCATCCAAGTGGGGGTAATTGACAATGTCAAAATTAAAATCATCTCTCTTGTCATAGATTTTGTTAATTATTTTACCATTTTCAATCGAGAGATCTAAATCAAGAAAAGAAGCGTTATTATCAGATATATTAGCTTTGTTAAGCTGAAGTTCTTTAGGATAAATATAATTAACCATAGGTGGAAAGAAAGGGTTGTCAATGTTCAATATGTCATCCAGATACCGAGAGGTGTCATTAAAGGCTTCAATAACATCTGCCTGGGTATCTGGTGAAAGACTCAAGATGAAATCCCTTTCATAGCAAAATAAGAAGAAATCTGCGACAAGTGGTGCACAGTTCGTACCCATAGGGATACCAACAATTTGTCTATAAACGGTGGTTCCATACCTGAAGAAAATATTATCTAATAGGAAGATGAGTGCTTCACAAACTTCATAGCAAGTCCACATAGTATAATTGTCTAAACTACCGTTAGTAAAAAACGCTTTTATATTATTACATGCCAAAAACGTAGTATTTTCTCTAGCGAATGTTTTTTTGAATAAGAGAAATTAGCTTGTCTTTAATAAGGTGATGTAGTAAGGTTGTATATAGTGTAGAGAAGTCATAAGTGCTTATTGATGAAACTTGACCTTTACTGAAAATTTATCAAGAACGTCTCCTGATTTTTTTATAGACCAAAATAAATTAATCCCAGAGTTTTCATAAGTTTTATCACAATATACTTTAACGTGATCTTTAACGGCAGTAAGACAAGAAGTTAAAAGTTTGGAGATGTTTGTTGTGGTGCAGGCACTAGAATTAGAAATACAGCGAGCCTTATATGGATTTTTATGCAATTTAGGAATCCAGTACATAGTAGGCAGTTATTTTGCTTATCGTTTACACCAGCTTTGAAAGTAGTGCACCGAGTAATATGTGCGGAAACAACATCATCCTCAGTAGAATTAACTGGAGTATACGAATTGATGCTGCCGAGTTCCAGAGATAAAACATTGACGTAATGTAGGCGTCAAGCAATAAATACACTATTAGCTGCTTTATCTGCAGGAACTAAAACAAATTTATTTATGACATTCCTGAATTCCCGATTTTAAATTACGAAAGGAAAACCTAGGTCTCGGAGGAAGTAAAGAGGGGTTAGCATTATAAAAGTTAATACGTGTATCTATAATTTTCAGAATTGACTTTTTCCAAGTAGAAAGTGAGTTTAGGTCCACATGTTCTCTACGACACCATTTGATACTAAAATCTTCAGGCTATTATTTAAAATGCACGTAAGTCGTAAGTCTATTATTTAAAATGCGCGTTAACAGTTTTCCTAGTGTACTCAGTAATGTAATACCTCTAAAGTTATTCACATTGTTAGTGCTTCCCTTTTTGTGTATTGGTACAATGTAACCTTCGCTCCAAATTTCTGGGAAGTATCCAACATCGAGAATAGTATTAAATAATTTGTTTAAATACGGCAAAAGGTCGTTTATACCCATGTATGTAAAACTCATTTATTAGCCTGTCTGGCCCTCCACTCCTACTTTGACCTAGTTGGGAGACTGCCTTTTTAATTTCAGCAGTATTGATAGCGACATTTAATTCAGCGAACATGATATCGCATTCTGAATTTAAAAATCGGTCATGGAAATGTAGTACATCATCATCATCAGCTTGAAAAAATGGGTCATTTGGGTTATTAATTGCTTTAAAGTAAGTTGCGAACGTATTTGCTATTATATTATCAGGTTTCGTGGGAGAGACCGACTCTTTTAATAATTTCCATACAATTTCGCCTTATATTTAATATTTAAATGTATTGTTGCACTTCTGTGTATGTGGAGCATGTTACAAAGCGACTGTGGTATTTGATGGATATGACAATGTTCCAAGTACTAAAGACACAACACATCTGAGGCGAACAGGGGTTGCGTTGGGACGGAAGTTAAATTCACTGAGAAAATGATCATGAGAGGAAAGAAAAGTAAGTTCCTCGCAAACAAGAAAAACAAACAAAGATTTATTAATCTTCTAAGTGATAAGTTGCAAAATGCGGGTATTGAAACTGTACACTCTTCAGACGATGCGGATCTTCTTATGGTAAAGACAGCTGTGACCTACTCCTTAACAACGCAGACGTCATTAGTTGGAGATGATACATATCTGTTGATACTGCTGTGTTACTATACGGTAACACTTCAGAAGGAACAGGTACATATATGGAAAAGCACAGTATGGAACATTCAAGACACAAAACGTAGATTGGGTGAAGAAATATGCTCTAATATACTGTTTCTTCATGCAATTCTTGGCTGCGACACAACATCAAGGATATATGGACTTGGGAAGGGTACTGTTCTGAAAATGTATGAAAACAACTCGGAATTTCATCTGGCTGCAGATATGTTCAACAAAAACCCAAACGAAGTATCTAAAGAGGACATTATTGCATCTGGAGAGACTGCATTACTGTGTATATATAAGAGTAATTCGCGAGAAGGACTGGACAAACTACGTGTTCATAAATTCGCCGAAAAGGTTGCCAAAAGCACAAGTTTTGTAGACCCCAAAATGTTACCCCTTTCATCAGGGGCTGCAAAGTATCATAGTCTACGGGTATTTTATCAAATACAGGACTGGAAAGGTAATGAAGATGGGTTAATACCGGTTGAATGGGGCTGCATAACTCCATGAAGCCGCTTAAAATGGACAAATCACCTGCCCCAGAATTCCTTCTGAAGGTGATAAGATGCTCGTGCAAAACAGGATGCAAAACAACCAGCTGTAGTTGTAAGAAAATGGGATTAGATTGCAGTACAGCATGTAGTTGGTGTAGAGGAGTAAGTTGTGAGAATTCGGCACGACCCGAAATAGACAGTGATTAAAGTGAGTTCCGTTGGCTACACATGTAAAATACAAACAGATAAATCAACATACCTAACCTTCTATGTATATGACAACTAAGATTATATTTTGAAGTCTACTGATTACACATGAAGTGTTGCTGGACTCAACAATCCTAACATAATTATATATATATATGCAGAAACGACTTGAACAAGTATTATTTAGTTAGTACGGAAATTGATTACAAGAAAAAAAAGATTTTGATTTTATACTTGGTGTATTCCTAAAATCAGCGATTTTCTTCATTTTTACAATTTTCTACCCCAAAAATATTATATTTAGAATGTGATTTCAGAGGAGGATTTTGGACATATTGTTTTCCATATCTTTGGAAACCATAATCAGTTAAAACAATGTCAGTGACAATTTATTTGAATTTATGCTATTTTTTATTAATCTTATCCTAAAACCATTAAACAAAAATATTTTTTTTAAAAAAAAAACGTTTTTGGACCCAAAAACAGGTTTTGATATATAATTATACTTTTTTCCATTTAAACTTAATATTATGTAATATTAACAATAACATTTCATATATAAATACATGTTTTACTAATATTCTGAATGGATATAAATTTATTCCAGTGATTTTCTTCACTTTTTTGACTTTTTACCCCAAAAAATCATATTTAGCACGTGATTTGAGATGAGGACTTTGGATATATTTTTTTGTATATTGTTTCGAACCAGGATCAGTAAAAATAATTTCTGTGCCAATTTCTTTTACCTTAGGCTATATTTAAGGCTAAAATGACCTGCCTATATATGCAAATTAGTTATGCAAATCTATTTATGATGATGTGGTCTGTTTTCATTGGATTAATTTATGCAAACTCTTTTATCTGGACTATTCTTATTGAATGGTTTTAGTGGGAAAGCCTTTAGTAACTGTCTGTAACAGTATATAAACAAAATCTGGGGGTTCTATTAAGATCAGTTTCAGTAAACTTTGTTAAAGTTAATCATTAGATTTGCTTTTATAAAATATATTTGTGAGAGGATTTACTTATTATTGTGCTCATTCATAATAACAGAGAAATTAGATATTTGGACTAAATTGGAAATATTGGATATTCATTTAATTTAGACTTAAAGAGACACATACTGTTTTGGTTTAAAGATACACTTACTGTTTTGGATTAAAGAGACACTTGCTGTTTTGGATTAAAAAGACATTTACTGTTTTGGATTAAAAAGACACTTACTGTTCTGGATTAAAGAGACACTTGCTAATGTGAATTAAAGGAGCATTGGATAATATTATTTGGACTTAATTAAAAAATTGGATTTGTGTATTTATTTTATATTATATGTTTGTGTGGCAGGTTTTGCTTCCTTTCTTGTTGCATTTTACTCGTAACACTATGCTTTTGTTATATTATATATACATGTTCATTTATGCGTTTTACTTATTTTGCCTATACACGCTGCCTTGTTTGTTTGTCTTTATAGTTTGTTTCTTTATGTGTTTGTGGTTGACTTGACTGTCGGAATGCTATGTTTTCTGTTCTATTTGTATATCTACTTTTTCAAAACATTGTAACTGAAAAGAGATAAGTTCAACAAGTTTGAATACATTATTTTAAAGTGGAAGCGAACGAAACAAAATATAGCGATAATGTGGCAGGAAGCAGGTTGGAACGGTCAATGACGAGCGTTAAACGCAGTATTAAACCCCGTGACCGTGAACTATGTAAACCTCCACAGGTATTTGTTTTAAAAGATCTGATATTTGCATATGTACACGGGTATAAATTAAAACTATATTGATCATCGCTATGTGTGTGTAAGAGTTGTATAATGATTGTATTTTAAACGAAATCATTATTCTGGATTTGAAAATATACATAAACATCCACACTCTTTTTTCCAAAGTGACATTACATTACAAATATATTTGAATAATGCACTGGACTAACAGTTTGAAAATAAATTATTAGAATGAATTTGTATAACTACAACAAAGGGCATCCGTTGGAACAAATGAACAAACAATTACCGAGCAATAAATAGCATACTCGGATTTCAGTTATTGAGACTGTTCATGAGAGGTAATATAAATGCAACACTTATCACGCACAATAGCACCTGCTTATGCAAAATTTCACTTACACGTCATAATGATTGGCAGCGATGGTCCCAAAGGATGAGTAAGTAATAGCACTTGTGATTAGTAGCGTGGGAATACATGTCATGGCCGCCACACTGCATTAAACGAACGTTAGTTTGAATATCAATAAATACAATAAATGGGATCCTTATGAAGCAACTGACACATACAAGATAAGAAAGTAGAGGACATGGTCTTTCAGTACCGTTCATGAATATTCTCAATCAAACCGAGACTGCAATATTTCGTATTTATCGTGTTCGGCCGTTTCCAAAGGTCCACTCTCATACTCCTTTATTGAGTCTGTATATGAGAACATAATTATGTACTATACGCAATTAATAATTAGTTGCCTGTGATAGCCTGAACAAAACAAAGGTTAATTCATTTAATGTAACTGCATGCTAAATGAACATTTAACATTTAAATCGATATAACAGATGCCATCAGTTAAGTGGCCAACATCTTCTGCACCTAATATCATTCAAGATAAACAGTCAAATAAATATCCAAATAATAGAAGTAGTTATAATCTTCGAACCGGAAATGTTGCTTTCATAAAACACAAATTCAACCGAAACACGCATGGAAACAAACAAGAATTATAAAACCGAAAAAACAAATGAAATGAGTAGATTGCAACACAAAAAACAAACACATCATTAGTTTGTCGTAGGTTTTGAAATGTCTAAGAATAATTTTCTTTCACATTTTATAAAGAACATACCCGATCCGAGTGATCTAAAAGGGGCCCACGGCAATTTTGATGTTTTAAAAACGCTAGTTTTCCTATACAACTTGCATTTGTTTAGTCATTAATATTAATTATAAGAATAGGTTAAAGCAAATTGCATATCACTAACAGTTGATTACATTCCACCAATAATAATTATATTCACACCTATTAGAATAATGATGACAAGCTGAAAATACAGTTATATTTAAATTAAGGCAAGCATATCTAAAGTGAAAATTATACTGGATTACTAAATCGAGAGGAACATTTTAAGTAATAGACAGAGTCTTGTCTCAGCGAGTTGGCTTATTTAAACACCGACAATGAGCTGAGACAGACTCTATCTTTTTTGTAGGATGGTGTACTTAGTAACACTGTGACGTCATAGTGACCGTACTCTAAATTAGTAGATGTAGTACGGTATAGTCACGCCCCTTTAGTTACCCTAAATTAAACGACTTAATGCTCTGCATTCATCAAAGGAAATATCACCGACCATGCTACAGTGTTTGATAAAGTCTACAAGATTGCTATATATCCCTTTAACAACAATAATACAAAACTACACAAATTTAAAGCTGAAACAACCTAACTGGTTTAAATTGGTTCAATTTCATTTCTTGAATTTCTTTATTGATTATACGTCAATCAATTTATCTTCTTAGCTTGCATTTGTCTAAGTTATCAATTTAAAACCCAGTTTGACATGAAATAAATATATCATAAGATCAAATTATACAATGTTATTTATTTTTCTTGGCAGTGTATTCAATCAAATCTGATATATTATTGGAAAGATTTGAACTTGTGTAACACTGATTAATCCTTTAAGCAAGAAAATCGAATTTTAGACCATTAATACCGGATCATTTCATGTTCGAGAAAATATATCTTCTTTCGTAACCTAAATCTGTATAACCGTTAATGGAATTTCCGAGAAATGTTTGAACGATTCAAAACTGCCAAATCTATCACGATAAGGTTCTTAAGCCGTTTCATACATTTCTTCTACAAAGTACAATAGGCAATGTTTGCATAGGGGTACACAATATTCATACCTATTATATATCATAAAATATATGCGTTTTTCATTGGTCTAGAAGCAGTCACGAGTGATTAAATAGTTTTGACCATTCTCATCCGTTCAATAGTTCATCACGTGAATGTGCAATAGTAAATTTAGCGTGCAATAGTACATCTTTGTCACTGACGCGCTTTTTTTAAAAAACAGCAAAGCGACACGTGGCCGTGTAATAGTCGATCTGTGTCAGTGACGCAGCGTCCCGTGAACTTACAGTAGTCGATCTGTGTCAGTGACGCAGCGTCACGTGACCGTACAATAGTCGATATGTGTCAGTGACGCGTCACGTGACCGTGCAGTAGTATATATGTGTTAGTGACGCAGCGTCACGTGACCGTGCGATAGTCGATCTTTGTCAGTGAAGCGTCACGTGACCGTGCAGTAGTCGATCTGTATCAGTGACGCGCTTGTTTAAATGAACGAAAGAAGCAGATACATTGTTTACACGGCTCACACTCCAAATTTTAATTTTATTAGTAAAATATCAAAACTGTTATACTTCTTGATATTTTATGATATATAATGAAACAACTATTTAATGCCGCAGGAGTCAATGGATTAGAACTATTTATCCGCGGGAGTGACTTCTGACACTTGAAGGATACTATTTCACTCGGCGGCACATACTATTGCACTCATAAATGTCAGTGTGACTGTTTAATAGCTAAAGAGTTGATGTATTTCTGTATAAAATCATTTTCTGTTCGCAGAATATAAATTGTTTAATAAATAACCGCTATATCTAGAAACGACTGCTTGTTTAACTGTTTTATTGTATTTTATGTTATAATAAAACGTGAAATGTACGCAAACGGCATGGTGTCTCTCGTTGATTGTGCTCTATTTAAAATGCAATGGGATAATGAAATGAACTAACTTATCTTATGTTATTAGAATGTTACAATTAAATTAAAAATAAATATCATGACATATATACAAGTGTATATTTAGTATGATAATATTGGTATTATTTATGGTTATGGTGTATAACAAATCCCGGGATGGGAGTCTTGACAAACGCTTCCAATCGCAATGGCACCGTAGGCCCTCACTGTACCACAAAAAAATAGCAACTTAAATATGCAATGCAAAAGACAATACTAGGTATTTTTCTGCACGTTCGAAAAATATATCAAAATACATAATTAGAAACACATGAGAAGGGTATTCATAGCGATTTCGTCTTGGAATGGTCAGTGGCAAAAACTCCGATAGGGGTTGGGGTGGGCTAATCTCAAGTTCTAAGATGCTCAAGCCTCACTCTTACCCACGCGATCTTTCACTCCATGTATCTCAAATTTAAACAAAGTTAATGTTTTCAGCTGTTCATATCTTTACTGATTTACGACAATAATTACAATCACAACTGTAAAGTAAAATCCGGACACCTTGCAGAGTTCTAAATATGTTAAACAATTTGGAGTATTTGGTGTAATTGCATTGAAGTTTATGAAACACTTATGTTCTTTTAAGATAACAATTTCGTCCGATATGTTTATAGGCAAATCCTTGGCATACCCTTAGATATTAACTGTGAACACCTGGTCGCATAGACGTTTTGTATTGCTATGAAACTCTTTTCATTTTTAGTTTTCACCGATACTTAGGTTTAGTACTAACTATACTCAGTAGCAAAGCTAACCATTCCGATTACGCAAACACGTGCAAGATAGTCGTATAGAAACCACAGCACCCAAACGCAGTGGCACCCTAGCTACACACACTACCACAAACAAGATCAAATGAGTAAACTAAAAAGCAAATGCCTAGTCTTAGATTAAATCGAAATTATGTGCACACATCATCGCCTTTTTCCAGTCTTCAGCGGCCATATTCATACAACTGTCTAAATACATTCCATCAAAAGGAAGTCTCTATTAATAAATTCAACATCCATAGAAACTAGCACACGTTACGCTAAAATCGTGTAGTATATATATAAAGAAAACAATTATAACCAATTCAGGAGAATGTGTTAGGAGTATAATGAACAACGCACCAGTTGCAGCCAATGACAAAAACCTGTTCAGGGTTTATGAAGGTGAAATCATAGAATCACACTAGGCTGTCAAGTAATCATACTAGAGAAAAAAATGCGTAGTACTTTACTAAAGAGGGATCAATGAAAGAGATCAGTCACTTAACATGAAGTCTACATGTTTAGCAAAAAAACGGAAACGTTATATAAAATAATGTAATATAACGTAATTAAAGAAATCTACTACGAGACGACATATAAGGCGAAGTCAGTAAGATACTTCCTTCGATCGTCAGTCAGTTTCTTTATTATTTATTAAAACTGTAAGGAAAGGTAATTAAAGTGTTATTACCCTTTTATTTTGCAACACCCTGTTAGATAAATATTTGACCCATGTAGAGTTCGCCATTACGCTTTCCTTTTTGATTTAAAAGGAGCTTACATTATGGGGACTCTAATTAGATCTTTACATAAATCTTTAAAAGGACGGTAACGTTTAAAGTTTGTATTTGCTCCCGTCTTGTATTAAGTCGATAAGGAAATGCATCATTCAAGGACACCGGTCAACGGTTCATTATCGTGTTACTCTTGATTTTGCCAAGTCACTGGATGCAATATTGTTAGCAGTCTATGACTTGTATAGATACTATATTGCTGTATCACCTTACGGTTTTGAACTTTGGGATGATCTCTCGAACACAGAATTAACTATGATTAATAAATATAGATATAAAAATCGAACAGAAAAAGCAGTACTCAAGGACGACAGTCAATCACAAACACACAAAGAAACAAAGAATAAATTTAAAGATGTATACACGGCCAAATAAGACATCACAAACACAAAAGAGTTGACAATACGGCTACCGCCTTGGAACGGTCAGTGGCAAAAACGGCCGCTGGGGGATTTAAACCAGGTTCTAGGGTGCCAAACCTCACACTTACCCTAATAAGTTACATCATATGTGTTCAACCATAAAATAAACGTTGTTTTCTTCTGTACGAAGAAGGTCACCTATGGGTAAAGTGATTATATATTTGAATGTTGAATAAGACGGATGTGTTTTCCTGCACCATTACTTGGAATTCATAATGGGCAATATCACTAGTATAATACTGCACGGCTTGATCTCCGACATTTGCAATATACTCTACAAGTATAACCTGTGTAACTAATGACTTACCAACTAAAATGTCATGGTGGACCGAAGAGAAGACGTCTATTACCATGCTGGGCTGTAACTGTTGATAGTGAGGTAACAACGATATATACCTTGTCTGGTCTATATCTATTGAGATTCTCCAGCATTTAACCCCTGTCATAGTGTGGTCATTGACGTCAAACAGAAAATGAGGTGTTTACATAGATTAGCATATGCAGACGCTGGATTGAGATCGCCACAATAAATGACTGTGTATGACATGTTTTAAAATGAAGATTTACTTTACGATCGATCTATAGTGTGGAATGTTCGAGCGTGCCTGAACTAAAAATGTGATTTAGAATGATGCATTAATAAGCAATTATATGTTTCCTGATCTGAAATGGGAATAAGGTGGAACATGTATTGTTCCTTAGGGACACTTAAACACAGTAATTGACGAAATCACGTACATGTTATATAATAACCTTATAGCAAGGTTTGCAAGCGTTTAATCGTATTGTTCAGCCGAGAATATAATTTCGAGGAAATGTATGAATGCTTGGAAGTGCAATGTTATAGTTATATTGACAGATGAATGTCTATACTGACAAAACCAGTACATACTTAGTGTGAACACAAAATACATAATACGAACTACTATACAAACACTACTACTACTAATAATAATAATAAAGTAATATATTTGATCATAACATATCGAAAAGGAGTTCAGTTCGATGAATGAATAAATGGTGTTTTACGGCACGTCGTCACATAGATAGGTCATATTGTGCGCAGCGAACACAAGCATGAGAAAAGAGTAGCACATACTTTGTTTAATTGAGTCTGCTCAGGAGAGGTAATACAATATGCAGCATCTATCACCGACTTAAGCGGTATGTCTAAAATATGTCTATTAATCCCCTACCGGCGTGACACAAAAGAAACTTTAGGTTTCCCACCGTCCGTTCGTCCGTCAGTCCGTCCCAAAAATATGGATCCTACGATAATGAGAAAAAAACTATTTTTTTATGAAACTTATTATGTTGGTAGAGGGCAATGATTATTCACGTACTTTTATTTTGTTGATTTGACAAAATGTATGGTTGCTATGGCAACGGAAATAGTAAAAATACACAAAATAATGGATCCTATGATAACAAAAGATGTACTTAAGATATTGTATTGAAAATCCGAGTGTAGTTTAAAGGGAGTAAGGCGATCAAGCATATCGTTTTGTTCTAGTGATATGTCAAAAAATGTCGATTGTAAAATGTACACACACTACACTGTTACTAAAAATAGAAAAATGGTTTCCGCATAATAACTTTAGGTTAGGAATGACGTATTGGCCTGCAAGTTGGTGTGTAGGTAGCCTAAATGAAAAGCAAGTTGGGACCACGGGGGTCAAAGTCAAAGTCACTGTTGCTTAATATGGTTCCACTCAATGACTTTAGTTAGGAATGCGATATTGGAATGAAATGTATGGGTAGGTAGCTAATATAAAAAGAAACCTCTCTTGCTCGTTGTGTGTGTGTTTTTATTTATATGCTTAAGGATAAAGAAACTCTCTCGCCCGCTCTCTGCTGTAGTAGACATTTTAATCGCAGTAGACTTAGATACCCGAAATTCATATACGTTGAAGCGACATTTTTAAATGTTGAGCCATTTCAGTACTACATTTATTAAAAAAAGATTGTGAACTTGTTACAAAATGAGTGCATATGTCGGGGTATCACTTTCCCTGATTTTGAATAGGAATTTTGATAGATTTTTGCGCAGCGCATCACTTTTAATCGATGCTTATATCTAATAAATGATATTTTACTAGATTCATTCTATTGATAAAGAATTAACTGTTTTGTCTTTTATTTCATCAAAATCCATATATGGGTATATATTATGTAGCGGCTGTATACGCTAGGAGCGTATGTAGAGCGTATTGTCGGGAGCGTGGTCTGCGGGGTGGTAGCTAGGGAAGGCCGTCATCGGATGCGGGAACTACATCATTCGCTATTTGGGCGACATACCTGGTGGTAGCCACGGAGACTCTAGGCAAGAGGGCCTGGTTACGCAGGTAGCTACGCAGATAACGTCACCGGATGTGGAATACCGGGACTTGAGCCATCGCCGGAAATGCATCGTGCGAGTGTCGTCACGTGGAAAGTACGTCACCGGAAGTATGTATGGTACCGGGACGAATAGCAGCCGTTAATAAGGAGCGTGCATATAACGTGAAAGTGAATTCGCGGAAGTAAGGTATTAGTGTAAGACACTGAACTGTACCGGAAGGACTCGGCTAGATATAGTTTTGAGATATAAAATAGCTGTGATATAGCATACATATAGCATATATACAGATGTTCAGTTTGATTAAAACCGAACAGTTTAATGTGTAATCAAGTGAATAGGGATTCCATCTAACGTGTATTGAAATTATTTTTAAAATGCTGTAAAAACGTTGATATTTCTACTTTGTCAGTTATATTCATCTTGTTGGGAAATAAATTTGTAAATTTATTTATTCTTTATTCTCCCTTGGTGAGTGGTCCCCACTTGGTCCATCTTATTACAGAACATGTATATCCTAAATTTACTCAGGTACTTGAACCTATCATTCTATCACTAATCAAACTTTGAAAGTGTGCTATGAGGTGTTTTTGTATTTTATTCCGGAAGGAAAGGTCTAATGTAAACATGTACCATCCGATTACATGTAATAGCAATATATACTGAAAGAAAAATGAAATGCGACTCGGGAATTTGCGCTATATATTTTGTATATTTCACACGTAATTCCATATTTATTCCAAGGAAACCTCAAGATGTTTTGTAAAACAAAAAGCTGTAGTTAGTTAGAAAAGGGCACACCTGTGATGTTGTAGACGTTTTAATCACAGTACACGTTGCAACAAGAAATTCATAAATATTGAAGTTCCTCTTTGAAAACTTGAGCAAGTTTAGTACTGTATGTCGCGTAAAGAGTTTGCAAAATGTTGCATCCTATGTTTGCTCTCATGCTTCAGCCAAACGCGTACTTTTTCAATAATGAGACTTTGCAGGAATACAGATGTTCCCCGAGCAACTTCTTATGGGGTGTATGTGTCTTAACTTATTCGTTTTTCTAGAGCTTGTACTCGAGTTGAGGACTTTATTATTCGTAATCTTTGTATAACTAAAAAGTTACTCAATCAGGGTTACCGTTACCATAAACTTCGTAAAACCTTTGCAAAATGTTATTATCGTAACCCTGATCTTCTTTCCAAATATAAATGTAATTTAAGGACTCTTCTGCGACAAGGACTATCACAACCTGACTTCTATGGTGATGTGATTTATAAACTTCGTAAGATTCTTGGTCATGATCACTTTCATACTATCTTTGTTAAACTTGTTAAAAAGTTTATCAAAAGAGGTTATGACCCTAGTATTTTGCAACGTACTGCATGCTTGGTGGTGGACCCTTTTACAGTTCGCCACTATGCTTTCCTCTTTAATTGTACGATGACCGGACAGGCTGTGGACCCTATGATGACGCCTACCTAAAGTCCATTGGGACGTAGGCTTTTGATGTTTTTCTATGATCTTTCTTGTCGTGCCCTTAATGGTTTATTCTCTTGTTGCTCTGGCTTCTGCCAAGTCATTGAGTACCTTCATTGTGGCTTTCTAGGCTATTGTTTTTTTGTATTATATTTACACGAGCATATTTGTGTTTTACTTATATAGCCTATTGATGCTGCCTTGTTGGTTAGAGATTAGATCATGGCGGGGATTTCTTTATTTACACTGTCCTGTTTTAATGGGATGACAGTAGGGTAAGTGTGAGGTTTGGTGCACCCTAGAACCGGTTTAAACCCCCAGTGGCCTACTTTGCCACTGACCGTTCCAAGGCAGTAGCCCTATTGTCAACCCTTTTGTGTTTGTGATGTTGTGTGCATTTATTATTGTTTTTGCCTTCTTGTTTGTCTGTTTGCGTGTTTGTTTCTGTGTTTTATGGTTGACTGTTCTCCTTGAATGCTACTTTCCCTGTCCGATCTTTTTATATTTCTTATCGATACAATTTGCAATATACGTCACGGGTTCATCTATAAGTACCTATGATTTTTCCACATTATATACAACCTTACCATACACCATTATCGAAGACAAACTTAGTGCTCTCATTTAAAATAACACATTTGCCAGGGAAAAAAAACACTACATTTTGTTAAACATGTTAAACAAATAATATAATTAAAGTGTTTTTTTACTAACGGCAGTTTGGGCAATTACACTAGGTGGACTAATAGACAAATCTTTATGGATACGGTCGAACTATTACCTCTTATCGTAGATTTTTGAACGATATTTTAACGTTGAGCCTTTCACCAGATACTCATGTAGATGTAAATGAAGCCTTTAAAGACACCTTCTTGCATCTGGATGACATAATGAACATTGACAACCCTTTCTTTTATATTATGATTAACATTATGTATCCTAAATAACTTACGTTTCTGATACTGTCGCTTCTTTTCTCGATTTACATATTGATATTGTTACTTACCGCCACTTAGATATAAACGTCCCCCGGGCAGACTCCTATGGGGTCTATGATTCCATGCGTATTCGTTTTTCTAGAGCTTGTAGTCGAGTTGAAGAATTTAATAAATTCGTAATATTTCTGTAACTAAGAAGCTACTCCTCCAGGACTTTTTTTACCATAAGCTTCGAAAGGCATTAAAAATATTATTTCCGTAACCCTGATATACTTATCTGGACTATACAAGTAATTAAGGAACTCTTCTGAGACAAGGAATACGATGACGTGATTTACATTCTTCGTAAGATCCTTGGTCATATTCATTTTAATACAAGCTGTATTATACATGTAGTTGTTAAGATGTTAGCCATATAACGTATGTTCCGTATCACTTTACAACGCACTGCATGTCTAGTAGCTGACTAATTTACAGTTTTCTCTTGGTTGTGCGATGACCGGACCTATTGTGGATTCAATGATGACGTCTACCCAAATCCGCAAGGACGGTAGTGGTGAGGTTTTTCTTATATAGTCTCCTGTCGCAACACACTTTTTGCTCTGGCTTCTGCTAAGTCATTGAGTACTGGCTTTGTGGCTTTAAGGCTTGTGTTTTCTTTATATTCAAATATACATGCTCATATACTAGTATATGCTGTACGTATATTGCCTATTAATGCTGCATTGTTAATAGAGAATTTAGTCTGGCGGGGATTTCTTCATTTGCACTCTCGTTCTGTTGGCATGGCTGGGATGACACTAGTGTAAGACTAATGTTTGGTGCACTTTGTGTTTGTGATGTCACATGCCTAGCATTATTATTAACACTGTGTTTGTTTTCATGCTTGTCTTTGGTTGACTGTCGTTTTTGAAAGCAGCATTTCCTGTTCGATTTTATACCTACATATCTTGCACTAACCCCTTTAATCATGTTAATTTCATACTTCTTTCTTTATTTACACTGTCCTGTTTTAATGAGATGACAGTAGGGTAAGTGTGAGGTTTGGTGCACCCTAGAACCGGTTTAAACCCCCAGTGGCCTACTTTGCCACTGACCGTTCCAAGGCGGTAGCCCTATTGTCAACCCTTTTGTGTTTGTGATGTCCTTTGCATTTATTATTGATTTTGCCTTCTTGTTTGTCTGTTAGCGTGTTTGTTTCTGTGTTTTGTGGTTGACTGTCCTCCTTGAATGCTACTTTCCCTGTCCGATTTTTTTATATTTTTTCCTGTTCGATTTTATACCTACATATCTTGCACTAACCTCTGTGATTTCTTAATTCTTATACCAGACTCGTATATTATAATTTAGCATCACAAACCAGACCACGATCAATAATTCTGACATTGCTAATCTAATCTTTGGTTGCCTTCGTGTTAAGTCTCAATATTCAGGTTTTAGAATTTCTCTGGCAGAGAATAAAATCAAATTAAATTTAAAAGCTATACATGAACCTGTCTATCGACCGCAGTGTTTTGAAAACGACTTGTAATGTGTACTACACTTATGGGTTGCAAATACGTATTATGTTTGTATTAACTCAGTTGTTTTCAAAAAATAGGCTACAAGCTAGATTCATTGGAGGCACTCCTATAAAACATATAATATCTTGCCTGATATTTAAGCACTGAACTATTTCAGGTTTGCTTATATTGCCATTATCATACTTATTAATGCGCATAAACCGTCATTGAAACATAGCATAACGAAATACCAGAACCGCTTTCTTTTCATGTAGATACATTATGGTGTGTACAACGATAACTATAATTAGTTTAATATTTATTTTACCAAAGATACGACTTTTAATAGAGGAATCTATATTCGCAAATATGGCAAGCTAATAAGTACATGTGAAAAGTGAAAAATGCATTTTTATGTTCAATATATACATCGGTTCTGTTAATAAAACATTGATAAAGTTAATTGTTAAAAAAATTAACCCGCCAGATAACGGTAAAATTACACTATGAAACGTATATCAGAACTCTTTCTGAGGGTTCAGGTCATATAATGATGTATACGTCCCGATTAAAAGTAAATAATTCTCAACAAATTTAAGATATATATAAACCTTGTTGTCAGAAGGTTTAGAAACAGCGTACATGTTGAACAATTTGGATGTTGTTGGCGGGATACCTACTTTAACAATATGTTTGTGGCGATATCCTAGTAGAATGTTTTCTAAAAAAATATGTATCCACCACAAAAGAATCGACCGTCATACATAACTCAAGATGTGCTGGCTGAAAAATGACGAATAACACCTAAATCATTATGTTGGACACGGTTTAGCACTTAGTATAACTCGTTGGAGAATAGCGTATGCAATTCTAAATAATGTTTGTAGTAGTTTTAGTCATACGTTCCTTATAAAGTCAGTCTTTGTTACAGTCAGTTGTGTCATATATTTGTGTATGCTCATTGCACTGCATTGTAGTATCTTAAGGTACTAGTGTTTTACGAGAAGCCATGTTATGTGATAAACAAACTTATGTAAAACAATTTAGAAATAAAACATTTTAGAACGCTTTTAAAACTGATGCGATACAATTTAGAACTAGAAATGTGTCCATGGGACACGGATCAGTGTAAAACATATAATTTGACGAAAAAAGGGCCATAACTCTTGTAATACTCGGTCGATTTGAAGCTGAAACGATGTGCACTTTTTGACATCATAGGTAAGCATCCTGTAAACTTTCGAAACAATCGGCTGAAAAGTGTGGGAAGAGATAGACACACAAGATATTTTCACGTACATTGTGACAAAAAAGGGTCAAAACTCCGGTAATACTGGGTCGAATTTGACGCCGAAACGGTATGTACATTTTGACATCATAGGTAAGCATCCCGTAAAGTTTCGAAGCAATCGGTGGAAAAGGTTGGGAGAAGATAGACACACAAACTTTTCGGGACGGAAGGACGGAAATACGGAAGGACGGACGGACATGGCTAACGCTATATGCCCCCTACCATTCGGTAGTGGAGGGCTAAATATAAATGATATGTTAAATGAATCGGTCTTTTGCTACTTGCTCGCTTACGTCTTATTATTGTTATTTTCACTGGAAATAAGAAAAAACACGTCATAATTAGTTATCATGGGACTATTACAATAACTACTGGACACATTCATGATTGTTTATATAGCAATTTTCGAGCTAATGCTTGATTAGGCAGTCAGAGGTCAGAGAACGTTAATGTGCACCATAAGGCGAAGTAGCAAAGCAGATATTCTCATATTTGTATAAAATATGTGTATCAATGTCGAAACGGCGCCACATAGTTTAACAAAAAGTTGTTATTCAATTCCACAAATGAAGTGGTGCCAATATTTGATTTATTTCTCAGAAACACAAACAAAGCAATATTTCCAAAATTGATTGATATGCACTGTCTTGTCTGAGAAGAGGCGACGCATCATGCACATTTGAATATACGTATCTTATAAATAATTGGATTAAATAAATTAAGCTCGGCATAGTCGTATACTGTGTCGCCGGGGTGTAATAATAAGCACATCCGTATAGTAATCCCGAGACAGTGCTTTCTATCCCAGTCAGAACTGAGTTTGAGTTTAATTCTCGAAATACTTGAAACAATAAGTATCCATCTGACCATACTTAAAACCAAGATATGTTCACTAAGAAGTCCAGTGCAATGCTGCGAGTGTAAAATACACACTTGTAGGGAAGATATATATCCATTACGTGGTCCCACCTTAATTCGATTAAGCGATGGGAAAGCTTATAACCGCAGTTTTGTATAACTGATATTTCGATAAACACGTTTAAAATCATTTTAAAATGACAAAATATGATATCCTGTTTAAAATTACCTATAAAATGGCTTAATATTACAATATGCACATTTTATAAGTCGAAATTAAGGTTTTATTTCATACCCCAGCAAACCCCATTTTCGCTTCTTGGAGAAGGGGTTGGATGAAAGTTAATACTCGGACCACGTTATGCAATTATAATACGACCTAACCAGAAGCGGGGAATAAAATGGGATAATTTTGTTTTTACTGCACTTTTTGATGTTTTTGACGTAAGGCAGGGGCGTGCTCTCGTCTTTGGTTGTGAACAGCTCTGTAAAATGCCGCGGTGTAGTATGTATTTTGTGAGGAATTCAAAAGTCCTTGGTTCAGTCTAACTGGCAGTGCATGCAGTCTATGTGAATTCATTGCATAAAGTGTCTTTATTTGTGACAATCCTATACTTGGAGTATATGGAACTGAATTGGGTGTATCTTCCCTGTACGCACATGCTTGTATACTGATAGGAATTGATGTCATGAATTCTTATGGATGGCAGGAGGTATTCAGAACATGTTTTACCCAGGACAAAGTGGATGGTTTGACTCTACCACAAACAAAATATGCAGTCATATTTTGCCTGGCATGTGCTCAATGACGTAAAACATCATTCAAACAAACACATTGATGTCATGAATTAACAGCGGTATATTATAATATATATATCAAAACTATTTCGCAATATAACCAATTCACGTATATTTCATAAACCTATTATTGATCTTATAGCACACTTTGGTTTACAATTAGTTTATTCTCAGGAACCATATTTTATTTTCATGTAACTGCTGTACGTGGGAAAGTGTGTCCCAATCTATCTCTCTAAAGGGCAAACTTTAGTGTAGATATGAAAAGTGCGTCTGTTGCCACGTGTGTCACGTAATGAACGTGAGAAATGATTGTTTGGGCTGATCGTTGGGTTACAAAGTACATTGCTTTCCAATCTTGGCCGGGGAAAATTGAAAGTTGATTTGCTTGGAGCAGTCGTTTGTACATTTGTTTTCAATCGGCGTCTCCATTATGTTTCGTGATATTGTTACATCTGGTCAACTTTTACATGTTTCTCAAACATTAACTTGACATAACTAGCATATGAAGTTAACTGTATTAGATATAATTTATTGTAGTCGATCATTAATTGTAATACAATTATAAATTGATAACGTTGTATATTAGGTGCATTAGTTAACGATGATATGATATACATGTATATATCCCGATGCGTATAATCATTAGCTGTCATACAATATTAAATTGATAACGTTAAATATTACATGTTTAAGGGTGATAAACAAGTATATATGCCGATGCGTATAAATGGCGTTGTAGAATACGTATACATTGCTGCACATCATAATTAGAGAGTGGCTCACATATATTTACTGGATAATGATTTGTTTGTGTAACGATGATTGTATAATATAGTTGTGTTAATATTAATGAACCGACGTCTAAAAGTATGTATCATTACAGCCTAACCCTCCAGGAGTGGAGCTAAGCCTTTTGGGTGTGTAGGCCCTTTAAGTGATTCAGCGCATAACGTAATGAGCGGGTGGAGACGGTCCCCGTACCTGTACAACATGGTCAGGTGGACGTGGAAGCGACAACACCCTCGGGACACGTGTTGTGTTCATCATCAGACCTCGATGGAGGAATTGCACCACACATCCTCGCTGGAGACTATTCTTCACATCATCAACGCTTATAGAAGGCTTTTGATGACAATCAACGATCATTGGAGTCGCGCATCATGTTTATAAAATCACGCGCATCAAATACATCGCGTTAGATCATCATTCGTCGTAACGTTTCTGATCATTAACATTGATGTAACTTCAACAACACTTTCGTGTCATATATAGACAGTCGACATATTCAGTATTTGAGTTGTTTTTTCTTCCGTTAACACATCGACTTAGGTTATATTGGGGCAGCAACCTCAGAGGCAGATGGGATGCAGGCTGAAGTTTCACATAAGACATGCCTCAAACAGGGAGCGAACTCACACGGGCAGGGGTTTGCTTTACAATGTATTTCTCCAGTTAGGGTTTAATATAAGGCTTTTTCGATTTTCTCGAAATTATATTGTAACTTGTATAATATGTTAAAGCTATAACCAATAAACAAAGTACTGAAAGAACTGAATGGCGAAAACATTGGGGTGAAATGCATGGGTTCAAATGTTTCACACATGTAATATTTGTTGGGAATAAAGTGTTGCATGGAAAGCAGCAGCAGTGAACATTTGTATTTCAAGATATACTGGTTATATTACTGGTGATGGAAGTGTCGCCCAATGATATTGATATTGCACTCGGGTTGTTTGTATGTAAGAGGGAGGTATTTTTTTCTACAATATCTTGAACCAGTATGTCACCAGATGTTTCTATAGGGACTGAAATAAATACAGTAGAATTTGGACAACATATCACATTTAAAACTGCATCAATATAATGGCTCGTGATATGGCATTTTCGCTTAGGATATGAACTGCGCTGAATCTGCATTCCAATAGTTTTTGTTGCCCCGAGCCTCCAATAAATTATTAATGCTTCCCAAAAAGCTCATTTCTACACGAAGCGCCCTCTTGTCTTAGCACAATATATTTCATTAAAAAGTTCCACTAGCTGCTGAATTTCGACCAAGGTATGGAAGGGATACACAAGTGGGCCATGTGGAAGATTAGTTTTAAACTAAATATGTTACCCTCTTTAAATAAAGTCGCTTATCTTATCTTATCTTAAGTTAACTGGACATAATTTGCTGCAGATAATGTGGACCACACAATTCGCACTTTATGGCCTGAAGACCTTTCAAATAATGAACATAATTGCAACTATATATTACTGTATATACTATACTATATTACAACTATTATATACCAGGCAACGTTAAATGCAAACCAGTCCCTAGAGTAAATCTCACAGCAAGTGAAGTCACGGTGCATGATCAAAACTAATTTTCACGGATAAAAGTCGATTCGGCTCCTAATCGCTACTGATGGGCTTCTAATATTCACTGTTGTTTTGGGATAACCAAGGTTATTCTCGTTTTACTAGTGACATTCTTTATTGTCGGATTATTTCCTAATTACGCTTTCTTTTGTAATTGTAATACTTTCACGGAACATAATGATACTATGTTCGCCTTATGTACAACACTGTCTCTGTGTAATGTTTGTGAAATCGACACAATTTAGTTTTTTTGTGCGATTCTGGTTAGGCAAAGGCGAGCATTGATCGTTTGAACTGATTTTTTTCATTTGTTTATAGACGTTTTTAGATTTTATTTTGAGTTCATTTAATTGACTTTATAGTATTTAATGTTCCGTGTAATAGAAAAGAATAGAAAATTCTTGCTGGATAGAAAAATCTTACAATTTACGCATTTGATCGAGACACCTAATCGTCCTGGATATGGGCATCTAATTGGTTCAGTACTCGACCAAAGTACGATTCGTTTCTTTTTTCTTCTTCTGATTAGTTCATCGGGTGGGTAAGAATCTCAGAGCAAACATTATACAGAGGCGCCGGAAGGAGTTAAACATTGGGGCGGTGGATACTGGGGGTTGGGGAGATTTTTCGAATTACCCTGTAAATGACGCATTCTGGTGAATTCTGAGGACTTTATAAATATAAAATGAAATACAAATGAAGAATTCATAATGCATTATTAATATAATAATAATAATGGATCATCGCAAAGTAATAGTATACAAGTACTTATATGTGTATCAATGTCATAAAAGAAAAAAATCATGCGCTTGTCTAATTTCTGCATACATCACACAATGTCATACATGTACTAAAACAATCAAATGGCAAGACGCACAGCTTAAATCATGTTCATTATGAGGAACGACGGTTACACACACACAAAAAGATACAAATGCTACATGAAACAACAGTATAATTTGAACATCGATTCTCGCGTACTGTATTCTTGAACAGTTTGTGACACATTCAGTTAATTCCAAATGTCCCAAACGAAACTGCGCGTGTTAAGAAAATATTGTAAACGGCAGTCTTTAAGAAAATTATTGAAATTTACACTTCGCCGAAAATTGGTTCATTGCCGAGATGCTGAGATTTCACATTCGTTTCAGTAAGTTATCAAATTTATGTTCATCGGTTTTTATCCTTAGATTTTATGTAAAATAAAAATCTTTGTCAGAATGAATATGAAATGAAAATACAACAATATTCAAAATTCGGTTGAATCAATTTGCATGAATGTACGTGAAATATGCAGGATTTTAATCGAATCTCACTGTAATTAATAAATTTACGCGTGTAATTAAGATCTTGTGAATATTCAGAATATAATTAAGGATTACCGATGGCATTGTTTGCGACAATGGACGTTAATTAGGTCATAGCAAATCTGACATTTTAAAACTATGTTTAACCAATTTATAAAGCTTATTCCTAGAATGCTTTTTTTTGTCAGGCTTTAATGTCAGTTATTTTATTTACAAAATATACTATATCCGTTCGTCAGGTCGTACACTATTAAGATTAACATCACTTGCTGACATTTTCATGTGCGAATATATCATTGTTTCTATATACGTATATCAAAATGAGCAAGCTGTATTTATTGTCCCTTGTATACATTTAATAGTTGAATGCTGGCATTTAAAGTGATTAACCGCAGATCTTATAACTTTATTCAGAGGTTATTATGCATGTGGTTTAATATTCATTATGTTAACCTTTGTACAAATGATGAGACTCAAATAAACACTTCCAGTGTAAAAACTGTCGCGTTGCCTACAAGTGACTGATACATTCTCAAAAAAACATAAGAATATCTACGCTTTTAAAACATACTAAAAGAACAAGGCAAACATCAAATTCCCGTAGACTTAACTAAATTGCTTGTAAACTTATAAAAAAGCAGCTAATTACCGGCTCAAAGCCTGAGAAATGGCAGGCCTGTAATGATAAAGGGCGTTAAACAAACAAACATTCTGAATCAGATAATATATGTATTAGATGTAAATATATTAAAAATGACTTTAATTAACTTATATTAACCTAAATATATTATAAATGACTTTAGTTAGTACATACACAAGTTTTAACCATGTTCTGTTTCAGATGATATCGTTTTTATTGCAATGACAAAAGCAGCTACTTATTGGGTGCCCTACTGGATAAAAAGTGAGGTTCCTTGTTGTCCGCGTAGTTGTGCAAATTAGGTGCCTTTGAAAATATCACGTACCTCTAAATGAACCGATATTTCATCGTTATACAACCGTGAAATACTTCATGTTTACTTATATCGCAACCATGGATGCTAATGTATCTATCCTCGCGTACAAAGGCATACACAGTGGTATAAATAATGTAAAAATGTTTGTTAAGTATTGTCAATACCGAAATCCGTACAGCAGTGCACCATTTCAAATGCTTATTTTGCGAAAATGACTTACTTTTTCTACTATATTTAGCTATAAAGGTAAATCTAGCATAAACTAGTGTTCCGTGGAAGTAAAAATGAACTGAACTTGCGGTTCTGTTGCCGGTTTTGCCCCCGTTTTAAGCCACTCATCATCTTCCAGCTCCATTTTTTATCTGAAAAAACGAGGTGCTTATCCGTTCTTATTCAGGCAACGTATATTTTATCCGTGAAAATTAGTTTTGATCATGCACCGTGGAAGTGACGGTTATGAGAAGATACACATTTAGAATATTATGCCTAAGAGCAGATGCAAGACAGACGTCAATTGCGTTAGTTCGGATTAATATGTGTGACGATCAATGATGACGTACTGGGGATGACATCTTTGTTAATCAGTAGTACGAAGACAAATATCCAACTATAGATATAAAAATCGAACATAAAAAGTAGCATTCAAGGGCGACAGTCAACCACACACACAGGAACACAAAGTTAGGGTGAATCAAGTTGAACTTGAAATCTAATTTGTAAAGGTACAGTAATCGAACGAACACATTGCATGACTGCCTGGCCAATCGATGCAATTTTCTAATCAACGTCTTTACCCGTAAATAAAGTTTTGAAAAAGATATTTCGTCAAAATTCTTACAAGTGTCGTCCGACTGAGGAATATTATTTTATTTCCTACCAGATTTGCTGCGGTCTCAATAATCCATAGCTTTTCTGAATCGGCCTTTTTATGGCTCGCAGTAGAAAGCATACAGATGCGAAAATGCAGTACCTCTAAAAGTAACGACATTATTTCTGTCATAATTATTATATGTTATGTGGTCTTAAAGACATTTATCATGTGTTTGAATCTATACGCTTTCTCACCAGAATCCTAAACGAAGAAAAGCGTCATCCGTGACTGTGGAAGATGGACTGACACGTTTAACTTCACGGAACCGGACTTGATGGTTGAATGGATTCATTTTTAGCACATCTTAGGCTATATATGGTGGTTGACTTTTTCATGGTAAATTGAAGACCACCCACTTTCCAGTACTGTATACCTCTGTATGCCATCCATAGGAATCGACACTTTCTCACTTACAAGATGAGCCCCCAGTGGTAATCGAACCCAAAGCGATGAGAGGCGAAGTTTCAAAGACAGCGTCTTTACCATGCCGATAACGAAAGTGATACCGGAATCAGAAGCTACTTCGGAAAACTCTCGACGTTTTCCTTTGCCTGTCATAAAACAAACAGTGCAATCATGATGATAAATGGCATAAACCGCGTGATGATCATTTAATGTTTATTAAATGTGAGCATACACCTCATTAGCCAAAGATCTTTTCTATTTTCGCATGTTTCAACTATTCACTGGTGAAAATCATAGGTTGTTACAGAACATATGTAGTTGGATTTCATTTGAGAAGCTTGTAAAAGAAGAAGACATCGTAGATATAAGCGTGCAATACGGTCCTTCTTACGACGTATAAGCTTCACACTAGTGTGCCGTGCTATTGAGTGTGCTGTGCTATTGACTGTCATATGGAGCTCTACATGTTTTATGATCGTTTTGCCCAGGCTGTACAAATAATTTGTCGCCACGATCTAGTCTTGCCTGGGGCGTCGTGGCACTAGACAAGAATGGTTAGAGTCTCTGACTTGAAACCATTTGGACTCACCGTTGTGGGTTCGATTCCTCATGGGATTAGGAATCGTTCATCGGTGGTCCTATCAAAGTACCCCCCCCCCCCCCCTCTCCCCCAAGAAAATTGCCCGGAGAGGCACCTCGGGTTTTCCTCCACTAGTGAATCCTTGAAAGTCGCCATATGATCTTAGCTGTTGGTGCGACTATAAAATCCAATTCAGTTAGATTTGCCTTATTGACACCAAAACACAATTTCTTCATTAAAGGGACTCACGGCATTCGTGAGGTGTATATCAAGCATTACACAGTTAGCACATCGATTCGTTAATCCTGTATCAGTTTAACGCAAACCTGTTACTGAACTGACGCATATTATTCAATAAACATCTGAAATTTTAATTGTCGTTATTTTACCTTTCTTGAAATACATTATTTGTGCAAAATAAAATAAGTTCGTTTTAAAATAAATAAGTAAGATCTACTACCATGATAAAGCATTGCAGAAAACATGAAGATATCAGACCGTATTGTGTTCTATACATTCCGTGAAGCGCCCTTCTCGATGTACGCTGTCATTTCTGTTTAGTTAATATTAGTGACGAAACAAGGTACGAAACTGAGTACGAAACGCAAAAAGGTATTAGTATGGGGAGAAGGGTGGAGTGGGTGAAAATATGTTTTTAAATAATAGAATATGTTGAATGGGGTGGGGGTTTGAGGATATGCCTCTGGCATTAGTATCTGACATTATATTGAGCAAAAATAACAAATACACACCTGGGTCAACAGTTCGGGAATGTTTTTCCCATTAATTTAAAAATAGGTTGTAGTTGTTTTCATCATAGGATAATTGTTATACAAATAGTATTTTGTCTCTAAACGGATGAGCTGAATTAAGTTGCTTACATGTTTGTCATATGTGCCAATATGTGTATGTCTGTAGCTTCAAGGTATTGGAAAAACAGTTTGTTATGGTCGAGACATTGTGTTTGTTCATTTTATTCTGTATTACCTTCCACATGGAGAGTATATGGACATTAAAAGGACACACTATATACAAACATATAACAAATAAACATCTTTGCTATCATCTTATTGGCAAGTCGTATAAAAAGACGTATATAATAGCAGTTAATGCCTATTTACAGCTTTTCAAATGGATTTTATTGTGGATAAAGCAATATATACCATCACTTTTGCAATAAAATGGCTGAAAACTAATAACGAAATTGCTGACAACTTAGATATAATATTTTTGAAATTATCCTATATACTATTTTGATTACTGTGGTCTTCTTGCAAACAGTATTTGTATATTGATTAAGTCGATTAAGCGCTTTTATTAATAGATGTACTGAACTGTTTTATTAAATATATTTCTAAATAAATTTTGAGGCGATGTTGTATACGTAGATAGGTTTTCTGTGCTTGATATTTCTTACAAGATTGCTAACGAACGAACAATATGATAATTCCTACAAGGACACAGTTATTTTCTACTAATTGGATGTTTTGGAGCTTCTGCTATTGGTTTTCTTCGTATATAGTTTGTACACAATAATTGCATCTCTTACTTTACGTATATTTAAGTGACATATATATATATATATAAAACGTAAGTTTTAAAGTAAAATAATTATTTTCTTTCATTGTTAATGGAGTTATTTACACTGTCAAGTTTTATTGGAATAATAAAACCAAATTTTTTGGCCATTGACCATTCCGAGGCGGTAGCCTTATTGTCAACCCTTTTATGCTTGTAATGTCATATTTTGCCTTTTATTCTCCTTTGTAATTGTTACAAGTACTTATAACTTGGTATACGATTGTTCTCATTATTTATACAGTGTACTTGACGTGTAAGTGGAAACCGTACATGCAAAATACGTGTAAGCTACACTCACCAGCCATAATGAAAACTGTTGATATGTTTTATTCAAATACATAGATCTTTGTTTGTGTTATTGAGGAGTCTCAATCTTCAATTTTAAAATTCCCTACAGGCATAAGAATGATACAAATTTCAAGTTATCATCCACAACTGATTGCAACAGACGTATAATCAATCACTTTCTGTCCCTGCACATGTTTTCGGAAGAGATCGTGCTGGTTTAACGGACATGTTGTTTCAGCTCTTTCTCTAGTTATCTACAACAGGTTTAATGATCTATAAACAAAAATCATATAGATTTGGACTGAAAACAAAATGTCTATAAATGTGTTTAAGTATAACTGCATCTACGTTTTCCGTTGTCTGTTTTACTTTACGTCGATAAGACGATAGGGCCTTCATTTTGCATCTGACCATTACCAAACTTTAACATATTGTTCATATTAATGAAAGCTCAGATAAGTTTGAAAACCAGTCAGATTGAACTTGCAACAGCGGAGTTATGGCCCTGCATTTAGTTAAAAATGCTATAATTTGCCTCATTAAGACGATAGGGTATTCATTTTTAATCCGATCTTTACCAACCTTCACCAGATTGTTAATATCAATTAAAGCGCAGAAACGTTTGAAAACCAGCCCGGTGCGACCAATAACAACGGAGTTATGACCCTTTATTTAGTTACACATTCAATATTTTGCCTCGTTAAGACGATACGACCTTCAATTGTAATCCGACTTGTTTCCAAACAAACTTTATTAGATTGTTAATAGCAATGAAAGCTCGGACAAGTTCGAAAAGTATCCAGATCAAACCAGTAACAGCGGAGTTATAGCCCGTAATTGTGTTCAAAATACTATATTTTGCCTCGTTAAGACGATATGGCCTTCATTTTTCATCCGATTTTTACCAAACTTTACCAGACTGCTACTATCAATGAAAGCTCAGACAAGTTTGAAAAACAGCCCTTGATTTTCTGAAATATGCTACACCTTGGCCTCATTAAGACGAAAGGGCCTTCATTGCTGGATTTCAGTGCAACTTTGCAGGGATGATCAGTACCAATATATATAAAAATCGAACAGGAAAAGCAGCATTCAAGGACGACAGTCAACGACAAACACACACAGAAACAAATTAAAGATGAATAAAAGGCCAAATAAAACATCAAAAATACAAAAGAGTTGACAATAGAGCTACCGCTTTGGAACAGTAGCAAGCCTAGTTGTACCTATCGTCGCCGGTTGAAAGATTTTAGCGGAGTTCTGGCCATTTAAAGGTTTTGATACACAACTTTATCATGGTTAGTTCTTCTGAACCCCTGGCCGGATTTAAACGAAACTTTTTCTGATTATCAATTCAGGTCTAGTTGTGCAATGCATCGCCGTGTTCCGGTTGAATGATTTTTGACAGAGGTATATCCCTTTAAATGTTTTAATACACAAACTGTGTCTGGGCTAGTTCTCTTGTACTCCTCGCCAGATACCAACGAAACTTTGCAGGGATGATCAGCACCAAGCCTAGTTGTGCATATCTTCGTCGCGTTAAACTTTACAGTTTTTTGGCCTTTAAATGTGTTTGATACACACACATTTTCCGGGGTAGTTCTGCTAAACCCCTGGCTGGACTTCAACGAAACCTTTTGCGTTTGTGATGTCTTATTTGGCATTTTATTCATCTTTAAAGTTTGTTTTTGTTTCTGTGTGTATGTGTGGTTGAAAGTCGTCCTTGAATGCTACTTGTCCTGTTCGATTTTTATATCTATATTGACAAGGATGATCAGTATCAATCTTAGTTCTGAATATCATCGACATATTCTGGTTGAATGTTTTTTAGCAGAGTAAAGGCCTTGTAAAGGTCTTACACTATGTCCAGATTAGTCTCTTCTGAACTCCTCTCCGGATTTCAACGGATCTTGGCGGGGATGATCAGTACCAAACCTAGTTGCACCTGTCATGGTCGTGTTCTGGTTGAATGAATTTTGGCAGAGTTATGACCCAAAAAAGCTTTTAATACACTTACTTTGAAGTCGGTCAATAGAATCACTTTTATATAATCTTAAAAATTATTTGCACGTTTATCAAAAAACGGATTTTTACAACGCGCTGCATTTCTAGTGGTTGGCTCATTTACGTTCGACACTATGCTTTCCTTTAAGATTGTACGATGACAGGATAGATAGTTGGCCCTGTGATGACGTCTACCTAAATCCTCAAAATAACAGTAGCGTTTGATGTTTGTCTTAAATATTGTCTAACTATCACACAACCTGACTTCTATTGTGACGTGATTTACAAACTGCGTAAGATTCTTGATCATGATCACTTTCATACTATCTTTGTTAAACTTGTTAAAAATGTTTATCAAAAGAGGTTATGTCCCTTTCATTTTGCATCGCACTGCATGCTTGATGGTGGACCCATTTACAATTAGTCACTATGCTTTCTTCTTTAATTGTGCGATGACCGGACAGGCTGTGGAACCTATGATGACGTCTACCTAAAGCCCAAAAAGACGGTTACATTTGATGTTTGTCTGCAATCTTGTCTTGTCGTGCCCTCAATGGTTTGTTCTCTTGTTGCTCTGTGTTCTGCCAAGTCACTGAGTACCTTCTTTGTGGCGTTCTAGGCTACTGTTCTTTTTGTAGAGATTAGTTTATGGCGTGGATTTCTTTATTTACACTGTCCCGTTTTATTGGGATGAACAGTAGGATAAGTGTGATGTTTGGTGCACCCTATAATCTGGTTTAAACCCAAGCGGCCTTTTCTGCCACTGCACGTTCCAAGGCGGTAGCCATATTATCAACCCTTTTGTGTTTGCGATGTATTATTGGGCCTTTTATTCATATAAAAAGGATGTTCTTTGTTTCTGTGTGTGTTTGTGGCTGACTATCATCCTTGAATGCTACTTTTCCTGTTCGATCGTTATATCTACATTAAACCCCTTAACGATTTGATATCTTTTAGTTTTTGCTTCTGACAAGTCATTGAGTACTTTGTTCTATGCTTTTGTTATTTCGTATTCGTATATACATGATCATCTATGTGTTATATTGCCAATTAAAGCTGCATTAACTTTTAGAGAATATAACATGGCGGAGATATTTTAATACACTCTTCAAGACTCTAATCTCGAGCTTTGCAACACACAATTACCAGAAATAAAAGTACTAAGCTCTACTTAAATCCTACTATAACTACCTACATATTTTGATAGTTTATTCCTTTTGATTTGCTTTTAGATTGCATTCTCATATATTTCATTATATCAGTTATACCAATATTTTTAAATAGATTATTATAAATGAGAGATAGTATGCTGTTCAAGTTGATAATTTAAACAAGCATGCCTTTCCCAGTATAACAGTTAGTTATGTATTAAATGTAATAAGCAATTTACATGTTGTTAACAGAAAGAGAAACACAGTTAGGTATACATAAAATCTAAGACACTTTCGAAACCAAAGAGTTCATCTATGTAAAGATAGACTAACGGTATTGAAAAGAGTCACATTGCAATTTATTACTTAATAATTGAAATTTGATTACTTTTTAATCTTGTGCAAAATGTGTAGAAAATCGAAATACTAAATATTTAACGGTTTAAAAAAAAATTCCTGATATATCTGACAGCTTTTCACCGTACAAAACATTACTCGAAAATTACATTTAATTGAACGATTTATACAGATTGAGGGATCTTGCCAATGTTTATTACCATAACATGAAATGATCGGGTAGTAATGCTCTAAAACATCTATTGTATTGGCTTTAATAGTTCCTTTAATTCACATTATCAAGTGTCTCTTTAATCCAAAACAGTAAGTGTATCTTTAATCCAAAACAGTAAGTGTCTCTTCAAGTAATTTCCAATATTTCTGGTTTAGTACAAATACCCAAATTCACGGTTATTATGAATGAGCACAATATGTATTACATCCTCTCACAATTATATTTTCTAAAAGCATCAAAATCCAAATTAACTTTACTGAAGAATACTGAACTCTAATCTCAACTCAACTCCCAGAGTTTGTTTATATACTGCCACAGACAGCTGCTGAAGGCTTTCCCGCTAAAACCATCCAATATGAATTGTCCAAATTTCATCATAAATAAATTTGCATAAAATAGTCCAATGAAAACAGTCCACATCATCATAAGCGAATTTGCAACAATAATTTGCATATACGTTGTAAACATGTTTAAATCTATACTATTTTTAACTTTCTTCAAGGCCAAATCAATAATAAACATGCAACAATGCATGTGCACATATAACATGTATAAGGTAACAATAGCTGTTGTTGTGAGTTGTTGTTATCACTTATTTATGACAATAATTTCGATCACACCTTCACACTAAATGCTAGACACTAGGCATAGTGAAAGAAGTTGTACAATTTGGACTGGTCTACGAAAATGCATTGACGTTAATGACACACTAATAGTATATTGTTAGCAATTTCGTCAACTATGTTTATAGGCAAATCGTTAGTATGCCCGTGGGTATTAACTGTGCACTCCTTGCCGTAGAGTATTTTTTTGTATTGCTACTCGGGCAGGTTTTATCAATTTACATATATCATGGTATCTGGGTGATGTGTTGAAAATTGTAAACTACAAGCGCTAGTATTAAATATACTACTAGTAATTAGCATCAGCTTTACACATTTAAAAGTTATGATCAAGTAGACATGGACAGAATATCCTAAAGAAAGACATAGTAGGTTCACATTTTACCACACAAAAGAGTATATGAGCAGATTAATTAGTATTCATAAACAGGGCAATACACTACAAAACATGTTGAAGACAATATTACAATATGGCATGGAAAGTATGCAATATGTCCCACTGTATAGCTTAATTCGAATGAATATATACATTTCATTGCTATCAATAAATAAAACATGCAGAGAAATAAGAAAACTATAAACTTAAATGTTATTGTTTTAAAGATATATAAGGAACATAATTACTTCAAAAGGATGTAAGTGATTACTATATATGTTAAGTGGCAAATAAAGCTGTCATTCGTAGAAGTTGGGGTCATTGATCAATACGACTAGATTTTATTTCTTTATTAAGACATTATGAATGGTAGTACAAAAGCTGAAACAATGAAATAAACATAAATAATATGCTTACGAAGGAGGAAAACTACGACATAGTCATTTCATGATATTTGCAATTCAATACAACTGAAAAGCAAAATGAATAGTCTTACCAGCACGTAACAACGGCTTGTAAATATAAACATATGCAATGCTATTGTTCAGAGGTAGAATGTTTACTTTAAGTAGTATTTGGTCTCACGATTTTACTCGGACACTGCGTGCAGAGGAATGAGGGAAAGATAGAATACGAAGTTTTGGTATTATAATGCATTATGGGTATGGTTGCATCTGCGATGAACGCTTCTCGTTCACCAAGCTAGCTCTCACACACCTCTAAAACTACTAAATCTGTTAGCTAAAGCTCACTATTAACTTACTACATTTACACTAAAATGGATGCATAATATAACAACAGACTGGACAATATGGGATATTCACATTTCAGCACAGTGTACAACACAAACATACATATCATGAGTAACATCAAATCCAATGTGTTGAATAGCCATTCATGGCTTAGAAGGCTAAACTATGGAATAACAATTAATTTTTCTGGAAGTAAGATAATATAAACTATTAAATGAATACTGTATATAGTACACATGTAACACAGTTTCCTTTTTTGTTGAAATATCTCCTGATATTTAACTTTAAACGACTCATATTGACATAACTTGAAAATTAATATGTAATTTGAACATTAATGAAATGTAAATAATCTTCAGCTTTAACACGAGAATAATCTGTCTATCGGTTATACTGTACATGGTAAATATTGGCCGGTCCAATTATACCAACTTGTATTCGTATCTGAAAAAATAAACATATGTTATCTGCGAACAATTTGCGAAAATACCTTGAACAATTATCTTGGTATTTGGTATTTGAATGCATACATTTTTGTTTTTCTTTCTGTTAGTTCTGAATATTCAGTTGTAGAATTCCTCTTGGTAAAGAATAATTCCAATTAATTAAATAGCTACGATTGAACCCCTCTATTGACCGTACTTGTTTGAAACCGACTTGCACCAGAAATATATAACTAAATGTATATAAAAGCACTTGTATAAGCAAACAAGTGTGTTTTCTAAGTGTAAATACGGTTGCCTATATAAACGGTTACATCACAGTTTTAGTGTAGGTGTTTTATAAATTTATACAATATTTTAGAAGTTATTTAAGCACTGAAATATTTCAAGGATGTGTCTATTTCTATCAGCTGACTAAAACAAGTCTAAAATGGAATCGAACGACAGAATAACAAAATACCAGAATGTCTTCCAATGTATATACCTTATGGTGTGAACAATGAATACTAGAATTAGTTTATATCCTAATAACCGAAGATGCGCAATAAATAATAAATATGTACTTCTATTAACAGACGAATCAATATACATAAAAATGGCAACCAAATACATACATTCAATACGATCTGCTCGGTCGCTGTAATCGAAAATAGGTCAAGTTAATAATTACGATATGTGATTGTCGATACCCTTGTAGAAGGTGTACATTATTCCTTGCATCAGCATTATGTTTAATACGATATATAGCACTGTTTAGTACATTCACTCATTGCAATAAAAGTCCATTAATCCGGGTTTTTTTACGACAATCTATGTTTGCATACCAGTCATATGGAAAGATTGGTGTTTTAACTGAAACAGTTTTGTATGTGTTAAACATTGTAGGACATAAATTCAATTTGTCAGATCGAAGAACTGTACTTCAGATGTCTTTATTTATTTATTTAATTATTGTTTATTTATTTAATTGTTTATTTATTTATTTATTTATTTAGTTAGTTACTAATAGTTAGTTATTTACTTATTTATTGATTTATATTTCATTTTTGACTTTTGTTTCGTTTTTTATTCTTTATTTTTGATTGTTCATAGACAAAATATTACAAAATGCTCTTTTTATATTTCTCAAAATTCCAACATTGAGTATTTGCTTTGTGGTGTTTGTTTGATATTAACTGCTGTAGTTGTTCAGTGCAATTCAGCATACATCCTGCGGTATCTCTAATTATGTATTTTTGTGTATCTGTACAACATCATTGAAGTTTATCGTATGCTAATTCATCTGGATGTTGACTTTATTGCTGTATCATTTTCGATTTCAACACCTACTTTTACAAGGAAAATATAAGCGATGCAGATATACAGTTATGCTCTATTTTAACTGGTATTTGTATAATGAAATAAACAATTGAATTGGATTGGATTTTATAGTGGCACCAACAGCTAAAGAAATATAAAAAGATCGGACAGGGAAAGTAGCATTTAAGGAGGACAGTCAACCACAAAACACAGAAACAAAAAGGCAAACAGACAAACAAGAAGGCAAAAGTAATCATCAATGCAAACGACATCACAAACACAAAAGGGTTGACAATAGGGCTACCGCCTTGGAACGGTCAGTGGCAAAGTAGGCCACTTGGGGTTTAAACCGTTTCTAGGGTGCACTAAGGTCATATGGCGAGTTTCCAGCTTTTATTGGTGGAGGCAGATCCCGGATGCCCCTCCGAGCAATTTTCGTGCACGGATTGGCACCTGGGTAGAACCACCGAGGTTCCGCAAGCGAGTCGGATAGTTTTCACACATAAAGATAACTGGTCCCATGAGGGCTCGAACCCAAAGCGGTGAGGCGCAAGTGATTGTAATCAGATAAACAAAGAACGAAATGAAAATGTTTGTAATACATTCTACATAATAAGTGTTGTAACTATAATAGGTATTGTAGTTTTAAACAAAACTTGTTAATATCCTAAAAGTAAATGTTTCAAAGTTGAGTCATCATTACGTACAATTTAATTAATATACAGTATATTTGAATTATTCTGATGTTCGAATATAGTTTAATATTGCGTTAGATTCTTTACTGAGTTAGGTCTAACCGAATATCTAATAATGTACTACTGTAGTTCTGATAATACAAAAACAAACATCAGACGAACAATTTAATGAAAGTTGATGGTTTATTTAAAGAAAAGGCATTGACACGTGTTCAAATTTCCTCTTGGTGAGTTTAATGATAAGTAACAACCGGAGCGATTGCCTTTGTGATTTGTTTCCATTCTTCAATTACCACATGTCGTGAGTATTTTTTTGTCACTAATTTTACACCTCCATCCTTACTTACAGCCGGTCTTTCAGTTTTACTTGCTTACTATGTTGTTTCTTACAGTACAAAACAATACAATACAACAAAATGTAGTGCAATGCAATGCAAAAACTGTGCAATGCAAAATACCACAGTGCAATCCATTACAATGCAATGCAGTATGATGCAGCACAAAGCAATCGATGCAATATATCTCAACATACAACAACATGGTACAATGACGTGTATTGTAACACAATTGAAAGCAATGCAACCTATGCGGTATTAACTCATTTCCTTTTACATAAACATAACCGGTAGTAATACATATAATTTACACAAGGGCAAATATACTTTCTACATACGGAATGAGAACCCATGTTCCCTGTCAATGACCCAAGTAACCAATACTATGCACATACATTGCATAACGAACGTATACATAGTTCAAGATGTCGCAATACACCAGCACAGTTTGAAAGTGATTTTTTAATCAGACTTATCTTTTAGGCTCTGACCGCTTAAGGCGGTACTCTCATTTTAGTGTGTGATTCATTATATATATGTGAGTCAGAGAGCTTTTTTTACAATATATGTAAAATAAATTAACTTTTTTTATCGGAGTCTATTGTCCGAGCATGTTTAGGAGTCTTAATCAAACCAACTATGGTCAGGTGCACTCCAGTATCATTCGTGTGAAATTTGAGCAGAACTTTTTGAGAGGAAATGCTGATAATAGAGACTTACCCGGACAACTAGAGACAAATGCTATCGCATAAGCTCTCTGATCATTTTATCACAAGAGCTAAAATGGTTAAAAATACAGATATTGTAATGTTTTCCCAACGTCAGGGTTATTTTACAAATATCAAAATCAACACCACACCTTCAAGTATACAGTTAGTTATATAATATAAAACATCGCAATCCAAACCTATTTCATGTCGGTTCACCTGCACCTGTTAACATATAAAGTTTAGTTGTTTGAGCAACAATGTAACTTTAATGTAAATGTATAATATTGTTTGTTTTTTAATTTAACAAATTCTTAACATGACTTTGCAAAATAACAAATCAATTATTCTTTTACGTTTACTTTTCTTTTCGTTACACGAACTGTCAGTATTTCATTTGAATGCTACATCTACCTGCAAAAGAAATATATTTAAACAGATATAAGATAATTATTACTTTATGTATATGCATGTATTACCATTCTAAAACACACCCTGGTGGTGACTTAATTTACATGGAATTTATTTAAGATTCTTAACATAGTTGTCGTATCGCAATGTCGCATTGTCATATCGCAATATCGCGATGTCATATTGTCGGGTGTCGCATTGTTGCCCACGACAATGCAACATTGTATCTGGCCCCAACCGGACACCGTATGAAACTGCACATGGCTGCTGCATTTTAACCTATTTAATCCAGCTAGGTTATGTTCTGTTTCTTGTTGCTGTTGTTTATTTATCAAAATTATGGTCACTTTTACCCGTGTATTTACTTATAGTCAATTTCAATTCTTCTTTCCATCAATAAATTTGTATTTTTTTTTTTTAGTAAATACTACAGTAACGTTTCTTTTCAATGTGTGGGACAGACATAGGGAAGTTGAATCAACGGGTAGTGCCTCTTGTTAAGTTATTTGTCCCAGCAGCAGAAGACGTTTTCTAGGTTACGCAACTGAAACTTGGACACGTTCAAAACCAGTTGCATCAGACTAGACACATCAGAGTTATAGCCTTTGATTTTTTAAAAAATGTTTTCCGGTGGGCCTTAGACTATTCAAGCCAGTATAGTGATACAGGCCCTCTTGTGCATCTTGTTCCCGGAAGACTACTTAATACACGCCACTCTGTAAAAGACATAATTTTAGAAATGGAGGTCATCTTGAGTGACAGCTTGGCCATAAAACACAAATGACTTGAAATCTGTCTATCCATCAGCAATTTCATAAAATAATATTTTAGTGTAGATTTGAAACAGTTTAATGACAATTGATCACAATATATTTGGAATGGATTGACCCTCAAAGATTTTGGTAGGTCGCCCAAGATCGCCAAGTTGACTAAAACTATGTAACATTTATGGAAATGTTAAATGTCGAGCAATCTTGCAAATATTCATACAGTCTTTCCTATTAAACCTTGCATTCTCAGTACTTTCAGTACTTTGATTTATCATAAGGCCAGTAATTTAATATGTAGGGGAAATAACCCTGCAAGTAATATGGTAAATATCGCCGCCAAATGTCATACCGTTTCACTTTGCACGTAATGAAATCAGTTTCTGTCGAACGGATTGCGATTGCATTGCACCGACTTTGTTTTCGACCGACTGTTTTACTTACCTCCAGACTAAATGTGTTTGCGTTGAAATGACTCATATTGCATCATGCTGATTTAATTTGTTCTGTATCACTTCATATTTTTCGATGAATCGTTTAAGTTTTCATCGTACCGACTTGTATTTTATTGTATTGCATTAGTTTTTTTGTCAAATGGTTTGTCATTGCACTGAATGATTTCTATTTGCGTCGTATGATTTGACATTTTACACCGTATCATTTCACTTCGAACCGTATGAATTCACTTTGTAACGAATGAACATAGTTTACACGTCGCATCGAATCAATATGTTCGTCATCAAATGACTTCATGTTGAATTAAACGGCCTGTCATTGAATGGTTTGTAAATATCCACATTTTGACGGTTATGGCTTCCCATAGGAGGCGATGTGCACGTTTTATGGATGTCAATCCAAATGTGAATAAAACCACGTTTCAGTTTCATATTCAATATGCATATGCATTACTGTCGGCCACGTGAACCATATGATTTAATTATTTTAATGAAATAGTTCTGCCTGGAAAACTCGACAACTACTAGACTAAGTACGCTAGTTTTTGTTATATAATCATTAATAATTCATAGGATGCTTTTAGGTTCTTAGAAATGTTTTTCTTGTGATCGAAGCATGTACACTTTATTGGAATTTTATGTACACGTGCAAGCGATATAATCACCATTTAAATTAATATTCATGATTTAGCAACAAAAAACAACCGAGACGTTTGGTTTTAGACCAAATATTTTCCTAAATTTCAAATAAATATTATATCTTCAAATATAATAGTGAAGCATGAATGCACACATGTCATACACAGCCAGTAGGGCTCGAACTTAGCACTAGTCCTGTAGCCCCAGGCTAGTAATAGTAAAAATGCTTCCAGGCTACTAATATTTCTGCTGGGGACTGCAATGGGCTAGTTAAAAACTTGTTTAAAAAGTTAGATTGATTATATTCTAAAGGTTGTATATTGACGGTATAGCGGAGGAAATAACTGAGATATTTGGTAAAATAGTTCAAATTGTGATACAAGCATGAAAGTTGGCAGAATGATTCCCAAGGGTGTCCTGATCATGATAAGAACCTCCGCCACTTCATGTTCACCTTATTTCCAAATGGTCACCCATTTTCAAAATGATCACCAAAAAGGACTAAAAGTTCAAAAAATGCTACCATATCCAAGTATTATACAGAAACTGGTAGTAAAATGTTATTGTATAATGCATTGTTTAGATACTAAAGAAAGGATATTATCGTTTTAAACTGTTTCCTAGACAAACTATAATCGTATATATCATAAATTATATATATAACAAAGTGTATTATATATGTGATTACATAATACAAATGATCAGAATAGGCCTAACATTAAAGTTTTTGATACATATTACGAAGCTATTCTTTAAAGTTCCTATCCTTACATCAAAAGGCAAGTTGTACATCATATGTACACTATCTCTAAACTTACTGACGACGAGGTGTATATAATATATAACTTTCATATTTTGAGAATCCTCTATAGACACAATAAAACAGCTTTAACCAGCCAGGCAAAACTCCAGAACTGGAGCGTCGAATTAAGAGTTAACTCATAATTGATATTACCCATATTCAATAATGAGTACTTTAAGAATCCGTGAACCTATACTTTTAATCGGCGCATATATAACATGACCTGAACACCTGGAGTTTCGATAATCGGTTTTGTAGTGTATTTTGCCGTTATTTGGCGGGTTAGTTTCCTTACGGAAATGTAAAGGACACGAATCAGGTTGTTCACGTTAGGAAATCTCATCAAAGTATATAGTATAATTCTGACGTTATGCGTTTACGTCTGTTTAAAAAATGTTATTTGTGGGTATCAGTACGATTCATATGGAAATTGGCTGTAATGCAGTATGCAATGTCAGTACCATCTTTAGCTGAAACAATACATATGCAAACAACATAGTATACATTACCTGATACTTTAAGAAATCCGATCAGCCATCCCGACCCCGCCCCCCGCTCCCACACACACACACACATATCAAAAATGCGATACAGGTTTTAATGGTGAAATATCTACCTAAACATAAACAGACAGCTATTTCAAAGCCGGTCCGCCATGTCATTCAACCTCTAGACCATTTAAAGTCACACTATCACAGCGTTATTGCTATTAGTTTAAGAGAAACCACACTCCGTGGCAACCATCAAACATTCTATGGTCAAGGATGTGGTAGTGTTTTTTTTAAACCTGTACAAACGACGGTATTAGCAGCAGATCTTCCGATATTTGCATTGGCAGCGGTAATTGTTATTATAATGGCAGTGTTGCACATCGAAATGGCAATTTTGAACGTAATATGGAATGTACTTAAATACAATGGCTGAATAACTGTCCCCTCCAAAGCTCCCATCGAATCAAATGATACGGCCGAACGCTTTGTTCCCTAGCTCCCTAAAAGTATTTACACTGTTCCCTAGCTAGATCCCCAAAAGTGTTAAACATAGTTCCCTAAAAGTATCAAGTATTGTTTGCTTAATAACCCTTACTGTAGTCTTCTCTGGACTGCTTTTACCTTTTACCCATCATAATAAAATACACCAGTGTTCTGTGGGGTTTTCTAAGTCAGTGTTTATATAGCCACAATAACAGGTACAGTTATAACGTTTAGATATTTCTTCTTAACGTATTGGTCCCTCTTTCTTTACATTTTCTCAAAACAAATGATGATGAAACAAAAGGTCCATGAAACGCTCTCCTGAAGATCTGAACAGCTAGGCCTTAGAAACGTCTCATAACTTTTATATGTTTGTCATTATTCGATAGGTAGTGTTTATAAATCATTATACAATACATTTGAGTAAATACATTTTATTTTGAATATTTCTCAAATAGACATCCAGCGCAACATTTCTATAAAGTTTCATGAAAATCTATTGAGTAGTTTCAGAGGAGTAGTCGCCACAAGTTTTTTCCTATACATCACTCTACGTAAACAAAGATGTCCGCTGGCGGCCATGTTTGATATTGAATCAAAACGAGTTTTGTTTCGGACCAACTACATATCATGCTAGTCAGTTTGGTAAAGGTTTCCAAAAAAATAACCCTTATGTGTTTGAGAAGTGGTCACCACATAATTGTATTTTAAAATCTATGTTTAGCTATGGCAGTCATCTTGAACTTTCGGCTCACCTGATTGAGGGTGAAACCCCACTTTTTGGACCCCAGATTCAGGCTGATTTAGAGAGTATTCCGGACGCAGACGCAAATTATATAGTATTTTGGACGCGGATGCGATTAACAGAATGCAAATTGGTTTAAAACACGTTTCAATCAGTAAATACGATCCAATCCGATGCAATACATGATTATGAAACTGTATCCCAGTTGCTTCAAAACGAAACATCACGTCTGTACCTACATTAGCCTACATGTAATTTTACACAGTTTTCTCCCTTAATTGAAAACGTCCATGATGTTTGAGTAGCGCCAAAAAAAAGATACTAGTAGTACGTTGAGCCATGTTTATTGAGACGGGGGACGTCCGTGGACGAGTAGTTAGAGTCTCTGACTTGAAATCACTGGGGACTTCCTCCACCAATGGAAGCTGGAAGGTTGCCATATGACCTTAACTGTTGGTGTGACAATAAAATCCAATTCAGTTCAATTATTGAGTCTTGTCGTCTCACATTTAGGGATGCAAATCGAAAACCCGAAATGCGAAGCGTTGGACAATGTGTCTCAGAAACACAGTTAACAGAGCCCACAGAGCTCAATAAACTCCTTCTGGTTGACAACAGTTTTCCTTATGGACTTCTTTTCATTGTGTTGGGGACTAGTGTATTAAAATCTTTCTAAAGACATTTAGTATCCAAATGGACGATTTCTGATGGCATACACGTAGGTGGAATGGGATAACTTGAAGTATTTTTTGAAAATTGAGCCGACGACGCACAGCTCCTTTTGTAGTTAAGCCGGTGCTAGACTGCGTGATAAGTGTTGCACTTTACATTACCTCTCATGAACAGACTCAATAAAACCGAGTCTGCTACTTTTATCTCTTGTTTGTGTTGTTGCTTCCAAGGGAGCTTTAACCTAATGTTTAAACATAGTTATTTACATGGTCTCAATAGAAGCCTATACTTATTGACATTTGCCTCGGAAATAAAAATGAGGTCGATGTTTTCCATATTATTTTTAGCATATTTGGTCGGCAATACCAGGGTCCATTTACTGTCATGTATAAGTGGATACACAAGCCTGGGGATATTGGTTTACTGGTAGCTCGGTTAGCTCAGTTAGTAGAGCATTTGCCGTGTAAGCGAGGGTCCTGGGTTCGAGTCTTTCCCCTTGGTTTACTTCATTGGCGACGAGGATAATTCGGTAAAGGTGGGAAAGTGGCACCGCGGGGTCTGAGACCGGAAACGCTAAACGTGAAGGTCTCCCGGGGGTTTTGGGGAACAAGGGAACATGGCCATGTATTTTTGGGGAGCAATGAAACATTGTTATTGGAAATATTTTTGGGAAACACGGGAACATTGGACAAATACTTTTTGGAACAAAGCAAAATATTTTGTCGAAGAACGTAACATTGGGTCATATTTTCAGGAAACAAGTGAACATGGATCCCAACACCCTGGGATACCTCAAACGTGAGAGGCTTATTGTGATATATCACTAGTATCAGTTGGTAGAGCAGTCTCGCCCTGTAAATGAGGGGTCGCCCTGTAAGCGAGGGGTCCTGTACTGACCACACATTTTCCCTTTGGTTTACTTTTTCCAAGTAACTCTGGGAAAGGTTTTAGAACAGATTTGATCGACAAAATTATATCCAGACCTATTTTCTGCAAATCAAAACATAAACACATTCACTCAATGTCTCTCAAATGGTTCGCTCGGCTTATGTAAAGATGCCGTTACTCACTACACATATTGTTTCATTCGGACATTCCGATACAGTTTATACATACCTCTGTCGATGAATAAGTCCTATAATATTATGTGTTTGTTGATGATCTGGACGAAAGCTTCGTCTGCCGAAAAATCACGCGCCCTATGTCAAAATAGTACGTCTCGGTCAGGTAATGTCGATACCTTTTCTCATCTTCAACAATGACAGGGTGATCATTTTAAATTATTATATTCCTTTGGTCTGAAAACCCATTTACCTTTACATTATTGTGGTATAATAGTGTGTCTTCAATTTATTGAAACTGAGTTTGCTGATATCTACGTCGCAAGATATATTCCCAAACATCCGTATTTCTAGTCTTCTTTATTCGGCTTATAATTGGGAAATAAGTTTGTTTTGACATAATTTTGACAGGTTGGCGCACTTTCAGTTTGTTGGAAATTTCGCTTTAGAAGGATAATTCGGTTGAGTTTAACAACAGATGCAACACACATGGAGATTAGAATGGCATTTGGAGTATTCCTAAGAAATTCTGGAAGACTCATTGTACATAATTAATCATTTAAACGTGCTCAACATCAACTCACAAAAGTGTTAATACAAAGTGAAAGAAGTTGTAAATGTAGAAGCACATACTGACATAGTGACCATAGCCAGTGTTATATTGCCAGATGAATACACAACAACAACAACAACAGCTTTACAACTATTTATATGACAAATATTTGAAACACGTAGATATTATGTCATGTTATTAGAACGAGCCAAAATGTTACAAGTAACGCGTGCTCTTTTACCACACACTAGGAGAGTTTTTGAAGTGTCAAACACAGATATTAATGAAGCAGATAAAGATATGTGGTTCCCTTTCAATTCAAGGCATACATTCATGATGATAAAGTCGTAAATATTGTTTTTTCATTTAAAATGACGTAATAATTGATGGGAGTATAAATAGGGCACATACTTGCCTCTTTGAGCATAAACTACACGTCTACGATTACGAATGGCGATAATAATTGTGATATGCGCCATCCTACGATTGCATGCGCCGTCCCTCGATAGCGTGGGTACATCTATAAACGTCCGTATGCGACAAAAGCACCCCAGACGTCGAATAAATGAGATTAACTTGCCTCTCCACCCAGAAGACCTGAGTTTAAATCTAGATGGTGTCACGTCCCAGGTTTAAACATGTTTCAAACGCACTCAGTACCTTATTTGGAGAAGAGAATGAGAAAGTATGCTATCCTTCAGAGAGGATGTAAAGAGTTACCCAGTAACCATTTTGCTGAACATCCATCTAAATGTATACAATGAATATTTGAACTTCCATGGTAATCAGTGATTAAAAGGCCAATACTCTTTCTCGGGCATAAGGCTTTCTATTTTCTTGTTTGGGATTTGGAATTAAGTACTAGAAAAACATCTCTTTGTTTTGTAGATGGATGAGATTGCAGCATTCTTCTTATTCATCCTGAAAGCGATTAGTGTGTCTGATGTTCCAAATATAAAACATAAATTGAAAGAATTTGAGCCTGAAGGATTTTCAGTTGACAGAATGGTGGCAAAGGTAATTATCATGTACAGGTAGCAGTTTGGCAATGATATAGTAACACAGTTGGCATAACATTTCATATGTGTTTGTAGGACATTATCATTCCAGCATAATTATATTTAGTCATACAGAAAATGGACATAAGAATATGTACAGCTTTACATCTTTTTCCAAGAATAGAAAAGAATACATTGCATTTCCAATGTTGGGCCATCACTGGCAAACAAGTTATTAATGTTTGAATATAATAAACCTAGCGCCATGATCGAGGGGTTGACAACGTAACCGTCTCACCTCTCACCGCTGCGGGTTCCAGTCCCATTCGAAGCTCAACTTGTAAAATGACGTTAATCACCAATCAAACAAATAATATATAAAAAAGAAAACGTATTAACACAATATATTCCTCACTTAACATGTTATTTTGATGATCTAGGAGAAAACGACAAGAAAAAAGTCAACAGCATCAAACAAAACATGTATTTAAACTAGAACTACTATGTATAACAAGAACTGATGAAATACACACCAAATTTTATTAAAAAGATAGAAATACACGTTTTTCTGTTTACAATGATTGTAATATATATACCAACTTTCATTTTAATCTGATAAAATCTGTAGGAGGAGTTACCCGGACGGATAAAAGCATATCATAATACTTCCAATCTTTCAAAAGTGCACATAAAAAGCATGCAAAACTTGAAAAAATAACCAGTTATTTTTGCTGACATATATGCATGTTGTATATAAACATGAACATGTTTTTAACGCAAAAAAATAACATGATCGGTTTTTGTCTCGCCCTTTCGAAGAAAAAAATAGACATAGGTATTGCTTTTTCGTCGGCGTCAACATTTGACTGTGTTATTTCACTTTCTCACAAACCTTAGGCACTAAACCATTCAAACTTTGCTTATAGTTGTATCTTGGGTGGTACATTGCAACGCGACAAAGCAAATCAAGGGGTCGGTGCAAAACTATTGTAAATACATATAAATAAAGAAGGAGATACAATAGTTTTTCACTGAACCCTCGAACTGTGGATGTGACCTCAAATGAAAGATAACTTAATACATTTATACATTCAACTTTTGTGTTAAGGTCACTTTCTCACAAACTGCATGCACTAGACATTTTAAACTTTGCTTATCACGTGACAAATAACATGTGGATGTGCCCTAAAGGGCGGATAACTTAATAATTCTAACATTCAACTTTTGTGTTTAGGTCACTTTCTCACAAACTGTATGCACTAAACCTTTCAAACTAAGCTTATAGTAGTATCTTGTGTGGTCAATGTACATCACAATGTGACAAAGCAAATGTGGATGTGCCCTTGACCCTCCACTTTGAGCAAAGGGCAGATAACTTAATAAGCTTACATTCAACTTTTGTATTTAGGTCACTTAAAGTTTCTAACTAACTGTGTGCACTAGGCCTTTCAAACTGTCCTTATAGTTGTATCTTGTGTGGTACATGTACACCACAATGTGTCAAAACACTAGGCCTTTCAAACTTTCCTTATAGTTGTATCTTGGGTGGTACGTGAGAACGGGACAAAGCAAATGTGAATGTGACCTCGACCCTGCAAGCAAAGGGCAGAAAATTAAACGTTACATTCAACATTTGTATTGATGTCACTTTCTCAGTTTTTACATTCAACTTTCGTGTTTTAGGTCACTTTCTCCCAAACTGTATGGACTATATATTTTAAAATTTGCTTGGTGGTACATCACAATGCGACAAAGAAAATGTGGACATGTCCTTAACTCTCCGAGCAAAGGGCAGATAAATTTATAATGTTTATATTCAATTTTTACACGAACTATAGGTTAGTGCATCTTTTTTTTCGGACACACGGATTTCATCTCTGACCTTCATCTACCTTTTGGGGTGAAGATGTTTTTTTTTCAACTTAAACGAATGCACCTAAATATCATAAATCAGTAAAATGTAAACATCCTTGTTTGTATTTGTTAAAATGTTTACAAACTTTCATTTAAACAACATTTACTTCTTATTTCTAAGTCCTATCCCCGTTCAGGCAAGACATGTGAATTGGCAGATTTCTTGTATCTACTTCACATTCAGAATATTCTATTCTACATTCTATTATAAATGTGGTCCATTTCAGCCACAAGACATAGTTATATTTTAATCAACTTTCACATGTATGATCCTGAGGAAATGAACGGCCCCAACGTAATGTGAGCTTTGTTATTATGGTACTTTACAAATGGTAACTTTGACCTATTAAATATGTACATTTCCCAACCAAATACCATCCAAAATTGAAACCTTAGCATGGTTGTCTCAATTTTAATGCTTTTCCATTTAAATGCCAGAGTTCTAACACACTACATTTATATAATTACAGCCTCAAAAGTTCATGATGTAGATAGATAGTGACGCTTTCTATCTATCCTACATTCTTCATCTGTTGTCCTGTTTTAATGGGATGAAGTAGGGTAAGTGTGAGGTTTGGTGCACCCTAGAACCAGTTTAAACCCCCAGTGGCCTTTGTTGCCACTGACCGTTCCAAGGCGGTAGCCCTATTGTCAACCCTTTTGTGTTTGCGATGTCGTTTGCATTTTTTATTACTTTTGCCTTCTCGTTTGTCTGTTTGCGTGTTTGTTTTTGTGTTTTGTGGTTGACTGTCGTCCTTGAATACTGCTTTCCAAGACCGATATTTGTATCTTTCTTTACTCACATTAAAGACAAATATTGAGTTTACAGATGCATGTTTAAAGGGACCGTAGTCAATCTAAATACAGTTAAAACAACCATGATGTTATAATCTTATTCAGTTTTATATTAAATGTGTAACTCGAATAATTATTTAAAAACAAACTCAACCACCAACCTCTTCATATCACAATGACTCTGTATTGTGTATGTTAATTTTAAATATCCTGTCAAGCAATAATTAAATAATGGCTTGAGAAATATAATTTTCAGGCAGGAAATATGAGCCTATTGTCCTTGTTAACTATCAAACTATTATAAACTATAATATACAATGGATACATGAATCTCACGTACTCTATAACAGTGTTATACTATGGTATTAAAATCAAATAGCATGTTATGAAAAAGACAAATTTATTTTGCTTTTCCTTAGTTCTATGTTTTATCATTTTTTCACGTGAAATTCACGTTAATAAGAAATTCACGTTAATTTATGATTTATATGTTCACATTAATTTCACGTCAAAAAACATTTATGTTAGTGAATTTCACGTTATTTTTTTCACGTGAATTTGACGTTATGGAATTTTGGCGTTTGATGAATGTCTTTCACTCCGTTTTGTCGTGCCCTTAACGGTTTTCCCCTTAAAGCTCTGATTCAGACACGTCATCGAGTACATATTACCTTCTTCACTTTAACTTATTTTTTGATAAATTATATACACGAACATGTCTGTGTCTTTTCTTATAACGCATATCTACTCTTTCTCAAATGTAAGGGGTTAACTCGACAGGGATTATTTTTATTTACAGGGATGATTACAGGGTAATAGTGAGGTTTGGTGCACCAATGAACCGGTTTAAAATGCCCGGTGGTCCCTTTTGCCTTTGACCGTTCCAAAGCGGTACCCCCGTTTTCAATCCGTATATGTTTGTGTTGTGCTTTTTAACTGCATGTGTTTGTGGTGTACGTTTTGAATCACCTTTGCGTTGTATTACTTGTTGGAGTGAGTGTACTCTGTGAATGCTACTCGTCCAGTTGGATTGATAACCTTTTCATTGGCACGTTTGCTTCCTGCAAATTGGCATACCTTCTTCTGGACTTTTGAGTCTACTTTGTTGACGGTTTTACACTGGAATGATGGGGAAAGTTTCATAAGCGATCATCGGATACTTACTACTGATCACATCCATTATTGTTTATATAGCAAATTACACACTGATTAATCAAATCAAAAGCAATAAACACTGTTAGGCAAAGTAGCAGACTATATATGTCACAGATTCATCAGTATAACCCTGCGAAAACCGCGCCACATATATTCACAGGAAGTTTTTATTCAATTTCACAAATGAAGCGGTGTCTATATATGATTCATTTCTTAGACATTCTAACAATCATTGCGAAGATTGATTGAGATGTATTGTCTTGTCTGAGAGTAGGCGACGCATAATGAATATGAATTGACGGGAGTAATACATTAATCGCGGCTCAAAAATTCTACGACGTCATAACTTAAAGCTATAGACGCTGTATTTGAATCGCCGTCTTCTTTGAAGACGTATCTTTGTTTATTTGTAACTTTATGTTCACTAGCTCATGGCAAAGTTTGGGTATTTAATCGATTAAATTTAACGCAGTACATCATCTACTTTATAGACATCGAGCAATGCGCATCGTATCTGTTCACAGGTAGCATTATGAGTCACAGAAAACGAACGTCCTCTTTCGGGATTCAAACGCACGACCTTACAGTCCGACGTTCTTGCCACTAAATCATAGCGACTTCTAGAAAACATGATTTATTTAGTACCATATAATATGATGCAAAATAACCCCGCATATTCTAACGCCTTTCAAGATGTATCTGTAATTATATCAATATATATATAAGTACATCAAGTCGCACATGTAAATAACAATCATGCGCGGTTTATTTTCAATTTAACTAAGAATCCGTCTCATTTTGTTTTATTTAGTGAAAATTAAGTGTGTACGCATGTGTGCGCTATTGTTATTGCAACTGAGTTGTATCTGTATATTTGTTTATATGGATAAGTTGTCCAATCAGATAAGTCAAGTTGTAATTATAAGTATATTTCAAAATGAATACCTATTAGGAGTGATAGATAGAAAGGAAAGATATGAATGAAGATAAGGGAGAAAACACATGGAACAATATTAAGTCGTTAAAAACATTTTCAATACAATCACTGTAGATTCATCACTAAAGTCACTGTGATGAATTATTTTTCAACTGTACTGGCATACAATTTAAAAGTTCATCAACCTGGTCAGTATATTGACATCGCACTATGGCGGCAATTAACTAAACTTCACTAGATGTACTGTATTCCAAATGTTATACACCGATATTGTATACCTTTCTCAATTCAAACTACATCATAAAGTATACACTACATTATCCCTGTACTTATCCACTGGCATTCAAACTGGTATTACATTGTTCACTAAAGTATTCCTATACACATCAATTCTATCAATTCATGTCTTAGGCCACTCTATAGCTGTGTTGGTAGGCCGGTAACCATTACATATTTCCATCTACTTTAACCCCAACAACCAAGTTGGAATATCAGGCCTTTATCATACACTGCCAACTACTATTTCACCCAAGATCTTAATTGTTCCAAATATCAAACCCAACTGACAGTAACTGACTAATATACTAGAGTGAACCATAGCAAATAATAGAATTGGTCAGAGCTCCCATATTAACAGTTACTATACAACTTGGGCATAATAAGTTTCCATTTGTATTAAAGGTCTCTTTCCTATTATTAGAACCTGATAATTTGTCACAAATCTCCCACTCAAGTTAGATACTATATTCGTTTATTATCTCAATCTATCCTAAATTCAAATATTTTCATAATTAACAGATAATGTATGGTGCTGAGGTCCATATAACGTTCTCGGTCTGACTGCCCAGTCCATAAACTTAATATGGACCGAAGCACCATACATTATTTGTTATATTATATCGAATCTGACCAACAAGTTAAATCAATACGTTTTATGAATTATTTTAACATCGTGTTTTTCACACGTCCGTTAATATAGCTTCGGACCGGGCGCCCGGTCAATATGCAACTTTGCATGCATTTATTTCATATTTCTAAGACTTGATATGAACTTCTAACAAAAAAAAGGTTACTACAAAAATTAAATTAAATTTAAAGACTAATATTTTTAAAATCTTATATATTTTCTTCAAAATATAAGTTATTTATTTGTTACACTCGAAATAATTCATAGGATCTCTTTTCGAAGTTGTGATATACTTATAAAACATGATTATCCAACAATACTTAAGAAATAATAAATACGTACCTGTCTTTCGGATGCGAGTAATTAAATCACTCTTTCTGACGCACTCGTGATTTAATTACTACACATACGAACTCCTAACTGTATTTTATTCACCGATACAATACAGGTATGTGTTTATTATTTAGATTCTAGAACAAACAATAACCTAATTTTATACGCTATTGTGGGGGCACTGTATATTATCTCGGAGATCGAGGTAATCAGGCTGCTATGTTTACAGGCTGTTCCATTGGGCGCCCCCCGTATGCAAATTTCTGCGCGTACAATACGTTTAAATACACTAGTAGTCACGTGACAAACAATTAAGTCATTGCTTACGTCATGACGTCAAACGTTCAAGATGCTTATTAGTGTTATGTGTACTGGTTCATATGATGCAAGGTTTGGGAGCATGGCAAGTTTGTTGTAATTAACATTTCATTAAAATTACTGATTAGTTTGTCTTCGTGACGTATTTTTACCAAGTGATGTCATGTAACGTGGTGATTCCAGCAAATGAAATATACGCGGGGAATTAATAGAACAGCTGTATTTTATCGTAAAATAAAATAAAGTTGTCTCCCTTCTTTGTGTATATGAAAGACTGCGCTGGTCGTTTTAGAATTTAAAATATTTATTTAACGCAAACCTTGACTTATACAATAATATTATTAAATAACAAACACGCTTGTTATTTATATCATGTTTCATCATTTATAACATTAGGTTGTTGCTGGTTTTCATAGCACACAAATGACGTTCTCCGTGGCGGCTACAGTGGGGTTGTAAAAACTCGTATTTCTTGAAATCTGTTTCAAATCATTTTATAATATTTACCGATATGAAAGTGAAAATATAAACCTGTATTGCCATATGATTTTATTTACTTAATCTATAAGAGTGTCCAGTTAAACATGTCCACGTAATATTTGAACGGCACTCGTACTTCCTACATTAACAACGAAATGTTAAGATTGTGAAACACATTTAAAACAAGATAATAAGTAGTATGATCGCGACAAAAATGCAATTCCCCAAGAAGATCCATGTGTATACATTTTATGAAAGATGTCACTTGGCAGGTAATAAACAATGTTAATTAAATATATAATGAAAAGGACGGCATTATGTTGTTTCAAATATGCGTACTTTTTTATATTTCAATTGCATGTGCTTGTGTTAAGATAAATTAACTTGATATACAATTGTCTTTTTTTGTTTTGTAAGTACAAACTGTATGTAACAAATTCCCCAAGAAGATGTATACATTTTATGAAAGATGTCACTTGGCAGGTAATAAAACAATGTTAATTAAATATATAATGAAAAGGATGGCATTATGTTGCTTCAAATATGCGTACTTTTTTATATTTCAATTGCATGTGCTTGTGTTGAGATAAATTAACTTGATATACAATTGTCTTTTTTTGTTTTGTAAGTACAAACTGTATGTAACAAATTAGCTACACAAACCAGCCATGATGCAAACTATTGATATGTTTTATCTGACTACATACATTTTTGTTTGTCTTCTAGTCGAGTCTCAATCTTCAATTTCAGAATTCCATACAGGCATAAGAATGATACAACGTTCAAGTTAATATTTGCAAATAGCTCTTGTTTTTCGGTCACCTATTGATGCTATTGATGTTTTCGAAAGTGATTTCGTGCGGATAACGGACATGTTTGCCTGAACTCTTTCACTATTGTATCTTAAACAAGTTTAAAGATATGTAAACGAAAACATTATAGATTGCGACTGAACACATACATATATATATATTGCTTATATATAAGTGTACCTACTATTAGATTTGTCACTGACAAAACATATTGGTAAAATAATACACATACTTTTAAATTGGTGTTTCTTCTAACTAAAATTTGATTTAATACGTCAATAATAAAAATATAATTTAATTGTTAATCATTAATTTAATTCATTAACAGAATTTAGCAAAAGAGATTGATAGATTTAAACACATCCATGTGTTTGAGCAACAATATGTGACCAGGCTCTACTTGTTTTTAGCATGTCCATTTCATCTTTCTGCCATACTCGAACTTCCAATATCAGGTAGTTATCGTACACCATATATTCTGACATTATATCAACTCTGAACTCTGCTTCGTTTGTTATATTTAATTACATGATTTACATCTGTGTAATAATTTACACCAGTGTAAATACAAAGGAAATTTCAGCGACCATGCTACACATGATTTTACAGTCTGACCAAAGTTATTAGACACAATATCTCTCCCCGCTTATTAATTAAAGTAATATCTCGATGACATATTCCAAGATCAATACAAATTTACTCAGTTCAATAGTAAAGTTCATGATAAGCAGAATATATAATTTAATAAAATACGTATTATCAATCATAAAACTAATATGCAATAGGTTAAACCTATAGGGCGAGCACATTTCATGCCTGATTGTGCGCCATATGCAGTGTCTTATGAATCGTGAAATACCAACCCCACCCCAACACATTTCAATTTGTCCCCAGACAGATATGGCATTGAACGAAACTCTAAATGATATCTAGTCACGATCCAGTCCGGATCGACAATGGCTGAATCACCAACCGTCATGAAAGCTAGACAAATGTGCAGCCGGATCAGGACTCAACCCCGAGACATTTTCGTTCTTCCTACCTTCTGACTACCTTTCCGATACTCTACCAACTGAGCTAATCGAGATAATCAGTCGGACTATCTACTACATCATTGTATCTGTAACTCTGAATATTAGATAGACATAAACCTTGATGCGTATACTTTCTTGCTGAACAACATGTACAGTAACCAGTTTCCTTACGGATCTCTACCAATGTTTCAACGTTATGTAATTAGATTTAAGCTTTTTGTTCGAATATACGTTTTCAAAGTGTGTTAAATTGATACATAATTATTGTCTAATCATTATGATGATGTAAGTTTTTAAAACAAAGAAATTTGTTGTTTCCTACATGACATTTAATATAATTATGGCGGTCCATTTTCAGAAAAGTAGTTAAATCAAATTTAGTTGAGTGTGTCTTGGTATGGAGGACATCGGGTCCGACGTTTTTCGTCCATATATTCTGATAATGCACCAACATTTATCAAATGCTATGTAGAAAAGACGTTGGTTTGATTCGCTTTTCTCGATATTTAGTACTAGCTGAGCTCAAGATAATGTCTACATCTACATTTTAAGAAACTAAGTGTCGTATTTGACCATAATGTTTCTATCGGTGTTAGAACAATAAAAAAAGTGAAATGCTAGGACAGAGAGAATCATAGATCGAGTGAAGGCAGAAGAAAGGTAAAGTTTCCAAACTGTGTTTTCAACACCTTCAAATCTGAACCACTCACTTCTGTCCAAACCGGATGACCGGCACAGCCTCTGACTCCAAGTTACAGGTACACTGGCATAGGAACTTGTCGTTTATATGGGGGCGTGGCAAACTCAAACTTTGTTAAACGTAAAAAATAAGTGAACGCCGGATTGCGAATTTAACGTTTTAACTGAAAAGTCTATCTTAAAAGTAGGGATAATTCAGGTAAAATACATGACACATTGAAGGTTCTTATCATATAACAATTATAATGATTTTGAAATTGTGTGTCAAGTTTCAAAGCTTTTCGACAATTCATTTTTTGAGAAATGAGGAAAAACAAAAACTTTAACTAAACACTTTAACCAAAACTTCAGAATTCGTAGATGGGCGGACGCATATTTGCTATGCAATCCAGCTAATGAAAGAAAGGAAATAATTTTGAACATTATGGTGGAGTCTAAACCCGAGCAACTGCTATTGTTTGGGGCGCCTGTTTAAGTCAAAAACATTTCAGCACTACCATGAGTAATTTTAACAAAATGTATCATTTTGACTGGCATTTGTAGTGGTGAATAAAAATACCTTAGTTTCGAAATTCTGTCGAGAAATACACAGTTTACAGCCAACATGATTTTAGATGAGGATTTTCCTATGTAAATTCCTATATATCTATCTCTACATCCTGCATTACCCTCTTTCGAGTAATATGTGCAGCTTCCGTGTTGCTAGCAGAACATTAAGAAATCTCAAATATAACTTCAGTTAGCCTCAGTAGTTTGCTATACAATATTCAGGATGTTTTATGTTCGGTTTGCTCAACTCATTAAAACATTTTTTTTGGATAAAAGATACAATAACCTTTGACTGAAACAAGCGCACCGAACAATAGGCTCCCCGTCCCCTACTCCCATTACACAGAATTGATGACGAAAACATACAACATAGGGTAAACATACTTTTTTTAACTCGAACCACATACTTCCCCCACCACCACACGCCAGTCAAATTACTGGGAGCAGGAAAAGTGAGTAACATCTTGGGGCCTATAACCATCGTTTACTCACTCTAGAGCTCGTGTTTTTCTAATAATTATATTCAGTTAGCTACTGGTTAAATAACATTTTTTCATAATTGACCATAATGCTACTGTGCCTGTGACGGTAAAAAGATGCAATGGCCGAGTGGTTAGCATACTTGCCTCTAAATCCAAAAGTCCCAGGTTCGACTCCCGATGGGTTCACGTCTCGGTAAATGAAAACTCAATCCATTAGATCTATGACTTATTCGTACAAGGTAGTTAAAGATACTGTGAAAGGAAAGTATGTCATCCTTCCTACATATGTAAAGCCGTTGGTTTCTGTGCATGGAGAGACATACCATTTTCACATTAAAGATCTCGCTGAACTTCAAACTGCGAAGAATTCCGATTGCATTTACGGGTTTACGGGAAAACGGAATGACGATAATGGTAAACAAATAAAAGATGTTTTCATAATCTTTCTCGGTGTGTATTCCGACCAGCGTTTGAAATACCAATTCTACATCAAATTCAATTTGTCTTTATGTTTATTTGGAAAGTTTCTATTTTCTGATTTTTACGGCAATACCGTGATCTTTTTTACGACAATAGACTACTTCTTTTGCAATCGCATTTGTAGTTTTATTCAGATCGTCAACATATTGGAATCATATATTGATTTATTTCTTTTTTGCTTGATTCTTTCATGTGATACCATAGGAGCTCGCTTGAGTTCGCGTAGCATCGCGACGCGAGCTGTACTCGCTATAATTCAGATCATAAATGTTAAACTAGATCGATAAACCAAATTAAATTAATAGTTAAATTAATAACTGGTTATTGACTCACTTATCACCACTAATTCTTTGTTTATTCATAAAAATGCATGTCAACATATTCTGCATTCCCCAACCCACCCTTTTCATTGTTTCCCTTACCTTCATTTAATTTGCTAAGTCTTAACATATCACATCCATAGGTTTTTATTTTTCAACAGACGTGAACAGTTGACAATATTTATTGGACTCCAAATAGCTTTATTTCTCTGATTATATGATAGAGTAAACTAATTCTAGAAAGTGTGTTTTATACGAAGAAGCACTATTTTATCTTATTTATTTTGTAATTCGAAATTTCGACGTACATATCGAAGATTTTCGACATACAAACTCAAAATAACGGCAACATAACTAGATATTTCGACATGATAACTCAACGTGTTGAATTATTGTTACTCGAAATTTCGACTTGATATCTCAAATTTCGACTTATACACCTTGAAATCTACTAATTTCGACTTAATAAATGTAGATATAAAAGTCGAACAGGAAAGATAGCATTCAAGGACCACAGTAAACCAAAATCACGAACACGCAAAGAAACAAACACTAATTACAAAAATGAATAAAAGGCAAGATATGACATCACAAGCATAAAAGGGCTGACTAAAGGGCTACCGTCTTCATGACCTTGAAACATTCAGTGGCAACTAAGGCCGCTGGAGATTTAACCAGGTTGTAGAGTGCACCACACCTCACTCTTATCGCAGTGTCACCTCAATTAAACGGGACAGTGTAAATAAAGCCATCCCATCCGTATTATATTTTTTAGCAAACTAGGCATATATAATAGGCAATATAAGTACAACACACAGATGATCATGTATGAATGAATATTAAAAACAAATGCCTCAAAGCAAGTTCTCAGTTACTTGGCAGAAGCCAGAGCAGAAATATAATAATCACTAAAAATGCAGTGCGTTGTTAAACGATAGGACCATTAACAAACTGTGTCACAAGCTTAATGAAGATTGTATGAAAGTGATTATGACCAAGGATCTTACGAAGTTTGAAAATCACACAAAGTATCAAAAGTTGCCAAATAGTTAATTATGTTTAACTTTGTGTTGTTGTTTTTATCATTTATATTTGTTTGCTCATAAAATTATAAAAGAGGGTGATAGCTCTTATCTGTATATATAAGATCCTTTTTATTAAAGCCTGTCTCTTCTGATGTTGTATTATATATCCTTAGAATATATTTGTTAACGAAAGTATTGATGGCATGTGACTTTGAATAGTACATTCATTGCATAGTTACATGTATAGTTAGTCTGCTCTTGGTTTGTGGAACAGAGCTGACCGTACGGTGCCATTGCGTTGGTGCTGAGATTTATATAGGACTATTTTGTGTCATATTTGAAATCTGAAACAATATAATTTGTGTGGATCTTTAGTTCAATTAGATAATACGGATTAAGACACGTGCACATCAAAAGCATTTCTATTTCTGTTACATAAATATATTAAGACGACAACTGTAAAAAACTTTGTCTTTATGGTAGATTTTGATATTTGTAATGGAAAATGTTTTATATTTTATTGAAGACATACCCTGTCCGAATGATCTTAACAACTATAATTAGAATTCAAATATACACAAATTTAAAACAAACGCAATCTAATTGATTTAGCTTGTTTTAATTTCAAGTCTTTAACATGTTTAACTTCTCTATTAATTATTCTACAATCAATTGTATCGTATTAGTTTGCATTTGGCTTTATAATTAATTTACTACGAAGTTCCACATGAGGTAAATATTACATAAGATCAAATTATACATTGGTATTTGTCATTTTTGGCATATCATTCAATCAAATCTTATACGTTGTTAGCAGGATTTGAACGTTTTTAGCACAGATTAATCCTTTAATCAAATAAAATCGAAATAGCATTCATGTTTTGATTATAGTTATTCTTGCGAACACTTAATCTGCATAAACCGTTAATGCAATTTCTGAGTAATGTTTGGGCGATATAAATGTCAGATACATCAGATTGCATTTCTTAAATGCGTGTAATATTTAATCTGCCAGTGTGCCGCAAGAATACAGATTACACAATTTCAATTTAAACAGTCTTTTCTTTGAAAATGTAAATTTAGATTATATTTATACCGAGCTTAGTATGTGTATATTTTTCCGTTAGCAGAATATAAAGTGTGACTACATTTTGCGTGAAGTTACGCAGAAATGCTTGTTTAAGTTATCGAAGGCATGTGGTGTACGCAAAGAGCATATCGGCTGTCAGGTTTTGTCTGTAACCGCTCTGTATATGTACCATGACTCATTGCTACAATTATACCATGCTGCACTGTTTCTTCAATATCTAATTGCGGGAAATTAGAGCGAATAAATCGAATTAAAATTTAGAGGAATGTTGTGTACCATTACTCCTTGTAGGACTATTGGTCTGCTTTACGGTAGATTAGTAGTCATTGGGGTTTATCAAATATGGTTATAACTGCAGAGTGGCATGTCTATGCCAATTTCAGCCTAGCATCACAAGCCAGATCATGATCATTAATAATCTTGGTATGTGTTATCGAAATGCATACATCTTTTTTTTTCGTTGTATTAAATCTAAAACTTCACAGTTTTAGGACTTCTTTAAGCACAGTATAATGCCAATTTCAATGTAATATCTAAAAGTGAACCAGTCTGTCTACCGCAATGTTTTATAACCGACTTGTATTGTCTGTTGAAAATATATTAGACTTTTTGAGAGTCAAGAAGTGTTATTTTTAATCAATATGATTGTTTCTATCAATGGCTACATTTCAGCTTCATTGGAGTACTCCTATTAATATGTATAATTCCTGGCGAGTTGTTTAGGCACTGAACTGTTATTTCTGTCAACTTAGCTGTCATTAAAACTAGATACAAAAGTCGAGCAGGAAATGTAGCATTCAAGAAACACAGTCAACCAAACATAAGCATGGAAACAAACAATAATTAAAAAGACGAATAAAAGGCAAGTTATGACATCACAAAGATAAATGAGTTGACTATAAGGCTACCGCCTTAGAACGGTCGTGACAAAATATGATGTCTCTGTGGTTTTAAACCAGGTTATAGGGTGCACCAAAACCTCACTTTACCATATTGTCATCCTGGTAAAATGGGACAGCTAAAATAAAAGTATACAGTGGCATCGAAGAACAGCATAAAACCATACCAGCACGTTTTGTGAAGGAGGTGCATATTGGTTCATACGATGACATGTTAATGATTTCATACAGGTTTGGATATGCCTGAATATTTCTGAGCCCAGAACTAAGAATCTACTACTGGTTAGTGATGCAGTTACTGCTACCGTGCTTTCAATCAGAACTGTTATTCATTCCGGTATTTGGAGATCGATAAGCCAGATATTTATATACATTGGTGGTACGATGGTTCCACTACTCGGCCTTTAATGGTTCTGAGTATTGTTAAATCTCCCTTAGGTTATGTTGCTTGCTTTTTAATTTAGTCTTTTGAACGTTACCTGTGATACGCAGGCTTCATAACCTCTGCTTCCTACTAAATTCCATTTTGCTTATTTCGCCCATTGTTTTCACGTTTAGGGCAAAACGAACTGGAACCATACGTGGTGTGAAAATACCTCATTGAAGGTTCCATGTTCACCGCCATATGCATACAATCTTCGGAATGTCTCAAATTTCTGTACAGTTAACCTTTTAAATATTGATTTCTGCTCAACCCAGGGCTAGAGGGCGTGAGCACTAGCAAGCACGTTTCACTACCAGACTGCCATATGGTTTGTATTTATCATTTTCGGCAATTTCCAAATTTCTCTTTTCATACTTTTTAACAAACGTTAAGGTTCACAAATAAAACAAGTTGAAGAACAGCCAGGCTTTCTACAGTGGTCCAGATGGGTCCTGCTACATATATAGTGCAATCCAAAATAACTGTGTTGTAAGACGTTACGGTAAACTCTACATCCATAGGCATGGTCTTTATTACATGCATTAACACCACGTTAATCCTTGTTTGCAGCATACGTTGTTTGCATACAAATCTGACACTTTCGAACGTCTATCACTTTGATAGTTCTTCGTAACACTTTAGTTTTATGATAAACTTCACCTCTTAGAAGGGGCCATTTTGCCACTGACCGTTCCCGAATGCGGTTCTCGTATGTTCAATATGTTTGTGTGTGTGGTGTCGAATACTCTGTTTCTCAAAACGTGGTCCGAGTATTAACTTTCATACCCAATCCAATCCCTTCTCCAAGAAGCGAAAACGGGGTCGGTTGGGATAAGAAATATAACCTTAATTTCGGCTTAAAACTTTTCATCTTGTATAAGTAAAACAGTTAGTAGGTTTTAAACAGATTATCGCATTTTTGTCATTAAAAAATGTTTATAAACGTGATTTATTGTTGAAATATCCATAATAAGATCCTGCTAATGTAAGCTTTCCTATCGCTTAATGGAATTAAGGCCGCCATTACGTAGTCAGAGTATTAACTTTCATATCCCATTCAACCTATTCTCGTAGAAGCAAAAATGGGGTTGGATGGGGTATGAAATATAACCTTAATTTCGGCTTAAATATAAGCATAAAAGTCTAAAAGGAAATGCAGATTTCACAAAAGACAGTAACCCCAAAAACACGCGAAACGACAAACATGAATGGCAATGTTAATAAAGAGTAAAGGCATAGGACGTCAAAAACACAAACAGGGTTGGCAATAGGGCTACCACCTTGGAACGATTTGTGGCAAAAAAGGCCGCTGTGGTTTAAAGAAGGTTTTAAGGTGCACCAAAAATGATATTTACCCTACTGTCATCCAAAATGAAACGGGACAGTGTAAATAAAGAAATGTCCGCCATGATCTATTCTCTAAGCAACAAAGCAGCATTAATAGGCAATATACGTTAAACACAAAGTTGCTCATATATATATAAATACAAAACACAGTAGCCTAGAAAGCCACAAGGAAGAAATATAAAAATATCGGACAGGGAAAGTATCATTTAAGGAGGACAGTCAACCACAAAACACAGAAACAAACACGCAAACAGACAAACAAGAAGGCAAAAGTAATAATAAATGCAAACGACATCACAAACACAAAATAGTTGACAATAGGGCTACCGCCTTGGAATGGTCAGTGGCAAGGTAAGCCACTGAGGGTTTAAACCGGTTCTAGGGTGCACCATACCTCACACTTACCCTACTGTCATCCCATTAAAACAGGACAGTTTAAATAAAGAAATTCCCGCCATGATCTAATATCTAACCAACAAGGCAGCATCGATAGGCAATATAAGTAAAACACAAATATGCTCGTGTAAATATACTACAAAAAAACAATAGCCTAGAAAGCCACAAAGAATGTACTTAATGACTTGACAGAAGCCAGAGCAACAAGAGAATAAACCATTAAGGGCACGACAAGAAAGATCATAGACAAACATAAAACGACACCGTCCCAATTGGGCTTTAGGTAGGCGTCATCATAGGGTCCACAGCCTGTCCGGTCATCGTACAATTAAAGAGGAAAGCATAGTGGCGAACTGTAAAAGGGTCCACAACCAAGCATGCAGTACTCAGGTACTCAGTAACTTGGCAGAAGCCAGAGCAACAAGAGAATAAACCATCGAGGGCACGACCAAACAAGACCGTAGACAAACTTCAAACGTCACCGTCCTTTTGGGCTTTAGGAAGACGTCATCATAAGGTCTACAGCCAGTCCGGTCAACGCACAATTCAAGCGGAAAACATAGTGGTGAACTGTAAATGGGTCCACCACCAAGCATTCAGTGCTATGCAAAATAAAAGTTTGTTTTAAACGTGTTTTATTGTCGAAATGTTTGTTATAAAATCCTGCTAATATAAGCTTCTCATCGCTTAATGGAATTAAGACGGGACCACGTAATGATTTTTCATTGAAAGCGTTGTTTGTTTTGAACGCGTGTTTTTGGATGACTGAGTTCTATGAATGCTTTATTTTCCTTTCGACATGTATATCTGCTTACGCAGTGCTTATGTATAGAGAATATTATGTCAGTGCCTTTTACTATCAAGTTTATTAGGCGAGGCTTAGAAAACGAAGAATCTGTAGCAATTATGCTAGAACCAGTCTAGGTAAATACGTCACTTCCGGTTTGTAGCCTGGAATTCATTACAAATCCAGAGCTCATACAAGACAGACGTCAACCCAATACAGTGGAAAACCTCCATCTGAATGTGTCTGACTTCTGATTACGTGAGTTACCATTTGTAATCACTGTATAATATGTATATCTAGGGCAAGATTGCTTTAATGGCGTTGTCGGCAATTGTACCTAGAGGCACATATTGGGAAAATCCCACTTGTGGAATTCACATCGATAGCAAAGTTAGGCTCGATGCAGAATTTCGGTCTGTTGCCGAATAATTCGGTAGACAACTGTTGTAAACAACTGTTGTATGTTGTTTTATGACATTTTATGTCCGTTAGCACTCTAGAAGAGAAAAAACTGTCGGTTTTTATCTTTTATTGTGTTGCGGTAAACGCAATTTGGCGGGAAGGCAGCCATACCATATCCGGCTTGCTCAACTTGGAAGCATGCGCAGTGATATGTATTTAGAACCACGAGGTATTGCAAATTGTAAACATCCGTTTTGCAAACCGGAACATCAAAATCGAAATAAAAACATCGATTAATCAAAGGAAAAACATATAATTTAATGCATAGAAATCTTTAGAGTTCAAAATTATTATATGATAAACTTTAAAAGAAATATTCAAACTCTATTACAGAGCACTTTACTCTTGTATTGCTCTTAAAGGGATATATACACTTCAAGAATATTTTATTTTTTTAAAGCGACGCTTACTCGCTCACACTAAATGAAAGAAATTGTCGGTTTCTTCTCTTTTGGTGTGTTGCGATAAGTAAAATTTTTTAAAAAGGTGATATATTCTTTAGAAAGGGTACATAGTATTCAAGAATTTTTTTTTTTTAAAGGGATACTTACTCGCTCGCACTAAACGAGGGAAACTGTCGGTTTCGTCTTTTTTGGTGTGTTGCGGTAAGTAAACTTTTTTAAAGGTGATATATTCTTTAGAAAGGGTACTTAGTATTCAATAATATTTTTTTAAAGGGATACTTACTCGCTCACACTAAACGAAGGAAACTGTCGGTTTCGTCTCTTTTGGTGTGTTGCGGTAAGTAAACTTTTTTAAAGGTGATATATTCTTTAGAAAGAGTACATGATGTTCAAGATTTAATTTTTTTTTAAGAAACACTTGCTCGCTCACACTAAATGAAAGAAATTGTCGGTTTCTTCTCTTTTATTGTGTTGCGGTAAGGGATTTTATTTTTTTAAAAAGAATATGTACACTTAAGAACAATTTTTTAAAGGGCAACTTCCTATAAGAATTTTTTTAAAGGGACACTTACTCGCAAACACTAAACGAGAGAAATTGTCGATTTCTTCTCTTTTATTGTGTGCGGTAAGGAATATATATATTTTTTTTAAAGGGATACTTCCTATATCGAATTTTTTTTTTTATTACTTTTAGATAACTGATATTTTTTTTCCACAGAGTAATTACATCTCTAACTGGTTCTAGTTAAAGTGCAGGACCACGAAGAGCATATTAGTAACCATCCTAGTGTAACACCACAGGATGGCGGGATAAGGGATACAAGACAAAAAGCCTAGTGTGTCATCACAGGCTTATTCATCGATAAGGTTTGGTTTTCAATTAAATCAAAACTACCAGTTATCAATTATACAATATCTTTCGTTATTTATAAAAATGTAAAATTATTAAAAATGTAAGTAAAATTATCTAGTAATTTTTCATTTTTTTATTTATTTTTTTTTTCTATTTTTTTATTCTCATCACTGTTAATTCTAATCATGTACTCGGGTCAGTCTCCTTCGGGTCAGTCTTACTTGGGGTCAAAGGTTAGAATTAATTTTTGTGCAGCAAGGGATTTGATGACATTACCGGGTATCGGTAATAAAATTGCGCATTATATAATGCAATTTAGGGAAGCGAATGGGAACCTATCTCGGGAGGATTTCATTTCAATGAACATAAGGTCTAATGTTAACTTGGTCGACTGTATAGATTTTACATTTTGGCAACCAAATCCTATTCAAAGAGACCCTATAGCCCTAGAAAACAGATCTGCCCTAGATATAACATCAGGGCAAGATAACTCAAGGGCATTGAAAGAGGAAAAGGAAACGAGGGAGTTCATGACTCGCACAATAGATGCGATACATTCCAGCCAATACACCGGCCCAGTCGCACAAAATCAACAAACAAGTGAGAACATATCTGAAATGTCTCACAGTGTTAAAACTGCACAAACACAAAATCCAGAAGGAACTAGTGGACAACAACCAATTGCGTCCCCATCGTCTAAGGTGATGGAAAGGGGTAACAATCAAGAATCGCAATTGAGAATTGACCCTTATTCATCTAGAGGAGACGACAGCAAATATCGAGATACAACTATCCGATATGATCCTTCGCGAGCTAGGATAACAGATGGGAGCACATATCGAGAACAACAGTTCCAGTATGATGCATCTCTCAAAACACCAGTTTGGTCCACAGGTATACCACCGTCAAATGTACAAAGAGATGCGTATGGTGGTGGTTATTACGGTGTTAACAACCAACAAATATACCCAGGCTATATACCTATAGATATGGCTCAAAGACCGTACCCACCACCAATTGGTTACCCGCCACCAATGCAACTGGTGGAACCTCCACGACCTTTCAAGGATCCAGTAAAACCACGGTCCGTATCAATGCCAAAGTCTATTTCCTTTGATGGCAAAGGAAACTGGCAAGCATTTAAGACCAAATTTACATCTTTCGCTGATGGTCAGGCATGGACATCAAAAGAAAGGAGGAACAACTTGTGCTGGAGTTTAGAAGGAAGAGCTAGTGAATTCTACTCTAGATTGATTGAAAGAGAGCCTGGAATGGACCTCTTCGATGTATTAGACAAATTGGAGAAACGATTTGATATGAAAGAACTTCCTGAGACGGCTCAAGTTAGTTTTTCATATGCAACACAATCAGTTGCAGAATCAACAGTAGAATGGGCGGATAGAATCGTGTGTTTGGCAATGAAAGCTTATCCGGATTTGACCGACACGCAGATATACAAACAAGCCATACTGAAATTCTGCCAAGGATGTCTAGATAGAACAGCCGCACAATATGCTCTCAACCTTAGACCGCAAACCATGGAGGAAGCCATAGACAAAATTCGGTGGTACCAACATACGGACAGAATTATGTTTCATCGACCGACCACCAAAAGAGACCCCATGAAAGTAATGGCGACTAGAGCATTTGACCCATATTATGAAAGGGAAAGTGAGGGAGAGGAGTCGTTCAATGTTATAACTCCCAGAGTTGCTAGGCTTGCACCACAACCTGAGGTTCAAAGGAAAGTGCGTTTCGAAGAAAAACCTCAGGTAATACCGAAAACCGGGAATATTGAAGAAAAGTCCTCGGAATGGAAGAAAAAAACGAAGCGTCTAGAGAATAGAATGGACAGTATGGATACCAAATTGGGCAGCATGGATTCCAAAATAACTAGTTTATTGGAAGCCATGGAGAGGCTGACGAATTCTCGTAGAGAAGCACGTTCCCAATCCCGGTCCCCATCCAGGTCGCCGAACCGAATGAGGTCAGTGGTATGTTACGAGTGCAATCAAGAAGGTCACTATAAAACAAATTGCCCCCGGTTAAGGAAAGAAGAGAAGAAAGTGTCTCAGGTAGTCGAGGATGATCAAACCTATGAAGAGGAGGAGGACAGCGACATTGATTCCAGTGATGAGGATTTAAACCAACCAGGGTTGATCAGTCAGGCCTGAGATCAACCCATGACGAGGAAGGCCATCCAATATACTCCGATAATCTTGCTGAAGACCTGACAACAACACATGAAAGCAAAAAAGGCCAACGGTTTGCAGATCTAGTGCAGTCCGATAACAATGAAGCAACAACATTCGAGAACATCCACATAACCAAGTCCATCGATGAGTTGCCATCAGATATTGAGATTAGCACTAGTTATGAAGAGCCCATCTTTGTAAACCAGTTGCGCTCAGAGTCGATGTTAAAAGTGCCTGTGACAATAGAAGAAATGGAGTTAAAAGCGGTAGTCGACACAGCCGCTCAGGTGACTATAATATCAGACAAGATATATAACCAACTTGTGAGAAAACCACCCACAATTAGAAAGATTGTTCTACAGACTGCTGGAAGACAAATGAAAATACCCGGTTCGGTTATAGGACCGGTTTCATTGACCCTGGGAAAGAGGAAATATCTCGAAGAAGTGTATGTAGCGCCCATAGAAGATGACATGCTTCTAGGATTGGATTTCTTGAGGAAGCAATGTATCACCCTCGATCTGCAGAAAACTGAGATGATCTTGGGCGAAGAATGTATTTCAATGGTGTTAGGAGCGCCCACGATGCGAGAAAGAGTAGCCAATGTAGTGGTATGCAAAAGAACAGTAGTTCCACCAAATTCAGTAAAGAGGGTAGAATGTTCAGTCAGTAGGCCGATGTCGCAGTTCATGATAGAGCCAACAAAAGACATGCCAGGGGCAATGCCAAGAACGGTGCATTCTGGAAATACACAACCAAAGGTTTGTGTAGTTAATGTGTCAGATCAAAACATTATTTTGATGGGCAAACAGCACATTGGATTTGCAACAGAGGTTACGATGGTGTCAATGCCAATGGAAGAGGATGAACATGGCTATGAAGAGATAATCATTCAAAAGATATCTCACGACGAGCAGCCAGCTAAGGAAATTCCACCCCACCTACAAGGTTTATTAGAGCGATCCGTGATAAACTTAAACAATGAAGAAAAGGAACAGCTCACCGATTTACTTGTGGAATTCGAAGATGTGTTTGCCAAAGATGATCTAGATCTTGGAAACTTTACAGAAGTTGAACATGCTATTGATACGGGTAACGAAAGACCAGTTAAGCAACGTATGCGACGGACACCGATCTGTTTTGCTGGTGAAGAAAAGGCAAATCTAGAAAAGATGCTAAAAACAAAAGTGGTTAAACCCTCTATGTCGGAATGGGCATCCCCTCCAGTCCTGATCCGAAAACGAGATGGGAGCGTCAGGTGGTGTGTAGACTACAGAGCCCTCAATGCTGTAACAGTCAAGGATGTTTTCCCATTGCCACTAGTAGACGACTGTCTAGACACTCTGGCGGGTAACACATTATTTTCCAAACTCGACGCTAACTCCGCTTATTGGCAGGTCAAATTAAAACCGGAGGACCGGAAGAAGACTGCTTTTTGTACGAAGTATGGATTATATGAGTTTGTTCGGATGCCGTTCGGATTGACCAACGCCCCGGCTACCTATTGTCGAGTGATGAACTTAGTTCTAAGAGGGTTGAATTGGGATATTGTCCTCGCATTCCTTGACGACATCTTAGTTTTGGGTAGGATCTTTGCTGAGCATTTAAAGAATCTCAGAAAAGTGCTGGAACGATTTAGAACCTTTCGACTAAAATTAAAAACCCGTAAATGTGTCCTATTCCAAATAAAGGTAGAATTCCTGGGAAGAATGGTTGGACCAGAGGGTTTAGCATTAGGAGAAAGTCATATCAAAGCTGTACAGGATTGGTCCGTACCCAAAAATACAAAACAGGTTGAACAATTTCTGGGATTGGTAAATTACCACAGGAGCTTCATTAAAGATTTTGCTCATCTGGCAGCGCCTTTGTACAGCATTACAGGGAAGAATAAGTTTGAGTGGGGAGAGGCACAGGAAGTTGCTTTTATAAACATCAAGAGAGCATTAACAACAACACCAGTGTTGGCACTCCCGAATAAAACTGACTATTTCATCCTGGATACAGATGCGTCCGAGGTAGCCATAGGTGCAGAGCTGTTACAACTTCAAGCTGGCCTAGAAAAAGTGATTTGTTTCGGCAGTTTATCACTATCCCATGAACAAAGACGGTATTGTGTGACTAGAAAGGAACTGTTAGCAGTTGTGCGATTTACAAGACAATATAGACATTATCTATTAGGTAGAGAGTTCACGGTGCGAACAGATCATAGTAGTCTGACCTGGCTTCTCAACTTCAAAGAACCCCAAGGGCAACTGGCCAGATGGATTGAGGAGCTGAGTCAATATCACCTGGTCATAGAACACCGCCCTGGAAAGAAACATGGAAATGCAGATGCCCTGTCTAGACGACCAGAAGAAGACGCGGTCTGTCCCGAATACAGGCTGGGTATGAAGCTAGCAGACTTGCCATGTTATCCTTGCAAGTATTGTGAGAAAGCACATAGAAACTGGTCAGACTTTGCAGAGACGGTGGACGATGTCAAACCACTTGCGACTGGTTCCAAACGCACAGTGTTCCAAGGAGAAGAAATAAAAGGTCAGGTCATACAGATCAAGACTACATGGCCTGAACAGCAGGTGAAAAGCGTAACTTTAGACAATGATGACTGGGATATTCTAAAAGAACAACAAGAGGACACTGATTTAAAGTTAATAGCTGCCTGGTTGGAACAGCAGAAAATCCCAGAGGAGGATGTGCTATTTTCTTCCAGCCCTGCAGCAAAGTATTACTGGATCAACAAGGAGGTGTTCTGCTTGAAGTCACAAGTAATATGGAAGAAATTGCTCGACGGTCAAACCCTTTTAGTGGTACCAAAATCATTGCAGACAGTTATGATACACGCCAATCATGATATACCATCAGCGGGACACCAGGGCGTGGATAGAACCAAAGCACGTATCAAAGAAAAATATTACTGGTATGGAATGTCTATAGCCATTAAAAATTATGTGGGTACCTGCGGACTGTGCAACCGTAATAAAGGGGGAAATAGACTAGGCCGGTTCCCTCTCACAAATTTCCAGGCAGGAGCCCCAATGGAGAGAGTTCATTTAGATTTTATGGGACCTCTTCCGAAGACACCTCAGGGAAATGAGTATGTGCTGATGATGGTAGACCAGTTCACAAAATGGATAGAATGCATACCTTTGCCATCACAGACAGCTGAGATAACCGCCCATGCAGCCGTCACGGAATTCTTCAGCAGATTTGGGTATCCATTTCAGATCCATACCGACCAAGGTAGGAACTTTGAAAGTCAATTGTTCAGCACAATTTGCAAACTTTTGGGAATCCACAAGTCTAGAACCACTCCTTACCGGCCCTCCGCAAACGGCCAGGTAGAGCGTTTCAATAGAACATTGATGGATGCGGTCAGGTGTTTTGTGGGTAACCAAAACAGCTGGGATAAGCATCTGGCACAGTTGGCGGGAGCTATAAGGTCCTCGGTCAATCGTCAGACCGGATTTACGCCAAACAGATTAATGTTGGGTAGGGAATTGAACCAGCCAGCAGATTTATTGTTTCCAGGAGCACCCAGATCAGTGGCAGAACAATCCCCGGATGAGTATGTTAAAGAGTTGGGAGGGGCAATCACGACCGCTCATGAAGTAGCTCGAGAAACTCTCAAGACAGCACAAGAACGGATGAAAAGAGATTATGATGTCAAGGTTCTTGTGAAAACATACAAAGTAGGAGACCCAGTGTTTGTGTTGGACACAGCATCTACAAAAGGTACAAGCAAGAAGCTTTGTCCTAAGTATAAAGGCCCTGGAATTGTTGTGGAAAAAATAACAGCTGCGTTGTTTCGCGTAAAGATCCGAAACAAGGAATTTGTTGTAAACCACGATCGCCTGAAGTTCTGTTCGGACAGAGAGTTGCCTGCGTGGATTATCCGACTTCAGAAAGATCCCACTCTCTTAACAGCAGAACGTCCTGTAAATAAAGCGGGGGCCCTTGAGGACGAAAAATTGTATTGTACTTGCCGAAAGCCAGATGATGGGAAATTAATGGTCCAGTGTGATGACTGCCTAGATTGGTTTCACGGGGCTTGCGTAGGGGTTACTAGCAAAATGGTTAAGCGGTTAGGGAAATATGCTTGCCCAAATTGTAAGGCTGACCCAATCGCGAGACCTGAACCGAGTCCTTAATTATTTTAGGTATACGGCCATGATGGAGGTCCCGAAGGATGAAGACTGGAAGCGGGTGATGTCAAAGGGAGAGAAGGACATCCGGTCTTCAACCTCCAGAGGGATTCTCGTGCCTGCGGTACAGTTAGCCAGGGACCTAGGAATGATCAGAGGCATATCCACAGCGTCCTACTTGCAGCTGGCCAAAGGGCAATATGGTCTGGCCGTAGAGAGGAAATATGTGCCATGGATACGAGACTTCCAATGGGCATGTGAGATATTTCTGAGCCGGAAGGAAATAAAGGACAATTTTCCTATTCCAAAGGACATCGGCAAACCTAAGCAGCGGTCAACTAAACAGCGAGTTGCTAAACCAGCGACCGCCGTTAGAACCCAGGAGGCTGATGCGAAAGTCAGCGATCAACCAAAACAACGGTCAGTGCCACAGCGAGTTGCTGATCTAGCGACCATCGTCGCTAGATCAGCGACCGTCACTAGACCAAAGGAGGCCGAGGCCGACACTAATCCAACCGGTAAGGTATCTGAGGTGGAAATAGATATCCGGATACCACAAACAAGGGAAGGGTACAGCGTTTCACCTGCTCGAGCAAAACCGATCATGATTTCACGGGCATGCGAGACCTCTCCCTCCCTCCTTCGAGATTATCTGTTGCCCAGGGAGGCATCTATACCAAAGAAGAAGTCCATCATACCAAGAGCTGAGACTGGTCACAGATCTATAGGCCCGAGACCCAAGACTGGACCAACTCCCTTGGTGGTGGATTTCAGAATATCACGGCCAGTCGTGGAAAAGGGGCGATCATTAAGCCATAAACCGTATGAGACGCGGGTGTTCTACAACAAGGACTACCAGGGATCTTTGAGTCCACCTAGGGACCGGAGAAGCCCATCCAGGGAACACCAGGAACGCCGAAAAAGTAGAAAAGATTCCTACAACAAGAATCACCGGGGATCTTTGAGTCCACCTATGGACCGGAGAAATCCCTCCAGGAAATCTAAGGAACACCAGGGACACCGAAAAGATGTGCGTCCTCATCCGGACCGGAGAGTTTCACGTTCGCCACAGAGGGCAGTGAAATACTACTCACCGGTGTATGAACGACGACGAAGTTCGCGTTCATCCCGGAGAAGTCCATCCAGGAAACATCCAGGACGACGCCATAGTAGTTCAAGTTCCCCTTTGGATCGGAGGTATGCCCAACAGGTTCATCGAGTTTCACGACGCCAATCACCTTCGCACCGGGATCACAGAGGTTCGCATTCTTCTAGGAGATCTCCAGTAGACCCTGGTAGAAGACGACCTCTGGATAATCCCATAGACAAGGATCGAAGAGCTCCACTCAAGAGGGCACAAGATTCCCCCCTACCAACGGAACCAGCCAAGAAGATTAGAAGATCTTGCTGTCCTTTAGAGGATTGTGGAATTTATGCCCGCAGAGTGAAACGACATGTTTACTCTAAACACATACCGGTAGTGTTTCACGATTTCGAGACCCCGGAAATGCTGAGTAGTCGTTCGTTTCAGGAGCGCCGTCTATTAGGACTCAAACTCTTGGCTACCATGGTCCTTGGTGCTGATGGAACTCCAGAGAGACTGGTAAGGTTTGTCGAGACGAACCTGTGGATTGACCCGCTAGCTACTATAACCCCCGAGACCGGGAGAGCGATGCTAAGCTTGTGTCAAGCCGCAGGGTGGATTGATCCAGGGAAGTTTACCCTGAATCCTGTCAACTCGCCAGCCGTGCTCATCCATTGGAGACCATTGTCATTCCTTATGAGTCGTCTCACAGGACCGGACTCTAGACTAATGTGGGAGCATTTTGGACCGGATGTTGAACCAGTTCAAACAACTGCGTCTCAATCTGTTCCTGGGTTCAGCAAGTCCCGAAGGAATCGACCTAATCCCATCAGACGGCCCAAGGCCAAGAATCGGGAAACACGCGTCTCTGAAGAGAATCAGGAAACCCCAGCCAAGGAGGAGTCGGTATCCAAGGAACGAAGCCTAGTGTTGACTTCTACTACAGGAGTACCAGTCTCGTTGACTTCAACCACAAGTGGATCACTATCAAGGATGTCCCAGTCTGTGTTCGCTTGTGGAACAACAACTGGACTGAAGCTGTCCCTTGTGGAAGAACCCCTACCAAGGCAGGTACAGGATCTAACTCTTGTATCGGACGTCACCATGAAGGACCTGGAATTGGATTATCAGGATAGTCCAGACAAAACTAATGCTGGATCCATCGAAATTCCATCCCAGAGTGAAGAAGAGGCTTTGCTGAGATCCGATCATGGCAGTCTAGATGGGTCACCTACCAAATTAAGGACAGACGTCATTGTGACAGAGCCCAGTCTCGTTGAGTCTCCTTCAGAGCTAACGACAGACGGGAGTGTTGCAAGTGCCGTGTATACGAGGACTCTTCCTGCTATAACCGTTTTGGGGTCATGTGTGTCCCCTTCGGGACCCAGGCCCTCCTACGCAGCAGGTACAGGATCTAACTCTTGTATCGGACGTCACCATGAAGGACCTGGAATTGGATTATCAGGATAGTCCAGACAAAACTAATGCTGGATCCATCGAAATTCCATCCCAGAGTGAAGAAGAGGCTTTGCTGAGATCCGATCATGGCAGTCTAGATGGGTCACCTACCAAATTAAGGACAGACGTCATTGTGACAGAGCCCAGTCTCGTTGAGTCTCCTTCAGAGCTAACGACAGACGGGAGTGTTGCAAGTGCCGTGTATACGAGGACTCTTCCTGCTATAACCGTTTTGGGGTCATGTGTGTCCCCTTCGGGACCCAGGCCCTCCTACGCAGCAATGGCAAAGAGATCTCCGGTTGCCAGAATAAATCCTCAAGCTCGACAAAGTCCCGAGACGAAACCTCCGGAACCAGCTCTCTTGACCAGCAGAAACAAAGAGGCGTTTGATAGCCACTTTCATCTCGATCGTCTTTCTAAGACCTTAAACGTGTCAATGAAGGACCTAGAGAGAGTGGTTACTCAAAGCACTGAGGTAATATCTCAACACCCAACAACCCTGGTGGGAGGAGTAATGGTTTTTTGTGACCCAATAAATCATGGGAACATACCGTGGGGTTTAGGTAGTCAATGGAGAGTTGCTGTGGGCGTTCATCCTAAGAAGATCGAGCAACTTACCCCGGCAAGATTTGATCGTCTGGCCCAAATTCTGATGAAACCAGAAGTGGTAGCTTTAGGGGAAGTAGGTCTAGATTATACCGATCCCTCTACAACATGGGAAAATCAGACCCGAACGTTGGAAAAGGTATTGGGCCAGTGCAATCCAAGGCTGGTGTTAGTCTTACACATAAGAGGCAGTAGAGGAGACCATCTGGCAGAAGTCTCAACTCACTGCCTGGACATAGTAAAGCGTCACTGCCCACCAGAACAAGGAATACATTTACACTGTTTCGGTGGGGACCTGGACCAGCTAAAAGCATGGAGAAGTGCGTTTCCGAATTGCTACTTCGGATTTACTGGGCAAGTTTCTCGGTTTAATAAAGCCCAACGAGAAGCACTTAAGGCCGTCCCTCAAGATCGACTCCTCATAGAGACCGATGCACCCTATTTACCCATGCTCATTGGGTTGGTTGTCACAACACCGGCTTACATTGGAGACGTGGCATACCAGGTGGCCCGGGTACGACTAGAACCAGTTTCAGTCGTTATCCAGACTTCCAGGGTGAATGGGGAACAACTCTATGTGGCCTCATCCGTGGAGGAATCAACGACGAACATGTAAAAAGAACATGTACAGTCCCCGGACTAGAATTTATTTCAGTCCATTCTGGGTGAGGAAACTAAAAAGAGGCTAGGACTAGAATCTAATTCAGTCCCAGTTTACAAGAATACTTCTCTCAAGCTGAAGACTCACAAAGGACTAGAGCTTGTCTCAGCCCACAATCCAGGTAATCAAAGGACTAGAGCTTGTCTCAGCCCACAATCCAGGTAATCAAAGAATTCCACGAAGTTCTACAAAAGAGAACGGGGAGGTGTGTAGCAATTATGCTAGAACCAGTCTAGGTAAATACGTCACTTCCGGTTTGTAGCCTGGAATTCATTACAAATCCAGAGCTCATACAAGACAGACGTCAACCCAATACAGTGGAAAACCTCCATCTGAATGTGTCTGACTTCTGATTACGTGAGTTACCATTTGTAATCACTGTATAATATGTATATCTAGGGCAAGATTGCTTTAAATCTTTCGTTTTCGTGCTGAGCCTAATAAACTTGATAGTAAAAGGCACTGACATAATATTCTATTTATCATGTAGATTATCCATATTTTCTGTATGAATTACTATTATTACCTATTTCTCAGAATGCTACGCTTATCGAGGACGTCGCCATGTTGTTGTTTTTTGTTTGTTTTATGACGTCAGGCAACGTTACGTGCATGACGTCAGATAATGTTACGACAATAAACGCCGAGGGATTCCGCATTGGCTTTATTAGTCAGTGCCTAATTAAAGCAAAATTTAATAGGTCACCCCTTTATTAGGCAGAAAAGTGCATATCTGCATGATAAAATCAATGAATATGATAGGGATTTGATTTTAAATTAATATACAGTACTCTACATTTAAGTGGTTTATAGTATTATATTATCAGATAAACAATAAAAGTAGAAGATTGTTTTTCGAAGTGCAAAAACAATCACTTAAATTAATTCTAAATATTTTACATAAAATGCTACGTGCTAAGTCGTGTAAATATAATGATTAATGTAGATTTAAGTGAAAAGTATGTACTTTAATATTCTTATTTTACCTTTTTAAATACTGAGACATCGTTACGCATATTGAGTTTAGGCCTATCCGAATATCTGCGTAATGAACTACTTTGGTTCTGATAATAGAAACTATCCAAGTATGCGTTAATGAGTCCCATGCATGATAAAACATCAGATGAACAACTTAATGAAATGTGATGCTTAGTGTAGATTTCAACGATAAAGAGCCTTGAAACTCGTTCAAAATTGCTTCTGATGAGGTTAATCTGATGAGCAAGAAACTGAGAGATTGCTTTCGTGATTCATTTCCATTAAACAATTACCACGTGTCATGAGGATTATACTGTTACTAGCAGTCCTTACTTGTTTAAATTATACTTCCTATACAGTACAACGCAATACAACACAATACAATGCAATACAATAGAGTGAAGTGGCTCAATGATATACTGAACAATACAATGCAATACAATAGAGTGAAGTGGCTCAATGATATACTGAACAATACAATGCAATACAATAGAGTGAAGTGGCTCAATGATATACTGAACAATACAATGCAAAACAATAGAGTGAAGTTTGCTCAATGATATACTGAACAATACAATGCAAAACAATACAATGAAAACATCACAATAAACTGATGTAACAAAAATATAATGCCACACAACATAGTACCATGCCATGTCATGTTAAACATATATACGATGCTAATAAATACAATTCATACAAACCGCGGCTCAGGGCTATAATACGTTTCCCTTATAATTATGTACTTTCGTCAGAGATGTTGCTCTTCTTTTTTTCAATTGATAAATAATCAATACTCCGAAATATACAATGAAATACAAGTGTTAAAATACTACGGTGAATGCAGACGCACTGTAGAACAGAATATACCTGTGCAAAATTATGCAATACATCAGTAATATAGAAAGGTATGTAAATGTATAATCAGACCAACCTTTTTTGCACTGAGCGTACCAAGGCGGTACTTTAAGTTTTAAGGTTAACCCATTTATGATTGTCACGATGGCTCACCTACGTGACATTGTATCGGATGTACAGCAAAGGTTATCATCGCACGCTTCAGATATGAGTTTGGGTCATATCTGTCTTAAAATTTAACGAAATTTATTCAACAAGAAAACTCAAGGCAAATATTCCTAAAATGTGATGCGTTACTCCGTTTCCACAGGTTGATCGATTTTGACACGATGAGTAGGCAATTTGGCCCACTAATTAGCTTAACTTGTTTTCAACAGTACACAGCCTCGCTATTATCCTGTCTTCAGCCTCGAAGTGACAATACAGTGTAAATAAAGGTACATCCCATCAAAAGGAAATCTCTAACAATAAAGCCAACATTCAGAGAAATGTGTCAATCATAAAGGTACACTGTAGAGTTATATAAACAAAAAACATAATTAGAAACAGCTCAGAATGTATCTAGAATAGGATTAAACAACCACAGCAGTTGCAGCAAGGGACAAACCCAATATACGGTACGACCAGAAAACCAGAGGAACGAATGTCAATGCATCAATCTACCATTTTAGGATTTAAGAAGGTGCACTCATGGAGTCACTCTGAGTGGTCCTGTGATCGCACAAAGGTCAAGCGTAGTGACTGACTATAGAGGGGTCAATAACCAAACATGAAGTAAGCTGTAATAATAAATGGTCATATCCTTTTCGGACGAATTTCCAGACTAAATGTGTGAATTGGTAAAGAAATGTGTCAGACCCCTTTAATTTCAGAAGTAAGATAACATATTCAATTCCCACCTTTTGTTTTTTTCTGGAATTTGCGAAATGGAATGTAGCTGGATAGTTAAAATACATTGTATGAAAGCATGGTCAATAGGCAACTCAGTTTGGTTTCAGCTTTGTTTTAAATGACTAATCGTGCGAACGCACTCCTGCAATACAATTATGTAGAAACTGCTATAGTTTCAGCTTTAACCTACATACTCTACTACTATTGGTTGTTTAACTGGAGTGGTGGAAAAAACAGCAGTGTTCATCGGACACTTACTACCGATCACATTTATTATTGTTTGTAATATAAACGTATACAATGATTGATCAATCAAAACCAATGAAAGAGCGTAAATGAACACCAAAAGACAAAGTAGCAAATTATGTATGAGTATATTCATCCAAAGTATTTAAATAACCCTGTCAAAAAGGCGCCCTGTATTTTTACAAGTAAAATTCACAAAAGACGAGGTGTCAGAATTTGATTCACTTCTCTGAAACACTATCAATTATTTGATAATATTTGACTGATTGAGATATATTGCTTTGTCTGAGAGTAGGCGACGCAGAACAAATATAAATTGATGTAATACATTAACCCTCGGCTCAAATGTAATAGGACGTCATAAATTAGCTTCAGCATATACTAAATGGGACTTGGTGTCATAAATAACCGCTGTGCATTATATATTATTATCGCATTGTTGTGGCTTTTCCATTGAGGAATGCCGCTCAATAGATGCTGTTACATAAAATGAATATATGCATCGCACTTATTTGCGCCTGCATACATTTTTGTAGAGTGCAGTCGCCTTAAATTAACTTTAATTTGTTAAACATCTATAACACATTATCTTATTAAGTGAATAAACATTTGGCAGAATATGCATATTGAGCAGAAAATCATGTCGGGGAAAAATTAATAATGGAAATAAAATGTGATAAACTAGTCATAAAAACAAAATAAAAAATGTAACTAAAATGCAATAAAACCGTTATAAAATATACATTTGTTCGATACTAACTGATAATAGGGTATGGGAGTAGTAGGGGCAACGGCTTATCTTAATTTAGCCCGCCAGCATTTCAATGACGTAATCAGGCTCGTACAATGTAGGAAATAATGACAGATTTACGTTAATGAGCCCCGGTTCGCTGACGTGATATCGAACTTATAGGTTTCCTCGATATAGGTTAAGGTATTAAACAAATTTCGGGACCTACTTTTCACAAATTATAGGTCACGTACGGTCTCCGCTACGACATGCTTTTCTTGCTTCTTTCTTCCAGGATTTTTAACATACTTCACCAGAATGTTCATTATACGCATCTAACGTCTACGGTCTAAATTTAAATTACTATTTTATTCAACATGAAAAGTCGTTTTAGCATTTCAGCGCATATTGGTGAGAAACATCTCTCAAACAATGCCAATATAGACGCATCTGTGTTTTTCAACAGGGATATTACCTGCCAATAGATGTTTATTTCACTCTTATTTGATTAAAGGCCTTGTAGGGAAAATATGGCATCCAGGTACAAGAAGTTCTCTCCGCCGAGTCAAAATGACGGTTTTATATAGAATATATAGGGTAAAAGAACGGTATACGTATTGCCAGTTTAAGACTGACCTATACGTTATCGTTAAACGGTATTAGTAATACCACTATATATAAAATTGACCAATCAACTCGCAGATATTTAAGCGTGTCTGTACTTGATTTAACACGTCTAGTAACAATTAGTCATCGTTTATTAATACATCGGCATTTTCCAATCTTCCCCGAGATATTGATTATGCCTGTCAAAATGTATAGGCCGTTAAGCTGACGGACGCATTATCGTTTCAAAATGTACAATTACTATTATAGTCACAAAGTGGTGGTGCTGTGCAGTGGTGATCGTGGTGATGGAGGTGATGGTGGTGATGGCGGTGGCGGTGGTGTTGGTGCGATACTTGAGGTGGTGGCGGTGGTGGTGGCGGAGTTGGGTGGTGGTGAATGTTGGGTTGTTGGTGGGTAGTGGTAGTGGTAGAGGTAATGGCGGTTGTGCTGGTGGGTGGTGGTGGGTGGTGATGGTGTGTATGGAGGTGGTGGTGGTGGTGTGTATGGAGGTGGTGGTGGTGGTGGTTTGATGGTGCTATTGACTTGAACGTAACGGTTCGCTCCTAAATGATGTATTACATGTACATCCTTCCCATCTTGATGTTGAACAATAGCATTCTGTATATCTTGAAGATTGTTAATCAACTGTTGATAACGTCAACGCTCATATTTGATTGGTTCTTGATATCAATGTCATGGGTTCGTTTGTGCTATTTATAGAAACCAACGTCATGTCTATTTATAGAACTACATGTTCAAATCCGTCTCTCATGTCCGTATTTTTACAGACATAAAACCGCTAAATGCAGATTATATTGTTGTAAATAACGAATTGATGAAGTTGTAATCAAATATTTTGAAAAGTTTTGCTTCTAGTTACTATCAAAACACATTTTGTATTTGATACTTGTCTGAACTATTTATTTTGTTGTTGTTGTTTTCTTTCTTTTTTTCTTCAAATACATCTTTGACATACTGATTGTTTTTGGCGACGTGTTCTTCTTTCTTTTTTAAATCTGTCTTTCATGACCGTATTTTTACAGACATAAAACCGCTCAATGCAGATTATATTTTTGTAAATAACGAATTGATGAAGTTGAAATCAAATATTTTGAAAAGTTTTGCTTCTAGTTACTATCAAAACACATTTTGTATTTGATACTTGTCTGAACTGTTTATTTGTTGTTGTTGTTTTCTTTCTCTTTTTCTTCAAATACATCTTTGACGTATTGATTGTTTTTGGCGACGTGTTCTTCTTTCTTTTTTTTTGTTGTGTTGATCTTGTTTTTTTCTCCTTTCCTTCAATATTGAATGCGAAAAATACTTGTTTCGATGGATTTAAAAAATTGTGAATACAGCGTAACATTTTATTGTGTCGTGTTTAACAAATCGTGTTGTGTCGAGAGTAGTCTTTATTTGAACAGCATAAGCGTAGCATATGATTGATGTAGACATGTACTTGATATTTATAATTAATAATATAACTAATCAAATGATAAAAACCTCGGCCTTATGGGCCTATACGTCAAGTGCATATTCGCCAAGGAAAAAACAGCTCATTTGATATACTAATGATATGAATACCACACACAGATACTGAAATGCAAATATTCAGTGATTTATTTATCTGTGATTTTATCTGTGATTTTTTCCCCGTCAAAACGCATTTTTTGCTTATACGACTTATTACAATCCAACTGACCCATTATTATGATGTAAACTGACTCACATGAACAAGTTTGTACATGTAAATACAACACTGAAATGAAACATTAAAATATAAATATGCCAAAATGGCGTCCCAAATCGTACACCAATATGAGAATATCGAAATGTACATTGTCACCTTTGGTTCCTTCCTCCACCTCACTCTTTCTTTTCCTTTATCCTGCTTCACTCCTGTCCAATAGCAATACACTGTATTGATATACAAACAACCCATACTTGTCATATAACATATTTAAATATCATAATAAATGATGGTTAAAATATGTACTTTCAATGTCAAAGCACTTGGCGATTATCGCAAGCGAAGTCACATTTTTGAATGCTTAAAACTAAATAATTACTCCATTTGATTTTTACAAGAAATCCATTGTGAAGTAAATGCATTTAAAACTTGGAAAATAGAATGGAGTCATGAAGCATTATTTAGTGGAAATAGTAAAAATAGTTTTGGCGTGGGCATCCTCATTAACTCAAACTTTTCTTACCATATATTGGATTATAAAAACATTATAGATGGTAGTGTGCAGTCATTAAAGACCAGCATCGATGAACTATACATTTTGATGTTGAATGTATATGGTCATATAATATCTCTGATAATATAAAGTTTCTGTTAAGTATTGAGCAGGTTATTATTGCAAAATGATAACGATACTTTAATTGTTAGTGGAGATTTTAATACTGTGATTGACGTAAATTGGGACTAGAAAAACGAAAATATTAATAACAACAATGAATGTCGAGAAAATATAAATACTATGAATTGATAATAGGAAATAATGATTTAAATATACATAGAGAATTGTTAACCCTACTACCAAACATTATACTTGGCATTCGAACATAAACCCTAATATTTTGGAGACTAGATTACATTTTGGTGTCTTTAAATATTGTAAATTCTATGTCGGCGTGTAAAATAACAACCGGACTACGATCTGATAATTCTCTTGTATATTTTAATCTAAATACTGAAAAACCACCGCGCTGGCCTGGGTATTTTAGAAAAAGAATACCAATGTCAAATTAAGCAGATAATACAAGAACTAGTCGATATAAATAAAAAATCAAATCCAAATACTCTCTGGGAAATAGTCAAAGGTGTAATCCGTAATGAGACAATTCAATATACATCGCTTAAGAAATAGAACGCATTAAAAGTAGGATTCAAACTGAAACATGAAATTGACCACTTAGAACTAGAATTATCATCCAACCCTAACATGCCTAATAACGAAAACTTGATTGAAAACATTTTAGAAAAGAAAACACTTTTAGTGACTTTTATAGAAACAAAGACTAATGGTATCGTTATCAGAGCGAAAGCAGAATGGATTGAAGGAGCGGGAAAAAACATAAAATATTTTGCCAATTTCAAAAAAAATAAAGAAAAAAATAAAATGTATAATGATAAACAATATAGAAATAACGGACTCTAATAGTATCATGACAAGAACCAAAAACGTATTATGAACAATTATATAGTAAAGTTAGTAAAACACGAGTCAACCTAATCGATAATTTTCGTAAGGAATCTGGATTAAAATTAAACATAAACAAATCAATAATATTAGGTGTCGGTTCATTAAAAGATTCTAACGAAAAGTACAGTGAAGATAAACAATTTATATGTACAAAAGACAAAGCAACATCACTAGGAATCGTTTTTGCAAATGAAAAGAGAAAATGTCAAGAACTTAACCTTAATCCAAAAATAGGGGACTTTATTAAATGGTAAAAACACAACTTATCTTTCTTAGAAAAAATAACGGTAACCAAAACATTTGCCTTACCAAAACTGATATATCCTCTAACTGTTTTGAAAAATCCATCAAAGGAATGTCTGCATCAAATTAAAAATAAAATGTATGCATTTGTATGGGAGGGTAAAGCAGATAAAATCAATAGAAAAACATTATTCACGATTATGAAAATGGGGAGTCTTTAAATCATGACGTGGTCCAACCTTAATTCCATTAAGCGCTGGGAAAGCTTATATTAGCAGGATTTTCTATCGGACGTTTCGAAAATAAAACATGCTAGAAAAATGCTATAACCTGTTTAAAATGACATATTACATGTTTTAATTTTATAATATGCAAACTTTTTAAGTCGAAATTAAGTTTTTATTTCATAACCCAGCCAACACCGTTTTCTCTTCTTGGAGAAGGGGTTGGATGGGGTATGAAAGTTAATACTCGGACCGCGTAATGAATAGATTTTTACTAGTTTATCAATTCAATTAAAGCGGGCGGGTCAATATAATTAATTATCTGGCAAATCATGGTGACTGGAAGGACATTTACATGAAGAAATTAAACAAATATGGTGGGACTATTTTAGCTGAAAAAAAATTAGACATTAAAGATGCTAACATAATAATCACACGATCCACCTTTCTGTCTGAAATAATAAACTGCTGGTCTTATGGGGCACGAATAATGGTCGATATGCATGATAAATTCACGACTACGACTATTCTCTGACATAAATGTAAACATATATGATTGCTTTTCTTTTATTTACAAGCAAAATGTTCTTTCAACATTACTAAAATCCCACCCGTCTGTAGAATAACTAAAAATTAACAATATGGCAGTATAATTAACATGGCAATTTCTAAATACATTGTTCATTCAACAAACACATAGAATTAAAAAGTAAACAGAATAAGGTTCTAGAAAAAAATAACACTAATGAAGAAGGAATGAATTATGATGTGGCTGTAGAGTTATACATTGAGCGGGTGTCATATTAGTGTATGCGACATCTAGTCGTCAACAAATCGTTTAGTTTATGTAATGTTTGTTTTGTTTGTTTGTTTGGTGTTTTACGTCATTTGCAATACATGTAATGTTATATATGACGGTCGACTTTTGGTGGTGGAGGCAGACCACCCACTTTTCCTTGGTAGAACCAGTACTGTACACCTTCCGCTATACGTAAGAAACACTTAGTTTATTTAATGTAAATTTGAACATGATTTACGTATATTTAATATAAAGTTGGACATGACTAAGTATAATTCATATAGTGCTATTGTATTCATCCGTATACGTATATTTTCCATATAAAAACACGAATGCTTAGCGGGTGAAACGGACGTTCCCAAAAATAAACGGACATTGCATGAAATTATGTTGGGCGTCCTCTTTTTTATGCCAATACTTTTCACAGGTTGCTTATTCTTTATTTTAACATGACGACACTTGTTGGTGCCCCATGATATATTACCAGTCGGTATCGATCTCTTTCATGTTCTAATGGTTTATTATGTTGATAGCAATTAGAAGTTATGTTGCGTTGTATGATAATTCTTATATATTACATATTTGTCTCTGATTTATATATGAAATACTGGGAATAGAAAAGCTATATCTACTCGTTTGCTCTCCTGGGAAATATCTCCCACTCTCCCAGTGGGAGATATTTTCCAGTACGGAACATTGCTCGGCCTTTTCCGTCAGTGGCGGAAATGCCAAATGACGTTCGGATTGTTTTACGGATGTCTTCGTCAGATTCCGTCACTAGGAAATAACGATTATGGAAATTAACGAAGAGTTCCGGTTCCACTTGTTTTGTTTGTATGACGTAACGTCGTCTTTGATGATGTAACGTCGTCTTGGCGTTCTCGTGCAAACTGGTGTAAAAAGGTGTGAATCATTAGAAATATTAATAAAATATCATTTAAATTATGTAATATATAGTTTAATAACCAGTGTTCTTCTTAACGATCAACAAGAAAACCCAACGCAAATATTCCTCGCTAGAGAAATGGCCCCGATATAAGAACTCGTGATCCGCACTCGTTCTTATATCGGGGCCATTTCTCTACCTCGGGAGATATTTCCCGTATCTCAAAAACACTGGTTATTAAACTCTATTTGTTAAATACTTACTATTGCCAACATGTGTAGTTTCTAGTTGATGCATCCTATATAGTCAATACATATTTCGTATCGTTAATATTATTCGTATAACCTTATTTCATTTACAACTATATTTGTTATCATAAAGTTTTAACCATACTTTATATGACCCTGCTATAGGTATCGCTGTACTGACACATTGGTATCATTTTCTTGTTGTATGTGACTTTGATACTGTCAACTTGCACAATGTTGTGGCGTTTGCTTTAAGTTCTAAACAAAATAAAATATAAACAATAACATCTACTTCATCAAGAAACGAATAACGATAAGCATTATAATGTTTCCCTATTGTTCTTGGTGTATTCTTGGTGAAACTGTGGACATTTTTAAGAAGCAGTTAAAGACTCAATTTTTCAGAGACTATTATTCTCTTTTCTAAGAGCAGTGTGCTTCATGGGATATGACTGTTGTGTGTGAGTAATAATTTGTTTTATATGACATGCATTTTATTTACTAATTTTCATGTATTTTAATCATTGTACAACGCCATTGAATGTATACTTTGTATGTAGAAATAGGCGTTTAATCAAATAATAAAGTTTAAAGTTTAAAGTTTAATGTTATACTGATCCTATCCGTTTAATATATACTATCAATCAAATACCGATTCTGATCAAATACACAGTTTAATTGAAATACAGAACACATAGTTTACCTGAAAAAATTGTATATATAAATGTCGAACAGGAAATTTAGCATTCATGGAGCAAAGCACACATATAAACAAACAACAATTACAAAGATGAATAAAAGGCAAGCTGTGGTATAACAAACATAAAAGGGTTAACAATAGGGCTACCCCTTTGGAACGGTCAGTTTCAAAATGTAGGTTCTAGGTTCCCTCACTTTTACCCTAGTGTCATCCCAATAAAACGGAACAGTGTAAATAAAGGTATCCCTGCCAGGTTATATTCTTTAACAAACAATGCAGCATTATTAGGCAATATATTAAATACCACCTACGATACCAGCAATGTGCTCACAGCAAATTGCATGAGCACGATTTGTTTGTTAGAGCGTTAGATATCAGACTGTCTAAAGGCTATACTATTGTCTATATCAGGATACAGTTGGTTGTTTAGGATTGTTTATAACTGTTTTACATCATAATAACGATTACTTTCTTAATAGTGTATTTGCTTCGTAGAAGACACGATAACAACCTTTCTCACATTACGTCATTTGCCCTAGAGGAACTGTTCCAAGACTAAGGTTACCACCGTACACTCGGTGCAAAGATATATACGTTAGTTTTGTAACAGTTGTATTTATTAAATGTTATATAGTGCAAGTTTTGAATATATAGGTTACGCAATGTGTACGTATACATTTAAGTTAACTTTTATTCATCTTTAAAGTTGTTCTTTGTTTCTGTGTGTGTTTGTGGTTGACTGTCGTCCTTGAATGCTACATTTCCTGTTCGATGTTTATATCTATATTCCCACTACTGTTTTGGATGCATGTTTAGGCCAAAATATTGTTCAGCAGTTACCTTAATAATTTTTACAAATATACTTACACTCAATACCATTTGAACTGAACGTGTTATTGGTACATTTTACATCAAAGATACTTTTGATAAGGCTTTTCTGACATGAACTCCTTGCTGGTGGGACAGCAAAAAGAAAGTAAATCTCTTAGGGAATAACTTCAGTAAGTTATCCGGAATATTTGTAATACGACCTTCAACGTGTCTTTACTTTAGATTGTGCCAACACATTAAAACAACCATGTACGGATAGAAATACTAAACCATTTGTGTTAATTTTGATGGAGCAGAATTTATCTTTGAGAATTCTCTATAAACACATGTGCGTGTAATTTGTTCTTATCCGATAGAATATAGTAAGACGTTTATTGATTACTCCAAAAACATGTTGCACTGTATATAAACCATTTAGGTATTAATAACATCGCGCCGGAAAAGTGAGAAAAAAATATACAAGCGCCACAAAAAAGCACTAGCCATTAATTTGTAATATTCATGAACGAGTTGTTGCTGCACAAACCTCTGAAAATAAAATATGAATCGATTTAGTACAATACAGAAGTGCATGCTGTGTATTTCATACATCTGGTATGTGTCTATTCAAGTACGGTAATGGAGTGCGTAGTCCAGTGAGAAACTAATACTAAGTAGTGATACATTTGAAAATGTCAGTGAAATGGACAAATTCAAGAGGGTCTCTTCAAACTATTGATATAAAATAAAAGCAAATTGGTCAACCCCGTGTTTTTTGCTGGATATTTCGAGCAATAGACATCAAGTTTCACAAAGAAAATATTTTTAAGAAAGTTCATTAAGGTCAAGAGGGTTCCTGCTACATATGTAGAGCTATGTAAACTTAACTGTGTTGTGATACGTCTAGCACCTTCATTTATTATTTGAGTCTTTCCAAACTGGCACAGATTATTAATATCAATGCGAGCTCGGACGAGTTCGAAAGCTAGCCAGATTGAACCAGAAACACCAGAGTTACGGTCCTTGTTTAGCTGAAAAAGAAAAGTCAGATTCTGCCCATGTGAGCACTAAAGCTACTTCTTTTATTATTTGAGTTTTTCCAAACTGGCACTGTTTATTAATATCAATGAGAGCTCGGACGAGTTCGAAACCCAGCCAGATCGAACTAGAAACACCAGAGTTACGGTCCTTGTTTAGCTGAAAAAGAAAAGCCAGATTCTGCCCAAGTGAACATTCTAGCTCCCTCATTTATTATTTGAGATTTTCCAAACTGGCACAGATTATTAATATCAATGTGAGCTCGGACGAGTTCGAAAACCAACCAGATCGAACCAGAAACACCAGAGTAACGGTCCTTGTTTAGATGAAAAATAAAAGCCAGATTCTGCCCATGTGAGCACTCTAGCACCTTCATTTATTACTTGAAATTTTTCCAAACTAGCTCGGACGAGTTCGAAAACCAGCCAGACCGAACCAGTAACACCAGCGTTACGGTCCTTTTTATCTGGAAATAAGAAAAGGCAGTTTCTGCGCATGTGAGGACTCTAGCACCTTCATTTATTATTTAAGTTTTTCCAAACTGGCACAGATTATTAATATCAATGAGAGCTCGGACGAGTTCGAAAACTATTCAGATCGAACCAGAAACACCAGAGTAACGGTCCTTGTTTAGCTGAAAAAGAAAAGCCAGATTCTACCCATGTGAGCATTCTAGCAACCTCATTTATTATTAGAGATTTTCCAAACTGGCACAGATTATTAATATCAATGAGAGCTCGGACGGGTTCGAAAACAAGCCAGATCGAACTAGAAACACCAGAGTTACGGTCCTTGTTTAGCCGAATAAGCAAAGCCAGATTCTGCCAATGTAAGCACTCTAGGTCTCACTAAACAGTTATTTCCCTGGCAGTCACGGAGCTTAAAAAAAAGATATGTGTTATTCGGTTCTTGTTTATTTCTTAAAATGTGCAAATATTTTCTCTTTTTTTCTTGCAGGTGACAAGAACGGGACAAGTTCATGATTTCATACTGGTTAGGACATGCCTGAATGCCACAATTATAACCATGTGAAATCCTGCGATGCATTGCTTAAATGTAAATTCGTGTAATTGCTTCAGTTATTAATAAGAGGAAATTTTGAGAAAATATACGGTACATGGATTTGTGACAGGACGAGACGGACTGAATGGCATATACGAGTATGTGTAACATATGTCATAAATTTAATATATATATATAAATATACTGAACTGTTTTATAAAATCAGTCTGAAGTACACATCCATATTGGACGATGCAGTAACAGTAGAAAAACATTTTATATATTAAATATCATGCAGGAATTTATCGAGATTTATAATGAACGAAAAATAGTTATTTATAGCTAATTGGATGTTTTGGAACTTCTGCTTTTGTTTTTCTTCGTATACTTTGGTACACAATAATTGTAGCTCAGCTAAACACTCTTACACTTATCTTAACGACTTCAGACAACGAGACAAAATACAGTATCAATAGATAGATGTTATATATATATAAAATAATTACATTCCTGGCAAGGATTTATTGAGGTTTCTAATGAACGAAAATCATGATAATTCCTACAGGGTAACAGTTATTTTTCACTAATTGGATATGATCTTATGATATTAGTTTTTTCGGTATGTTTTGAGACACTCTTATTGCAGCTCAACCACAACGTATTAATCTAAGCGGCGTCAGACAACGTGATTACATGAGGTCAGACAAATATATGACGTGCCAGTATTGTTAAGTTAATTATAAGTGCGAGAGCTTTGACATTCATAATGCGTGAAGATAAACAAATGAAACTAACTTTTGTTTTAAGAAATAGAGGATTGATTAATTACCACCTCAAGTAGTAAACACAGCAGTTATGTCTTGGTCCATACCACTGATTTATCATTTGCATCTCTATAAATTAAACCAGTATCCGAAACGAGTTAAGTCTCGATGCCTTTCAATAAGACATTACGGGAGTAAGAGCTGTAGGATAGATCATTGATGTCGGATGTGGCTTATTTGAAAGTACATATTACGTCTTTCTGAAGCATTTAAAAACATTTACTCAACAAAATATCGCATCGATTGAATATGGCATCAATTAAAACTACATTGCAGTTGAACCATTAAATCCTTTTCAGAAGCTTCGCGTTTGTTGGTAAATCGACATTTAATGGATATCTATAATTTTATGAAGAGCAACGTAACTTCAAACATTGGAAATGTTACTAAATCGTTTATTTCTTACGCGAAGTGCCTTTCTGTTTACATATAGTTATTAGCATAAATGTAGATGATATTATTTTACTGGATGAATCCTAACACGTGACATCATTTCAAAAATAATTTACACATTCAAGAAATCTTCGTGGATCTCCAGTTCTGCCTCGATCAAAATACTTTATGAATGTTTTGGGGAAGAGGACTTGAACACATACATATACACAATGAATGTTTAACGTGCTTTCGATGGATAGGGTGGTGGTGATCATTCAAAGTATGTTTGACTTACATTATTTTATACCTTCTGTAAGCTATTCGCTTCTAAGGTACGTCTTAATTGATTTCCTGTGTAGAACCAGTACTAAGCAATGCAGATAAAGTCACTTGCTCAGGGACACCGCATATGGTTATGGCGGGGATATAGCTTTAGTTGTAAAATGGTCATGATGTCTTCAAGCACATCGTTTATTTCTGTTATATCGTATGCTATCATATCATTGTTTATACTTTGAAATGACGCTTAAGTAGACACCGTGTACATTCACTAACTACACAAACCAGACTATAATGACACCGTGTACATTAACTAACTACACAAACCAGACTATAATGAAACTGATTGATATCTGTTATCTGAAACACACACATCTGAGTTCGTTTTCTTACAGAGACTCAATCTTTACTTTTAGAATTCCTTACAGAACTTAGAATGATCCAGGATCTCCTAGATTCTCATGTTTATCAACCAAAACTGATTGAAACAGACGCATAATCATTCCCTTTTACTGTCGTTATACATGTCTAGATAGAGCTTGTGTTAGGACAACGGACAGTTTGCTTTAACTGTTTCCTTATGTTGTCCAGATTTAAAGATGTATAAACAAAACATTATAGTTTACTGTAACCAAATTGTCTTAATATAATTATATCTACTAGTAGACTTGCAATTGACAACATATGATGATAGAATAATACATTTGCTTATAAAATGTTTTGTCTACTAATGTGATTAATTCAATCAAAAATAACAATAATGTTTAACTGTTATTCTTTGATTCTATTGAATAATTTCACAAACGTTGCTTTGCATTAGACAAACGGCCAAATGACAAATACTTTATATGTTTTATTTTTATTATTTCACCCAGACACGGGTGTGATGCATTAATATTTTATGTTTTATGTTGCCATTGCATCAGACTCACCAGTTCAATATATCTCGTAATCTGTCGATGTTGGGCACTGTTAAATGCATTGGATTTAGGTTGGAAATTCAGTAAACTATGCACTATTTGGTTCTTAACATAATCTTTGGGTTTGGGTATTATATGAAAACAAATTGTTGTATCACACCATGAGCAACAGACTGAAAGCAATCTTAAGCGAATACGTTGGTGAGTGAAAACAGTTAACATTGCGATACAAATTTGTTATTGGCTTATATTATATCATTCTATGACTTTATTGTGTTCTGTGAAAGCTGCGTTTCCTGTTCGACTTCTATACTTATGTTTACATTTCTACTAATGCAATTATTTACATACAATGGCAGTTAGTTCAAGCACTTCAGATCTGCCGAACCGGTTGAGAATATACCGGAGATATTCTGTATGTATAAAACTCAATTCAGGTCTAAACTCATTGGCTCAAACTCCGGAATGAAAGCGTTCGATGCATGAAACCACTGAGACTTCAACATTCACCAGAATAGTTGCGCGTTTCTAGGGTTCCCCACCAAGGACTGTTTATGAATTCACACTGGCAAACGTTATATCGAATTAATACGTATTCTACCAAAATGAAAAATCGATATGACATGTAGAAAATTAAAAACCGAAATGTTATCGTCAATTATGTTGACGTGATTGGATTTATAAATGTACACGATATCAACACGCACTTGTTAACGATGTTGCTGCATTTGAACAAGAGCTTTAAACTCAAACATTTAGTAAAAAATGTTTTAAATGTTTCATACACGGTATTTAATACACTATGTGATTGCGATGTTTCGTGTATCGTATCATCTATTATATAATGGTTTGTCGTTAAATTTGTTTGCTTGCAACTGTCTCTATAATTCGCTAAATCAATAAAACAATGATGAATTACGTAACTATAAAGCACGTTTTATTGATAGAATGTGTTTGTCTCTGCATGACAACCATGTTATTATCATTACCAGGAAAACACATCATAGGCAAACACAAGTAATATCGTAAAGTGTAATGTATGCCTATTTCAACTCATTTTATTGAATGGTGTTTTGCTCATTTAGCGCATTTTAATGTAGCGTGCACAATTAAAGCCATATTGTTAAAAGTTATGTCATTTAGTGTTGTTTTGCCTGATGCGGTTATAAATATCTATGAATTAAGTTTGATAATATAGCATAACTTTGTTTACTTACATAAAATGCCTTACATATTTTGTTATTTAGTCTGTATCTGCACATGTTGTTAAGTGTGTGCAGTAGTTCAGTCAGAGACATTTCCTCGTAGGACCTGCTGAGCTGTCTAGGTTTTACAAAATCCCAAACAAATTTAAATTCACATTACTGAATAATTACTGAATAAATAAGTAACATGATCATAACCACAACAAACTATTAACAGACTTTACTATGACTATGTTAACAACACGTTTGTTTTTACAGATGCATGCGTATAAAGCTGCATGCATGTCTAGCTGGCTTCCCTTGAACGTGAAATTGCAATTTCCTTCACACATGAATAACTACCGAAATACAGATAATTCGGAGACAACGACAAAAAATAAAAAAGTAGCAAACTCAGTTTTATTGAGAATATTTATTAGAGATAGAGGCAGCCAATCTAACGTCCTTAGCACTGGCTTGGTCTGTATTATTATATCTAACATGGTTCATGAAAATACTCAACGCTGATTAGCTATTGAGGAGTATTGAAAAAAGCAATATAAACCTCTGACGTCATGTCCTTCAACCGTTACAACGTCATTTTAAACAATTATCAAAGTCGGAAAAAATCCAAAACAACGATTACGTTAGTTTAAGGCAACGTAACGTTCAAACAACAAATTGAACTTGTTCGCGAAACACAATAAAGCTGTATATTTTCTTCGTTTGGTGCTGAGAGATGGACGTACAATGTAAGTTGTGAGAATGTGTTTGTATTATGTTCAATCTCTCGAAAATGTGCGTATAAAATACATAACAATCCATGTCAGGTAAACAATAAAATATTTCCAGCGGGTTTATATTGTGCGAGTTCAAACAAAATCAAGTGGTTGGGACTTGAAACACATCGAAATCGCGGGCATACGGCCCTTAGTATCGATGATCTTCAAGTACTGCCCCCCACACACACCAGATTTTGATCTGGAACAATACAAACCGCTGGAAATATTTTATTTTCTAATTCGAAGGCACATCCTCGATAGGTGAGACTGTGTACGGCTTTCACACAACACTAACTAAACGATAGTATGAATACCAATAAATACTAAAAAGGGTATACTTCGTAAACGACGAGCACAAGTTCGAGGGCAACTACCACATTATTGTCTGTGTTCATGTGGGTTCTATACAATTTCTTAACCATATTGCGTATTGAACCAAATTATATACTTAAAGCTGTACAATCCCTATTTTAACTGGTAATTACTCATGAATATGAATGAGTCACGTGTGAAGTAGTTTCAAATCGACGAACACCCCCAACAGTCGGTATATAAGCATAAATCGATGCGTAAAAATTCACATTTTTATTTAGCCTTCGTACAGGTAACATCGATAAATATACGGCTCCAGAATATTTGTGATAACACAAATAGTTGCCCGGAACGGGATTTGAACCACAGCCTTGCACTTGTAAGTTTGAAAGATGTACGCTGAACCACTAGACCACTGCTATTTATTGGTATGCTGTAGCATTTTTAACACTAAATACGAATTACGTAATAACAAGCTCGCGCACACAAACCCATCAAGCGCTAAATAACAAGAAATATAAAAAGATCGGACAGGGAAAGTAGCATTCAAGGAGGACAGTAAACCACAAAACACAGAAACAAACACGCAAACAGACAAACAAGAAGGCAAAAGCAATAATAAATGCAAACGACATCACAAACACAAAAAGGGTTGACAATAGGGCTACCGCCTTGGAACGGTCAGTGGCAAAGTAGGCCACTGGGGGTTTAAACCGGTTCTAGGGTGCACCAAACCTCACACTTACCCTACTGTCATCCCATTAAAACAGGACAGTGTAAATAAAGAAATCCCCGCCGTGATCTAATCTCTAACCAACAAGGCAGCATCAATAGGCAATATAAGTAAAACACAAATATGCTCGTGTAAATATAATACAAAAAAACAATAGCCTAGAAAGCCACAATGAAGGTACTCAATGACTTTGCAGAAGCCAGAGCAGTAAGAGAATAAACCATTAAGGGCACGACAAGAAAGATCATGGGCAAACATCAAACGCCACCGTCCCAATGGGCTTTAGGTAGGCGTCATCATAGGGTTCACAGCATGTCCGGTCATCGTACAATTAAAGAGGAAAGCATAGTGGCGAACTGTAAAAGGGTCCACCACCAAGCATGCAGTACGTTGCAAAATGATAGGGTCATAACCTCTTTTGATAAACTTTTTAACAAGTTTAACAAAGATAGTATGAAAGTGATCATGACCTAGTCGAGATTGATTATTTTGCCTCATTATATATGGTAGTTAGTATAATATTTTCTCAAGTAGCGTTGTAGTTCAGTGGATAGAGCACCGGACTTGAAATCAGAAGGTCGTGTGATCGAGCCCCGAAAGAAACTAAATTGTTTTTCTGTAAAATTTACTGTTAGCTGTGTATAGGTACGATGTGCAGTGTTCGATGTATATACAGTTAATGATTTCCTCCGCTATACTTGCTCGCTTAAATAACCGATTTCGACATGAGCTGGTGAACATGAAGTTACAAATAAAGACACGCCTACAAAAAAAGAAATCGATTGATATAGGGACTCTGTAGCTTTAAGGTTAACACCATCGAAATATATTTACCATAATAATCGAAATAAAAAGTACATCCACAGGATCTATAAATTGTACTCTCCTAGATCGTTTGATTTCGCAAGGCTCATGTCGAAACTGTCCTGTTTACGAGAATTCTCATAGCATGTGTGTCGTGCGCACGGAACCGGACGCCGACGTTTGTGACGAGACTTTCACGTGGATGCAGGGCTGATAAGTTTATATTGTTCTACCCTCGTTAAAAGTCTAGGTATACAGTTGGAACTGACTTTTCTCATATTCAAAAATGAGATATAGGGTCATATAGAAACCACAGCGTCCGAACGCAATGGCATCGTAGGTCCGCACTGTACTGCAAACAAGGACTTAATAATACAATGAAAGAGACAAAAAACAACAGAAAGGGTGGTGAAGAAGTCCTTCTTTAATATTCTATGAAAAGTAATATTTCCCACATCTAAAATACTGGAAAGGTCACGCACAGACAATCGCCTTTCTTCATAAATTAACACTTGGAAATACATTGCTAACATTACTGTCCTTCCACATACCTGATCAAGCTCAATTGACTAACGACCTTCGCAGAATCACTTCTGCCACTTAAATACTAAAGGTCTATAAAGGATCTGTCCCATTCCATCATTTTATAACTTAAATGCCAGTTTCGGTGTTTTCTTAATCTCGTACTGAAATGTTATAATCGCGCGATGCTCTGTTTGTGCCGTCAATATAAACACATTAACATTGGGTTGTATAATGCGATTTTGCTGAAACATACATCGAAATTAATGTCAACTCTACATTATATTTGCACAGTACTTGCACCTAACTATTAAGTTATACAAAAAACATGCATCAGAACCAGCGAATTAGGAAATCGATGTTTATATTTTCCTCTTTATCCTTTACATGCATTTGCTTATAAGATTTAGTTGACTGGTTTATACTGCTAAGTTTATGTGTAAAGTTTGAAGGGGGTACATCAGGTATTGGGATTGTATTGGTTAAACCAAACTAAAATGAATATATATGAATCTATATCAAGGATATAGATGGAACAGTAACAGTTTCATATACATGATATAAAGCTAATGTGAAGAGAACAAATACTATATAGATGTAGTGATTGCTGGTAAACATTGCTGGGACCGTATACTTTACATTTCTATTATTCACATGGTATCCATAGCACGTTAGGTTTTGACGACATATGTCTTGCATCAGACAGTTAGTCCGGTGTATGTAGCTCAGTAGGGAGCGCTTTCGTCTTACACGCAAGTATACTTTTTTATGTGGGATTGGAGTTCAGTCCTACAAAGTGTTACTTGTGTGTTTGTACCACTATTGAATTCTGTCAAAACATCTTGTTTCTATTAATAAATATTCAGTAATAGTAGTTGTGTAATATTTTTCAATGTAATTAGTTTGTGTTTTATAATCTACAAGTTACGCAAAGCCGCATTAAACACATATTTTATATAAATGATATCCACTTAGATATATTCTTCAAGTTCCTCCAGTTCGTTGTCTATCGCATCATTGTGGTTACTTTTAGTTAAATCATTACTAAAGGCGGAATACGCTAATAACACGTAAACAGATGAAAAAGTATTCGAAACCATTATTACTTAAATGCACAATCTAATCAGTAGAATGGAAATAAACTATGCCCAATGAAAATAGTGTCAATACCTCAAGTGTAAACTGATGAGATGTTACGCCGTATCTCAAGAACGCTGTGCTAAGCAAAAAACAAGTAATATGCAGGATCTATTGATATCTTTACAGCACAGGTTATGTGTATATGTAAACAAAGATTCGTATTAGTTGGTTCAATAAATGTCCTGGGAACATCGGGTGATTTAATACAAATCTGACGGTAAATATTACACTAATACTGACAATAGACAGTTTCTAACATAACCATATCATCTGCAGGTCCCTTTACTGGAGTCCGTCTATCCTCCAGACATGTACAATAACCATAGGTGTATGTTCGATATTAAGAATATGGAGATTCTGGATTCCTCTACATGCTCTGCTTCTCTAAGCAACAATTCAAATACGTACAGTTCTTAGTTAACAAGCGAACATTAACTTTAATAAAATGTTCAGTATTTAATTAATTAATCGCATAATAAACAGCATATGTCGTATCACATCAAAAATTATAATTAAGTCTACAGCCACTATTATATATGTAATAGATTAGCTTGTAACTAGACATTCCTTCGTGTATAATAATATGTACTGAAAAGGTGATCCCTTGGAAGCAACACACAAACAAGATAGAAAAGTAGCAGACTCGGTTTTATTGAGTCTGTTCATGAGAGGTAATTATAAGATACGACACCTCTCACGCCTGATATCACCGGCTTAAGCGATATTGTACTTTAAAGCAACACAGAATGGGCTTGTTGATCTCAAAGGACCAGTAAATAATAACACTACTGATATGTACTCGGGGCGACATTTTACGGAAGCCACACAGCACTAAACAAACGCTAGTGTTAATGTCAATACATACTGAAAAGGTGATACCTTGGATGCAACAAACACAAACAAGAGAGAAAAGTAGCAGACTCGGTGTTATTGAGACACTCATTCAAACCCTTGTTTAACATTTTATATTTATATACGCCCGTCCTGCAAATGGCGTGACGTATTGTGTTTTGTCGTTGTTTTTCCCGACTTGCGCCCATTCATGCGTACCGGGAAGCGTACGGGCGACAAGTATATATAGAGAGAATATTATGTAAGTGATCAAGTTTATTAGGCGAGTCTTAGAAAACGTTGTTTTTGGTGCCGAGCCTAATAAAAAAAAGAGTATGATAATGGACCTTTGGAAACGGCCGAGCACGACACATACGAAATATTGCAGTCTCGGTTTGATTGAGAACGATCCTGAGCGGTAGTGAAATATGCTAGCTACCGCTCACGCCCTCTAGCCCCGGGTTGAGCAGAACTCAATATTAATAAAATCAATAATAAACTTGATAGTAAAAGGCACTGACATAATGTTCTGTTTATTAAAGTATATTATCCAAATTTTCTGTATGAATTACTATTATTATCTAGTTTGCAGGATGTTACGCTTATCGAGGAAGCCGCCTTTTGTTGTTGTTTGTTTGTTTTATGACGTACATGACGTCAGATAACGTTACGTACAATAAACGCCGAGGGATTGATTTTCTTCATTGGTCAGTGCCTTATAAAGCAAAATTTATTAGATCACACTTTTATTAGGCAGAAAAGTGCATATCTGCATGATACATATATATACTCCTGGTCAATGAAACAGCAGCACAAAACAAAACCTTTTAAAAGTAAGTGCGGCATTTTGGAAAAATATGAAGTCGACATTTAACATTTTTACATGGTTATCTGTAAAACCCATTTCACACCCGAATATCTCCGAATAGCCACATAGGTCGACCAATCAAACGCTGGTAGGCGCATTACATATTCATTGTAACGGTGCCCAATGTGAAATTAAAAACAATACAAAAATGTTATTAAATGACAGCCTATAACTTCAACGCATTGCATATATATGTTATTAATGTGTTTGATACTGCAAAAAAACATCAGTTAAAGTGTGTTCGATGATACAATTCAAAAACAGGATTGTCTGAAAACAATGAATATTTCTACCGGAACACCGGTTCAAACTTACACGCTCCAATGTAACAATTCAGTACGTGTTCTTGTAGCCTAGAAATCCGATCTAGTTTCCAAAGAATGAGTCAAGATGGTTTCTGTATAGAGTATCACTAATGAGTGTGGTGTTTTAGCGATCGAATACGCATTCCTTAACTCAATATATACATATTGAAACTGGTTAATTTTTTGATACTATTTGACTACTAGCATCTGATTCGTTCTTGAAGTCATGTGACTTTGCGCCATGTGACTAAAATTTCGAACAGTGTAAGGAGATTTCCGAAGTACCGGTGAAATGGGCTATATAATGCATTCCACATTGGTGTTTTGAAATGCAAGTGCATTTCCGGTTTTCTTCAGTCACTTCGCACAAAGAAATCTTTTTTTTTCAAAATATATCTTGGCAAAATACTGTCAGATAATACAATGGTCAGTAAAATCAAAGGGAATGTATTCCGAGATAGATTAATGAGCGTGAAATTTAGTGGAACAGTTTCGTAACTCCTTGTTGTCATAAACGCCTACCAATAAACATGCATGACATGTTAGATATTTAATACTCAATACTTCAAAAATAGACAATATTGGTTCAGTAATTTTATTCAAAACGGGTTGCGCAAAATCCAGCACCATAAACGTATGGAGTTAATGGTGCATTTGCGTTGACCGTCATTGCCAGTTAAGGTGTTCCGCTTAAGACAAGTTTCTTTTTTTCTGTTTTGCTTTTATAAAACCGTCCATATGTGGTATCCAACGATGTGATATGGTAAGGTTATACCTTTAAAAAATGTTCTTCAGGCCATTGACATACGTTTAATTAACCTGTAAGTTGTCGATGTATGATCATTTATACGACTTGACCATGTGATGTAGTGATCTTCGACTTGATATTTCGAGACCACAAATTAAAGTGTCAAATGTTGAAGTCAATTATTCAAGGATGTCAAGTCTCAAACCGACAGCCGAAATATTTTTCTTTTGATTGATAGTATAAATGGATCGGGGTGGTTTATAAATAAATCAGATAAATGGAATCTGGACAGTAAAACGCTGAGCCCAATATCTATATACAGATATCGATAGTACACTCTGAAATACTTTTTTTATCTTTTTTTTTTGTAATAAACTATTTTATTTCATCATTTGGTACATGACATGCTATTACAATTCAGTACATTATAAACATAAATGAAATAATTTATGTTTATGGTTAAGAGAGTTTAAAAAGAAAGGAAAGGAGGAAAATGATAAACGAGGAGGATAGATTTATATAAAAATCAGTAGAAAGAGATAAGAAGGAAGTTTTTACTAGCAGGTGAAAAGAACAGTAATAAGACGAATTCAAAAAGGATAGAACAATAGATAATGCTTCCCCTTTTTATGTCTGTAAAGTGGTTTGTCACTTTCTTTAAGTTTGATATATGCAATAATAATACGTATAATATATTAAAACATAGTGTACGTCAGTGGTCTCGGAAGTTTTGCCATTTTGTATCGTAAATTTCTAGTTTATCTCGGTTCATAGCTATTTGTCGTTCGATTTCAATTTGTCTATATAAATAGTCTTTATATCTGCAAAACATCGGCACTGTTTTTAAACATTTGTTTGTAAAAATAAAATATTTTGCGCTAATTATAATGAAATTCTTTACATTTACCACATCTCCTGTTTTTTCGATTCCGATTTAGATTGTTCTTAAGTCCAAACGTAAGTCATGTGTATGCTTTTTAGATATAAGGAAAGTTCTGACCAGAAATGTTGTGTATGCATGCATTCCCAGAAAATGTGATTTACTGATTCTATATTTATATTACAAAACTCACACAGATTTGAGTTGACCATCTTGAATTTGAGCAGAGATTTGTTTGTTGGAATTATTCTCATGACATACTTGTATTGAAAGTTTCTTAGTTTTGTATTAATTGTTGCTTTTATTCCTATAGTATATATATGTTCCCACTTAATATTTTGAAATAATTTTTTCCATTTTAGTTGTGGTTTATTTTTTGTTGTATAATTGATAATCCTTTTTTACTTGATAGTCATATAGAAACTTGTTTGTTTGTTTCGAGCCAAGAAGTTTTTCAAGCATCGTTTCATTTCTATTTTCATTAATACATTCGTTTTTAAGTTGCATTTTCCATTCCTTTGAAATTCATGTTATTATTGATGCATATTTTAAGAAGTCAGTTCTTTAAAGTCCTTAAAGGTGTAATAATCTTTTTTTCTGTAATCAAAGATTTGCTCAATATATTTTATTCCTCTAGTGTACCATCTGTTTATAAATAATGTTTTGTAGCCGACTTTTATGTTTGAGTTATTCCAAATAATTTCTTCACTGATATTTGTATAATTATATCTTCCTTGTATATCCTTCCATGAAATAAGTACATCTCTTAGAAAATCATTTTCTGGGAACATTTTGATAATATCCGCTTTATCTGTATTACATTCGAATAAAAACGTTCCTCCATATCTTTCAAGTTTATCCGTGAATATTTTTTCCAAATTCCATAATTAGTGTTATCCAGTATTCTTTTAACCCAACTTGCTTTTAATGAGTTTAAAAATGTATTCACATCGATCATTTTGATTCGTCCGTTTTCATAATCTTGAATGAAGTACTTCTTTTTAATTTTACCTGGTTTATTATCCCAAAGAAAGTTATACATACTATCATTAATCATTTTGATTTTCTCTTTTGGCGGATTCGGTAAAACAGCTAGTGGGTAGATGAGTTTTGGAAACGCAAAACATTTTAAAACAGTAATTTTCCAAAGCAGTGTCAGTTTTCTATGTTGCCAACTTTTCAAGCAGTTCTGAAATTCTTTTATTTTGGGGTCTAAGTTTGAAGAGAATATGTATTTTCTATCGGTATGAAATGTCATTCCAGGTGTTTTGGCATGATCTGAACACCAAGTAAATTTCTTTTATAAACAGTATCTAATATTGGAACGTTTAAGGGAACCCGCTCTTAAGGCTGTGCATTTTTCAGCATTTAGTTTAAGCCCTGAAATATTGGTGAAGTTATCTAATATAGCTATCAACGTTTCAAAAGATTTTATTGAACCATCTGTAAAAAACGTTGCATCATCGGCAAATAAAATATTTTTTATTTCTTGACCTGCTACTATAACTCCTTTAACGTTTTCGGTCTGTGAAAGTTCATAAGATAATAACTCAATGCAGATGATAAAAAGATACTTTTGTTTTCTTACTATAATTTTAAATATTAAGTTCCACTCTATCCAGCCTTTAACGGTTCTGAATATTGTTTAATACTTTTAGAATATGTTGTCTACTCTTATTTAGTAATTTGACTGTTACGTTTGATACACAGGCTTCATAATCTCTGTTGCCAACATTACTGAATTCCATTTTGTTTATTTCGCCCAAACTGTTTTCTCGTTTAGGGCAAAGCATTTTGTTAGAAACTGGGACCCTAAGCCGCTGGCCATGAAATGGTATAAAAATACCTTATTGAAATTTCCATGTTTACCGTCATATGCATACCATCGTCGGGATGGCTAACACTTGTGTACTGTTGACATTTTAAATAATGAGTTCTGCTCAATCCAGGACAAGAGTGCGTTATCGGTAGCAAGCAATGTTCACTACCGTTCATGAACAGTCTCAGTCAAACCGAGACTGCAATTGCAATTATTGTATTTATCGTGTTTGGCGATTTCCAGATTTCTCATTTCGTACTCGTTTTGTAGTACATATATGGAACTACTGTTTATAGACAAATTGTTGGTATTCGCATGTTAACTTTGCACATCTAGTCGCAGATTTGTTTTTGTATTGCTATGAAAGAGATTTCATGTTGAATCGTTCACCCGATACTTATCAGGATGGCATCTAAACTTTAAGAACACCTCTCGGTATTTGGATTATATATTAAACAGTGTTAGCCTTTTCGTTTTTACTATAATAAGTACTATATACTTTAAAGAACTTGAAATAAACAAAACTAATATTTCTGATACTGTCTCTTTTTCTCGATTTGCACCTCTCAGTTGAAAAACAAATAAGCACACTTTGTGACACAAGAGATGGGTTTAATTTCTCTGCAAATAGTAGATGCATGTCTTTATATAGTTACTCTAATGGAGTTAATGTTCCTCAACTTAATCGTTTTTATAGGGATTGTAGTTGAGTTGGGGTCTTACATATTCGTAACGTGTGTATAGCTAATACGCTACTCCATCAGGGCTATCGTTACCACAAACATTGAAAAACATTTGCACAATTGTATTATTTTACCCCTGATCTGCTTCTAAAATATAAAATTATTGTAAGAACTGTTATGCGACAATAATCTAAAAGGCGATACATCAAACATCGTAAGATCATTGGTCATAATCACTTTCATACAATCTTTATTAAACTTGTTAAACAGTTTATCAAAAGAGGTTATTCCATTTTCATTTTGCAACGCACATTGTTTAGTGGTTGACCTATTGACTGTTCACCAATATGCATTCCTCTTTCGATGACTGGATAGAGTATACTCTCTTAGATGACGCCTACCTAAATCTTGAAAGGACGGTAACGTCTGATGTTAGTCTGCAATATTGTCTTGGCATACTCTATTTATCTCTTTTTGCCCTGGCTTCTTCCTAGTCATGGAGTAACTTTGTAGCTTTCTAGGTTTTTTATATTCATATATACATAGTCATCTTGTTAGTGTTATATTGCCTATTAGTGCTGCCTAGTTAGAGGATATAGTCTGTCGGGAATTCGAATGATATTATTGTTTGTTATAGTTGTCATCAATTACTGAGTCCTTAGTATTATATATTCGACAACTGGGTGTGTTCTCAATAAACTGGACACAAACATGATGTGTTATACGTTATCAACAATAACATAATAGAACAGGACAAAACGCGAATCAAAATATCGTACTTTGAAAACAAGAAAAGAGATCTATCGCATTTCTTTTTATTGGCCGAGATACAAACGGGTACATTGCCATTACCATGATAGAGCACATAAAAAGTAGTGTCAAATCGATAACCAATCAATAAAGAATCGTACACATAACCGATTACCGAATAAACCGGAAATAATTAGCAAAGGTTGAACAATGGTGTCAGACATAATTCTCCGACGAGTAAGTGTGTTTAGATTTAATGACCTGTGGTTAATTGGGCATTTGACACGCAACATGACATGTTTGACATAATCACCAGACAGGTCTGCCAATATGAGGTCGTAACTACTTATTTTGGATGTTTTTTCATTTCTTTTTTCTTTTAATCTGAAATGCTCGAGTTTAAGTCTTTTGGAACGAATAGCGAAATTTAATGTCAACAAATAAAATGATTCCACAGTTTCATTGTATTTGCCTATATTTGTATTTGCTTTTTGATGCTGCATATGGAGGAGCACGTGACATATTGAGCAGCACGTGATTAAAAATGTTTGGGGTAAAAGACTGGCCATAAGATCGTGTTGTTGTATTGAAATGTTGCGCTTTGTCATAGATCCATATATTAGGTAACTATTTCAGCTACAACATTGAAACTTCATACAGTTGTTCTACGTCATAACATTACCTAGCATATCAGGTTTCATAACTCTGCGCTGCTTTCAGCAACATTTATGCCCTTTTTGAACTAAGTATATTGGTTAATTTTCCGTTAAGGTCCACTTTTTTTTCTTTTTTGCTTTTGGGAAAAAATACGAATTATTTTTTACCCTATTGATTTATTTACGACCCTTTTGTGTTTGTGATGTCTTATTTGGCCTTTTATCTTCTTTACATTTGTTCTTTGTTTCTGTGTGTGTTTGTGGTTGACTGTCGTCCTTAAATGCTGATTTATCAGATCGATCTGTATAATTCTGCCGAGAAACAGGGTGCCTGAGATAAAATCTTATCTCGGCAGTTACTTTCCTATCCCGTCAGGTGCACCTCTGTTGATGATGTCAGCACCTCTGTTGATGACGACAGGGTATATTTGATGACGTCTGGGTATTTTTGAACGGAAAGAAATGGGGAAAAGGGTAAATAAAATGATTTTAAACGATCAACATGATAAATAGAATATCATATTAGTGCCTGACCTCATCAAGTTTATCAGGTTCGGCACGAAAAGAATTTAACCCTCGACACAGCCTCGGGCTTTATTTTTTTCTCAGTCTCACCTGATAAACTGGATGAGATCAGGCACTAACATCATATTCTCTATTTTCCTGTCCGAGTTTTACATCTATATTTATTTCCTTGATCGGCGTCTTCATATTTGGTTAAGTTTGATGTTGAGGTGCACTTCTTTCTGTAACTATAACAGATACAGCTTTGAAATTTTGCTTGAGCATGTTATTTCCTGACGCAGGCTAGGCAATACTGTTTTCCACCCAGGAAAATCTCATGATCAGCCCTACGCAGCACACACCTATTACAAATATCAGATATCTTACCACTACAAACCACCTCTTCCGATTACATGTCCCCTACCCCAGCCATTTGTCATAGTACACATTTCACTGATCATATCTGCTTCTTTTTTCATATTCTTTTTTACTTAATTCAAACTACCTCAACATTCTAAAACTCTTCATAACATTCTAGAAATATATATCATCAGCAATTAATGCAAACACTTAAATATGTTTTAATATCTTAAGTATGTGCCTTTGTTTTTAAGTTACTATTGCTTACTGTTGCCATATAACTTTTTATACGTTTTAAAATATTTCTACATTTTCGTTGTTATATAATAAAAAGTTTCAAATAAATACACATACTTGTTTCCTCCTTTTGAAAACATTCTGCGCCGCCCTGATGCTTTGCATCAGTTTCTTCTTGTTGATCTTGTAAGTCAAGTTAAATTGACCAGTATAATGCTTCCCAACTCTTTAATTATATTGATAGTTTGTAATATTACATGCCACCATTCGTATGTACGTCGCGTTTAGTCACGTAAACACGGTTATTTCCTCTCCTTGAGATATGAAAAGTCACGTAAACACGGTTATTTCCTCTCCTTGAGATATTAAAAAGCAGAATCATACTAATCGACATATAGAAGTGAAACACAGAGAATAATCATGTATTTGCTTGTACAACAAGTTCAGTCCCGAATCGATGTTCCTTTCCTGTGTTTGATTTATTAAGCGCTATTCATCGGGAGAATAATACATGTAGCAGGCATGTTAAAGAAGCAAACACAAGTTAGAAAGTCGAACAGGAAATGTAGCATTCACATAAAAAAATCAACCAATACTGAGTTCAACTTAACACAAGTAATATGTATGATGCACATACAAGGATAAATAAAAAACAAGGTTCATGAAATCACAAACATATTTAACGGTTGACAATATGTCCATTGCTTTGAAAAGATCATTAGCAAAAATGTCGCTAGGAGTTTAAATCAGGTTATAGTGGGCACCAAATCTTACACTATTGTCATCTCAATAAAACGGGTCTGTGATATATAGAAATACCCGCCATGCTAGAGTCTTTAACAATCTAGGAAACGTTAATAGGCAATATACGTAAACACAAAGATGACCATGTATATATGAATAAACCACAAGACCAGATCGAAGACAAAATCAAACGTTACCGCCCTTTTTAATGATTTCAGTAGATGTCATTATAAGGTACACAATATGTCCGGTCATTGCACAAACAAAGAGGAAAGCATAATGGCGAAATGCAAACTGTTTTATAAACATTTTAAAATAAGAGTAATAAATATTGACTGTATGAACGTGATTATGAACAAGAAGCTTACGAAGTTTATAAACCATATCACTATAGAAACCAGATTGGGATAGTCCTTGTCGCAGAAGAGTTTTTAAATTAGTTACATATTGTATAAGTAGATCATGGTTACGATAATAACATTTTTCAAATGTGTTTTCGACGTTTATGGTAACGGTAGCCCTGACGGATTAGCTTTTTAGTCATACACATACTACGAATTGTAAAGTCCTCAACATGACTACAATTAGAAAAAAGAACAAGTTGAGAAACATATACCTCATAAGAAATCAAGAAAAGAAAATACAGTGTCAGAAATATTAGCTTTGCTGAGTTGAAGTCTTTTGGGATACATAGTATTAACCATAGTAAATGTTCAATATGTCATACAGATACCGAGAGGTGTCATGAAAGGCTTCAATTACATCTGCTTGCGTATATTGTGAAAGACTTAACACGAAATTGCTTTCTGGAAATACGAAAACAGATCTGCGACAAGTGGTTCACAGTTCCTACCCATAGGGATACCAACAATAGTCTTTTTACGGTAGTTCCCTACCCGATGAAAATATTATCTAATAGGAGTGCTTCACAAACTTCTTGGCAAATCGAAATAGTGTAATTGTCGAAAGAGTGCTTCAAAAACCTCTTGACAAATCCAAATAGTGTAATTGTCGAATCTACCGTTAGTAAAATATCGCTTTAATATGGTTACAGGCCAAACGTGTAGTTAATGCAGGCAGCTATTATTTTAAGAATTGACTTTTTCAAACTTTGATAGAGAGTTAGAGTCCGCATGTTATCTACAATACCATTTTATACTAAACTTCTAAATATTTTGGCCATTGTGAGACAGACACGCATCAAAATCAATCACGTAAGGCAATATATACTGCTGACCTTTATAAAACAAATGCCGAATACGTTTACCTTAAATATCAAAATCACCAGTGATAACTAGCTGGAACGTAGCAAAATATGGGTCTTTACAGTCACATTCCTTAGATTGTATTGAAGTATGGAAGCAGTTTAATATAATTTATGTTTGTACCTGCTTCCTCTTCGTTAAACATTAGCGAAGAAATGGGCAAAGTATGAACGCCAAGTAAGATGTGAAAGCATAGAGTGTATTTCAGATTGTTTAAACATACTATTAATTTCTTGACTGACATTGCTACATGTTATTTCCGTTTAATGTTATCATTGCATCTCCGACCGTGAAACCTAAATAATTACATGGATTTGTCGAATTGGAGTAACGTTATGATACACACATCTGGGATGCATATTTTATTAATTGCTTAAAACATGCTGCGATCGTAGCTATGTTTATCGAATATCTCATGTGTCATCGTTAATGTAGCTGGAGCTCTATTTCCAATCCCATCTATCATTTGTTTGGTAATTTGAAAGTGTAACAAAGCAGACGTAATCTCAGCCGTATTTACATTATTTAGCTCGAGTAAATAATAGCTAATGTATTTGAAATATTTGAAATTCATATTCTGCTATAGAATGTTAAAACGCAATGAATCTGGTGTTTGTTAGAGAGTATGTCTTTATTTACACTGTCACGGACCGTTCCAAGGCGGTTGTCCTATTGTAAAAGTAAATAAACAAACCCAACAGGAAAAGAAAAGTAGCATTCAAGGACGACAGTCAACCACAAACACACACATAAATAAAGAACGACTTTAAAGATGCAAAAACGGCAAGGTAATGCATAACAAACACAAACATGGTTGACAATAGTGCTACCGCATTGGAACGAGCAATGGCAAAAAGGTCGCTGGGGGTTTAAACCGGGTTATAGGATGTCATCCCAATAAACGAGACAGTGTAAATAAAGATATCCCCGCCAGGTTATACTCACTAACAAGCAGTATTAATGGGCAATATAAGTAAAACACATAAATGAGCATGTATATATGATATACAAACATAAAAGCCTAGAAAGGGAAGCATATAGAGGCGAACTGTAAATGGGTCAACCACCAAACATGCAGTGCGTTGCAAAATTGTGTTTGTTATGTCATATTTTGCCTTTTATTCATCTTTGTTATTATTGTTTTTTTATATGCGTGATTTTGGTTGACAATGATCTTTAAATGCTACCTTTCCTGTTCAAATTGTATATCTACAATTTTGGTTTGTATTTGCAGTCAACGCTGCCTAACGGCAAATTCATATCAGTTTAATCTCTGATATAAACTAAAAAATGAACGCATCACTTAATCAAGTTATCGTTACATCTACTAGCGAATAATTAATGTTGCCACTTGCATTTCATCTTGTCGAGAAAATTAATCCAATAATTGCTCAAAACTATGTTTCACACAATAAAAAACACGACGAATGTAACGACAAAATTGAGAGAATTGAAATTAATTGGATTTTACAGTACATATATAATATCTGAGATCCTTAACTGAGATGGACAGTAGAAATAAGACAAAATCAGAGACGTCCACAATGTTATCTCCGAACAGAAAATATATTTCTAAATATAGCTGATACACCTTAATAAATCAAACACAGAACAAAGGATAAAAAAGGCGATACAGCGAATTGATGATTTCGTATTCATCAAATTTATGTATTGGTAAACCCGTTAAAGGGCACAATACAATTTGTCAAACAGCCTTAATTTACCGAAGAACTGGTGTCAAAATTCCTGATTTATTTCTGAGAAACAAATAAGAGTATTCAGGAATTGATTAAGATTGATTGAGTAGTCTGAAATTCGGCAGAACATAAAGCAGAGGCCATGACAGCATCAATTAGCCCCTCAATACTTTGGGTTGAATTATGGTATCTGTCTGATGCGTTGTGCATTTCTATGACATAAATAATGTTCTTTATAAGCCAGCCCACTCTCATACAAGTATATGCGTACACGTTAGCGACATATGGCCAATTGTCGTAACTATTAATGTATAAGAGCACTTCGGTACATAATAGGTTCAGTCTTATCAAACCGTTATTCTAACGCATACAAATTCATAATCATTGAAAACAAACAACAAATATGAAATGGTTGACCACAGTGTTACCGCCTTGCAACATGGTTTCTCATACTTACAGCAGGATTAATAGGCATTTTAAGAATATAAGTACCACACAACTATGATAATGTGTATATACGTATATAAAACAAAATTCTAGAAATGTAAGATACTATTTTGTTTACATTTTGAATAAATTTGATAATGATTGGATGCAAACAAGTATAGGTTAAACTGCTAGCAAATTAGGGTGATGTGGTGTGAGGATGTGAGTGCGTCAGTTAAGCGTTTATTGATAATAGCATTCTGAACAAGTTTTGTAAGGATCAGATGATAACATGAACTAGCTACATATTGTAAGGATCAGATGAAAATATGAACTAGCTACATATTGTAAGGATCAGATGATAACGTGAACTAGCTACATATTGTAAGGACCAGATGATAACATGAACTACTACCTACATATTGTAAGGATCAGATGATAACGTGAACTAGATAGATATTAACAAATCAAAGGTTTTCAATAAATCAAGGTTCATAACTGTTGGGTTTATTTTTCTGTAAAAGTTGTTAAAGTAGATAATACCCTAGTAGTAAAGAAAATAGTGTCTACGTTCAATATATCGTCCAGATAGTGTGAGGTGTTATTTAATGTTCTGATAGCATCTGCATGAGTATCTGATGAAAGGTTTACCTTATCTCATGTCGACGACTCGTACCCATGTGCGAACCTACTTAATGTCATGTCCACATAATATTTACATTTATAATGTTACAGACCAAACATGTCTTGTGAATAGGAGCTGTGAGCTTCTTTGTGATAAGGTTGTGAGGAACGAACGTAGATAATGTTAAAACATCATAAATATTTACAGTGATGTTTAAACTTACACATGTTCATAACTCATCGTTGACAAGACTATGTGATACGAGCCCAATATGCGTGGCTTTGAAGTAGAATATTGCTTCAGCCGGCTCTAAGTGCCCTGACAGGTGTTGTTTCCAACATTACCTCTCACGAACAGACTCAGTAACTCAGAGTCTGCTACTTTATTTTCTTGGTTTTGTTTGTACCTTTCAAACGTTTTTTCTTACCAGCATTGATTAACATTCACAATAACGTTCGTTTAGGGAATTGCATTATGACAGGTGTAAAGTTATCCCCGTGCTACCAGACAGTAGTGTTATGTTTATTGGTCCTGATGATATCAAAGGACCAATACAGGAGGCTTTGTTTCTCATGAAGAGACTCCATAAAACCGAGGCTGCTACTTTATCCTCTTCGTTATGTTTGTTGCTTCCAAAGGAATTCCCTTTCAGTATGTATTATTCTGAAAAGTTTCCATCATGCTTAATTGACCACACACATATCAATAATATAATACCATATGTTTCATAATCGTTACCACAATACATATTCTCTTGTTCATTAGCTACAAAGGCAAGGCTTTACACACTTGGAGAGGTATGTATTGGAGCAGACAATATAATCAGAAATATAACGAGAGTTTTCAGATTTTTTATGTAACTTGAGAATTCATATCATACATTTTTTTAATTTTGTTTAGTGCAATACAAAACCATATTACTATCTACCTTGTTTTAGATATCTAGACTAGCTTGTGTGAAATGCATACTAAGTAGTGAGAGACAGAGGCAGACTGAGATATAGCGAAAGAAAGAACAAGAACGATTGAGAGTGCGTGTCTCATAAATATACTTAATAGCAGTCCGATACAATTGTGCAATGTAACAACAAGACCTTGAATAATTTTCAATGGTTATCAAACATATTACAACGAATGAACTGGTAGTTCAACAAACGAACAATGTAAATGATATTAAACCTTTTCGCCATTCTGAACTGTGTATTAGGAACATTTAATTCAAGATAAGCAACGTAAGTTAAAGAAGGTATAACTGTATAATCTGCGGGGAATAGTCATAGAAATATAAACTGGTTATTAAGCAACTACTATTCTGTTGTATGCCAGATGTGTACAATCCCACGTGATCAATTGTGGCCCAGTGTAGACTGACTGACAATGTTTCCTTAATTGTACAAGCAAATTACCCTCATGAGATTAGATATTTTGGATTCGTTTGTTTTCTCAAGGCATGACTAATAACTTTTACAAACGCAACAAATGAGATACAGATAATTATGTCGGTGTCTTTGTTCTAGTTTCCATTGTATTTTTATTCTCGTTGTATAGATATACAAGTAGGTATAAAAGTCAAACAGTAAATGTAGCATTCACAGAACACAGTCAAAAAGCACGCAAACAAAACAAACAACAATTACAAGGGAAAATAAAATCAAAGAATTCGACTACACATAACATAATAGGGTTGACAAAAAGATTACCGCCTTGGAACGGTCATTGGCAAAACAGTCGCTGGGGTGTTTAAACCAGGCTCTAAGGTGCACCAAACACCACGTTTAGTCCCATTGTCATCCCAATAAAACGGGGCAGTGTAAACAAAGGAATCCCTCACCTTTATCCTCTAACAAGTCACAAATCAGGCAGAATTAATAAGCAAATTAAATATAACACAAATATGACCATGTATATATGAATATAAAAATCAACCACACAATCCTAGAAAGTAACCAAGAGAGTATTCAATGACTTGGCAGAAGTCGGAGCACCTGGATAATACACCATTAAGTGCACGACAACACACGATTAAACACACTTCAAGCGTTACCATCCCTTCAGGACTTATATAGATGTAATGATACGTTCCAATGTATAAATGTTTAACTATATTTTGTGTAATATTCTGCTTGTAAAAAATGGCCTTAAAGAAGATTAGTAATTCTTCTAACTGGGCTAAATAATAAATAAATACTAAAAAGTGGATTCCTTTGATGCAACAAACGATAGAGAAAAGTAGCGGACTCTTTTTGTTTAGTCTGTTCATGAGGGGTAATATAAGTTCCACCATCTCTCACGCTCAGAACACCGTCATAAGCGGTATTTTACTTTAAAGCAAAAGACAATGGGCTGGATGATCACAAAGGACCCGTAGGTAACAAAACGTACTGATTGGTAATCGGGGCGACTATTTACAGCCATCACACAGCACTGAACAAACGCTAGTGCGACTGTCAATACATCATGATTAGTTGATCCCTTGGAAGCAACAAACATGAACAAGAGAGAAAAGAGCTGACTCGGTTTTGCTGAGTCTGTTTATGAGAGGTAATCCTCTTGAGCCCCTAGCGACGACTTAAGCGATATTCTAATGAAACGTCATACAGTCTTCAGTTCACTCTTAAATTCAATTCAGTTGAATATAATAATATATTCTCATGTATGGCAGTGCGGTAGTACTTGAAAATTAGTTGTCTTAAATATAATAATGTATTATCGCTAGTTGTGGCGGTACAATATAATCTGCAGGTTACATACCTGAGATATAACAACGTGTTCATTCTATCTGTGGCAGTGCAGCTGATTATTCTTGAGGGTACAATTACAATTACAATGATATTTGCACCAGGTCTCTCACTCTTACATGAATATAGGCCCTTAGAGGGAAATGAGTGTACCGAATTAGAAATCCGTTCTATTTTAACAATACACTCAGGTTTTCACATTCGTAACATCTCGTACACTGTTTCGCAGCATTATATTGGTTACTTCATACTAGCGTGACGCGCGTCAGATTCCCGACAAAACAAATTTGCATTCAAAATCAATTTAAATTCAAATGCAATTTAGCCGGCAGTGATAACACCTTCATCTGTATTGTAAATAACCAACATTCAACGCAAATCATACATCAGCATGTGAGATTAACGGTCATATTTATTATATAACAACAGCTTTGCAACAGTTCACTATTTTGTCTGTGCCACTGCCTTCCAGCTAACAGAATGTCTAGATTTTGAACATACCGAGCGTCGATATACGCACGAGGTTGGATCCCGAAGACACATCTGGATTGTATATGCAGAAATATAATGTACATTCTATTTTAGAATCTGCAGGAACCCGAAACAGATAACAATTTACAAATTACTGCACATACTAAATTTCCTTGTAAATAAGGGGTCACGTTTAGGCTTGAGCCATTAGTATAGACAATACAACTGTGTGTTAGTTGAAAGTTGAACCCGTATACCCCCACGATAAGCCTGGTGTATTCACACACTACAGTCATATATAATCTTCAAATATAATGACATACTAATTGAAAATGCCATTTTCATGGAAAGAAATGAAGTAATAATTACTGAACGCCATTAAGCGACTACTCCAGTTCTGAATATGGGCTTCTATACATGTACCTATATAGTATGTTAATATTGTGTTTCATGTTCAAAACTAAATTAATACCGGTCCCCATATGACGGTCCCTTGTATAAAAGAGTATGAGAGTGGACATTTTGAAACGGCCGAACACGATAAATATGACATGTCTACCACGCGTTGACCAGTTTAATCTGAAAATGATTGTGCTTAGCAATACGAAAATTACCTATGCTCGATGTTGTATTTCAATACTATCATTTAAAATGATATTTCATTGATGTGTAACCTTTTATGTACTAGTCAAATGGCGTCTGAAAACAAAGAATCTGGCGGAGACAAGCCCCAAATTGAAATCGACAAATGAATCTCAGAAACAACATTCAATAAATACATTTTTCAGTGTATAAACATGTAATGCTAAACCTCAGAGATAAAAACGTTATTGTAAGTTAGAAAGGTCGACTAGCGGACACAAAGTCAAAAACAAATTATCATGCTGGTCATTATTCCTTATTGGTATGCGCTATGTTTATGTCGGCGGACCTGGGGGCACAATAAAGAATCAGCTACATGTTGTGAACCTAAAATGTGTATCACGATAATACTAACTAAAGGCTGATGTTGCTTGCTAGGTTATTGTTAGATGAGATCGTGATTTGCTTTTAAATTAACTAATAACACATATTAAGGAATGTATTTACATATCGAAGACCGTAATCTAAACAACGGATAACGTTGATTTGTTAGAACTTAAATGCCAATATGAAAACAAGCAAAGGCAATGTCCTATGATTTGTATAGGAAATACTGGGAATAGAAAAGCTATATCTACTCGTTTGCTCTACTGGGAAATATCTCCCAGTGGGAGTTATTTCCCAGTACGGAACATTGCTCGGCATTTTCCGTCAGTGGCGGGAATGTCAAATGACGTTCCGATTGTTTTACGGACGTCGTCGTCAGATTCAGACACTAGAAAATAACGATTACGGAAATTAACGAAGAGTTCGGGTTGCACTTGTTTTGTTTGTATGACGTAACGAAGTCTTGGATAACGTAACGTCGTCTTGGCGTTCTCGTGCAAACTGGTGTAAAAAGGCATAAATCATTAGAAATATTAATAAAATATCATTTTAAATCATGTAATAAATAGTTTAATAACCAGTGTTTTTGAGATACTGAAAATATTTCCCTCGTTAGAGAAATGGCCCTGGTATAAGAACTCGTGCTACGCACTCGCACTCGTTCTTATATCGGGGCCATTTCTCTACCTCGGGGATATTTCCCGTATCTCAAAAACACTATTAGTTATTGGGTTTGTTACTGACCCCCTACAGAAATATGTGGGGTCAGTAAGATTTATAGGGGGCGAGGCGATAGCCGAGTAGCCTCGCCCCCTATAAATCTTACTGACCCCACATATTTCTGTAGGGGGTCAGTAACACACCCAATAACTGATTTATTGCATGGAGCGCCTTTTTTAAGGAAAACGCCGCCGATATTTAACCCATTTTAATGGAGCGTCAACGTCATTGAGACGTTCGCGCAATTTGACGTCATGACGTTGACGTCACGACCTGTAGGCCTACAGTTTAAAAAACATTATTTTTACTTATTATGTTTGTTACTAACGCCTTAAAAAACTATTTGCAAATGATTTAAACTTTGAATCGGAATTGTAGTCCATATTGTTTTTAGTGACCCTCTATGAAATCTACTGACCCACTATAGAATAATAGAGGGTCACCTTGTGACCGCTCTAATCCAATGACATTCCTAGGATTTTGTGCGAGGTGCAATAATGGTAATTAAGAAGGATACAAATATCGGACTGGGAAAGCAGCAAACTCTATGTTCTGACTGATATTGATATCATAATATATATATAATTGAATACAAATTTGGCAGAAAGGGACATATGGCAATTTGAAAATTACCAGTAGCAACTCGATTTATTAATAAATAAAAATAAAAATAATAACAGTTACTTCTTTATTATGTTATCGGTTTAATATTATCAACAATTTGCAAACACATGTTACTGAAAACTATGCAAGTACATTATTGCTGGGTACACCTTTAAGAAACTTAAAGAAAATAAGAGATAATACATATTAAACACTTTGAAAATATCAAATTTTGGTATCATATTTTTTTGTTTAAAGAAGTTTCCCCATACCATGTATACATGTCCTATGTTTTGTATTACCATGGGTCCCATTAAACTCGTTTTTTATTTGTTTGTTTGGTATTTTACATAATTTCTCGACGCATTTTAATGTATGACAGTCTAATTTTGTGGTGGAGGCAGACCATTCACTTATTCCTGGATAAAACCAATTCTATTTACCTCCCGTCATCCGTAAGACTTTCTCACTTATAATTTGAGCTCTAAGTGAGATCGAACCCGCAGCGTTGAGAGCCGAGAAGGTTTGCAACGCAACGTCGTTAACCCCTCGACCACGGAGTTTAAGTCGGTTTATGAGAGGTATTCTAATACACCCGCACTATATAGCCTAGTTTAAAATATCTCGTTATATTGAACGATATATCATTGTAATTTTGCAACTTTAGGAGAATAAGCATTGCGCATTATAACAGTTAGGAGAGCAAGCAAAGCAATGCGAAAGATTTCAGATATATTAAACGATAATTCACAGTAAACGATGTTCTATTTCTTAGATATAAGATGACACACCTCCCGCTGCCATTATAATTGCACCAGCTTATGTCTAATTCCATTTAAATGCACATTTTTTTTTTATTTTTTTTTTTTTTTTACTTTCAGTTATCTTCTGATAACCCATTTATTCAGACATCTTAATACATATTTTCTGATACATATAAACAAACATATATGTCAAGGTTAACAATTTGTAGAATGAGTTTTGGTATGTTTTTTGTATATATTATAAATATGTACCAAATTAAAATAAAAAATATATAATAATATACATGTACGCATGGGGAACAGAAAACTTAGCAAGTCTGAAGTAGAATATGTTCTCTTAGATGGGCAATTTTTTATTCATTTAGTCCATTTTAGAAATGTTCAACTGTCAGCATCTTGGTCTTTCAGTCAAGTGTTTGTTGTTTTTTGTGCGTTTTAAGGATTTAAACTATTATTTTCATGTAGTTTTGCCACATATTTGTAAATAAATTTATTTTATTGTTTTTGTTAGCGATATATTTAAGAGATTTATACTGGTATCTTAGTCTGCTTTGTAAAGCGATGATTGACAAGGGTTTATTTAAGTGCTTTGATGAATATACGTATTATTTAATTTCTAGCATAATTTGTAAATCGGCTGGAGAATAGGCATTTCCAATGTTAAAAATAAATAGCTCTTCTGTAAATAGTAATGTAATGTTATGGGCAGATAACCAATTTAACTTGATTTAGAAAAATCTGAGTTGCTGGACATGTCCATAACATATGGATTAAAGTTTCTTCTTGTTGGCAGTATGTACATAGAGGATTGTCTATAATTTTAATTGTATACAAATATTTTTTAGTTGAAAGAATTCTATGATTAATTTTTATTTGGAACCATTGTAAGGATGTACTGTAGTTATTTTTAAATGGTGCATTGTAAATATCTTCCCATGTTTCACTATCAATATTGTATACTTGTTCCCATTTTGCCTTTGAAGAAGGTGTCTCATCATTTTGATTAAAAAGAGTATACATATCTTTACATCCTGTTGTTGATTTCAATATAGTGCATATTTGATATGGCAGTACAGGATTTTGACATTTTCTTTCAATTAGAGTAATATTATAATTATCCTAATTTCTTCCAGAAAACTTTATAAAAATCCGATCCAAATCCTGAAGTACCAGGACTGCGATTATTTTTTATTGACTTAAGGGCATCTGAAGCTTGATCATAAGTAATTTGTCATTCGAGTGCATTTGACTCATCTTTGTTAAGTTTTGGAATATCATAGTCCTTTAGTTCATTTTCAAGATTAATGTCATTTAATTCTGAATCTTTACAAGAATATAACTTTTGATAGAAAAGTTTTGCTTCATCTAATATTTCAAATTGATCTGTTATAAAACTGCCATCACTTTTTTCTATTTTCGGTATTATTTTTTTTCTATAATTTGTGCTCTAGATCTTATCATATGGCCTTGCATCTTAACTTTACGAATGTCGGTTAGTGAATTTTTTAAATCATCAAGCTCTTGTATATTGTCATTAGTGACATTAAGTTCAATCTGTTCTATGTTTTTAATGATTTCATTTTCTAAACTTTCCCTTTCTTTTTTTTTTTTTAAAACACGAGTATGATATGGACTTTCCTCTAATCTCCATTAACAAAGTTTCAAGAAAGAGCTGATCATCAATCACAAACTGTAAATCTTTATCTGAAATATTATCTATAGTCTCAAGATTGTAGACTGGAAGTGCATACTGCATTTTTACCTCCTGGATTGTATTGTTAATGGTATTTAAACAATCTATATCTGCAAGTAGGGAATTATTGTGTTTCCATAAGGGTTTTCCTTTTTTAAAAGGTGTAAATGAGATATTTAAAATGATCATTGAGTGGTCTGACCTATAACCTGGTTCAATTTTGCATTTATTTACTAATGAGAAAAGTATTTCAGACATGAGAAAAAAATCGGGTCTAGCCTGTTTGATAGGATTTTTTCTTCTCCATGTATATCGTTTAAGTGTTGCGTAAATTTCTCGATATGGATCTATTAAATTAAATTGTTCTATAATTTCTAAAACCTTTTCTTGCGCCTTCGCATTATTTATATTTTTATAGTTAAAATAGTCTATTAATGGGTCTTGAACAATATTAAAATCTCCACATATTATGAATTTATCATTGTTAAAAATTCACTGTAATATTCATAATGGTCTCAAAAAAGGAAGGTGAATCCGAGTTTGGTCCATATAAACTAATTAATGTAAATCGATTATTATCTACTGTTAAGTCCACAATAATAAAGTTTCCCTCAGGGTCAGATTTGTATGTGTGTATTTTATAATCAATGTTTTTGTTAAATAATATTGCCACACCTCTCGAATTTGATGTGCCTGAACTGAAAAGACAGTCATTACCCCATTGAGTGCGAATAAATTTCTCTGTAGCCACTGATGAATGTATATCTTGTAAACAGTATATATCACAGTTTTTAGATTTTAGATAGTTAAATACATCTAATCGTTTTGAGACAGAGCCAAGACCCTGACAGTTGAACGATAACAGTTTTAGTTTCATCAACAAAGGTTATATGTAAAACAAGAAAGGGCCCAAATGAGAACACATTGAACAACATTTTGAAGTGTGATAAACAAAAGTGTAAATGGAGATGCAAAATAATAATAAAATATATTTGCATATGAAAAAGGTAATGGAGTGATAAAAACTAACATTTTGGTCTTCACTTATAATAAGCTGAATATTATAATTTAATTATCTATTTATTTCTTTGATGATTCTGAATTTAGTTTATCTATTCATGTATTCAATATTTGGTTTAAAAGGAAGCATTATTGTTAAGACTTAAAACAGCTGGGTAACAGTAAAGTCCTTTTTTTTTAAACAAAGAAAAAGAAAGAATGATTATTACTTATAAAAAAGGCAATATTTATCATAATTACGGTCAGTAATGTAATATACAGAGACATGGGGAATATGGTAAACTCTTAAAACAATGGGCTTATTGATTGGATTATAAATTTTGGAGGGAATGTTATATGTATCATCTGCAACTGGGAGTACAATTAAATGTTTATAAAACAGATGGATTAACCATTCAATAATTGCATTATTTGAGCTACTATGTACTAATATGAAATTCTTTTAAATAATGGGTTCCAATTTTAGGTCAAATGCAGCAAGGGGGATGGTATAGTAAAATGTTATAACCAAATGGTTCAATAATTGGGTCATTTGGAGCAACAGGTAGCATGCAGAGTAATTTTAAACAATAAGTATACATTTTAAGTTAAATGCAGTAAGGGGTAATGTTTAAACTCAAAGGAGTCAATGTATATGGGAGTAGTGTAATGCGCAATGGGGCCAGTGTAAGGGTCCTGTTACATGGGATCATTTCGATCATTTTTTCCAACAATGCATGGGTTTAACTGGGTCATACATCACAGAGAGTATATTAGCATGTTTGTAATCAGTTGGGAAGCACCACTGATCACATGTGGCATGGAGTACATGGAGTCATTGCATATGTAGTATTTTATACAAGATGGGGTCAATAATTGGGTAATGTGCAAAAGGGGAGTATTTATAATAACTGTTTATATACAGCAGGGTTAATGGTTGGCTATTGGGGAGTATTTATAATAACTGTTTATTTACAGCAGAGCTAATGACTGGCTATTATATGCAACAAGGTATATTTTGCTGTCAATATACCATCAGGTCATTTAAGTAAATAAAAGGTTATGATCCTGTGTCATGGGGTAAATCCATATCCAATATTCACAAGATGTGATAATTCCAGTCAGTTGTGAATTATTATAGGCTATATCCAGTGACCCTTAAATGTTTCACTGAGTTCTAAAATATATAACTGTTGGCATGTAAACCGTCATAAACCAGGTGACAATTTAGTTAAACATATGTAATAAATTATTATGCAGTGATGCATGAATGTCTCACTGAGTTCTAAATTGTTTCACAGATAACAGAAACCATAGTATCACAAACAGACACAATCCCAAATTAAAAACACTTTGTAACTGTAAAGAAGTGATCCATACAAAATCTCACTTAGTTCTATAAATTTCACTTCCTGACCTATTTTCTCAACACACTGTTGATATTGTCAAATATGTCAAACATTTGACGTGTTCCTGAGTTGGTCTTCCCATATACGGATCCGTAAAAGTACCACGCTTGTTCTACTTCCTTATGGTCCCATAGTGTTTTTATAAGCTCTGCATTAAGCTTTGTCACATCATCTACGAGGCGGTGTCCTGACTCCTTGAATTCCTTTCACTTTCTCATGACCTTTGCCTTCTCATTGTTGTTCAGTAGCTTTACGAGTACAGGTCGTTGGTGGTTTTCCTTCCCAGGGATACGATGTATGGCTATAATCTTAGAGGAATCAAGTGTAACCCCCTTGGCTTCCATCAAGTCACATACTTTATACTGAAGGTTCTCCACAGATTCTCCTGGCTGCTCTTCAATATTGAAGATCTTGAAATTGTTTTTTTTCTCGTGTATTGCTCGTTGAAGTTGGCCTTAGCTAGAGCTTCCTTTGATCTAATTTCTGTCTCGTGGCTTAGACTTGTTGTCTTTGACATTTGAGATTTGAGATTTTAAGATGTCTTTTTTCAGCTGGTCATTTTCCTTCTGAATTTGTGCCAACTTTTCATTTAATACCTTATTTTTCTCTGTAACCTGAATGTCAATGGTAACTTCCATGTTCTCATAGAGGTCCGAGATTATTGATTTCACAGTGTCTTTTATGAAGATTTCCATATCATCTTTCTTCATAACCATTTTGAAATCTTCCCTAAGGTGTTTCATGTCATCTGTTAATCCCTCAAGTTGGTGAGTGATAACAGTAATTTCCTCTACACTGCAGTTTGGAGAAACTTCACTGAGTGGTCTCTTTGGTGTGGGTTGTTTGCCCGAGGCTGTGTTGCCAGAGTTTCCCTTTGCAAATGGTTTGGCTGACTTCATTGTTATTTCACCTTTGTTGCTCATGTTGACAGACAATGGCAGTTATCCACAGTAATCCGTTAATCCTTTAATACTCTTTGGGAGAGTAACAAAACACCTTATATCCAAAAAAGTGATCAATTCAAACAAAGAAAAACTTAAAAAAACTTCAGTTTTTTGCTATTTTCTTCTAAACTAAAATCTCTATTTCAAAATAAAATTCACAGTGTTGTTAACTAAGTCTTTACACACATATCAGTCATTTTGTTTTAAATTTTGTCACTTCTAAAGATCCAAAATGTAAGCAATGAATAAACCTAGACCATCATTGCAATATAGCCTGAGTTACTAAAGGCACAATTAATGGAATCGACGATCCACAAGGACCAATAAGTAAAAACAATACCGATTCGTAACATGAGTTTTAAAACAATACCGATTCGTAACATGCGTTTTAAAAACAAAGAAACAATAATCTTCTTGATGATGTTCATCAAACAATCCATATAAATCAATGTAAGTATAATCTGCTTTTCTGGGTGGTCATAGTGTTCGATGAGTCTGTTTTCTGTTTTTGCGATAAAGAATTACATAATATGCTTTACTGTGGCTTTCGTAAATACGTACGTCACAGTTGTGTCCTTTCTCTAACTAGCTGCAGCTTTTTTTCACAAAACATCTTGGGTTATCCTTGGAATATATATGGAATTAAGTGTTCAGTATATACACTATATTATATATCGCGTTTCTTTTTCCATTCAGTATATATAGCTAAATGTCTATGTATAAATATATATCAAGTACATTAAAACAAACTAAATAAAAAAACGGTTAATCTATATATACTCAGCAAAAATAAAATGTATCCACGTTGTTTTCATGCAAAATGTGAGACTGTAAGAAAGAACTAACACTTGTAGCATGATTTACTTTTAATAACGTCTTTATTTGATGTTCACACAAAATTTCATCGAATTAAGCCGAATAATAAAAACAAAAATCCCAGTTTAAAAACATATGTGTGAAAACGAAATTAACAAATATTAACACATGTAAAGCTTAACGACAATAGCAGAGATTTAGAAAGTTCATTCAGCTACACAGAAAATATTCAAAAACTCGCTAATATCTCGTGTTTCCACTTACAATTCAGTGTAAGCGAAATTAGCGAGTTTTTGAACATTTTCTGTGTAGTTGAAAGAACTTTCTAAATCTATGCTATTGTCCTTAACCTTTACATTTGTTAAGTTTAGTGAATTTCATTCACCTATGTTTTCAAACTGCGATTTATGTTTTTTTTATTCCATATATTTTGATGAAATTTTGTGCGAACATCAAATAAAGATGTTATTAAAAGAAAAGCGTGCAACAATTGTTAGTTCATTCTTACAGTCTCAGATTTTGCAGGAAAACAAAGTGGATACTTTTTTATTTTTGCTGAGTATAAATTATGATACAAAACAGACGACCATACGTAAAATAGGTATCTGAACTGTTAACAATTGAATAAATGTAAAGTTAGTATATTTAAACGTGAATGTAATTTTCTTGACTTATGTTCTTTTTTCTCAACTACCATTAATAATATGTAAATAGGCGTTTCCTATTAGTTTCGTTATTGCGTTATGTATTTATACATACATGTATATGTTATTGCTGTAATTTTCTTTTGTTATGTATTTATACATATATGTTATTGCTGTAATTTCCTTTATCTGTTCACTGATTTGTGAAATTAAGCAGTTTAAAATTAAGGTTACAAGGAATATTAGCTTTGAGCTATTTATATAATTGTTAATCATAATTTGCAAATATATGAGATATTTGGAAAGACGGTTTACAAAAAACAAAAAACAAAAAATACTTGCTCTGTATCCGTTTAAGTTGATTATTACCATTTTAAACATGTGTATTGAGAAATATAGAAGTTGTTATGTAATTAGAATGAGGCAATAATGTGATTTGTTCGTTATTGTATCCATGACTATTGACATCACACTCCATTCCAGTCATCCTTTTCGCAGTCTACTGTGACCTTGAAGGATATTACAAACTGATATATGTAAATCTTCAGCAAAACAATTCCGTTCGGCAATAAACACCACAACTAAATAAATGTTCTTACAAAGGTATCAATCAAGACGGCTTAGACACAGTGGTTTGTGATTGCAATTCATATGCGTCTCTTGAAGGTTTTCAATAAATGAAGGAAGAAACAAATCACGGTATCGATGTTAAAGAATATTGGGAGTTTTAAATGATTTGTTATTTCTATCTAGTATCAGTTAGGAGAACGTGGGCACGAGAAAACCAATAGCTTTAAATTGGATGAAGCACATTATTAAAGCTAAGACAAGCGAGTTGGTTAACTAATGATGAATTACATTTAATGGATCTACTTATCACGTGCTATTGAATGTAAAACGTTTCCATTGAATTTGAAATAAATGGATCTGGCCATTAGATCTGGCAAAGTTTATGAAGGCCCTCTAAGTACTTTTGAAAATCATAGAATCATAGAATGTAAAAGTAAACCAATTACAACGAAACAAGAAGCTGACAATAGGGCTACGGCTTTGCAACGGACAGTGGCACAAACTCCGCTGGGGTTTTAAACCAGGTTCCAGTGCGCACCAAACCTCCATTTTAATTGATATCGTCATCTTATGTTCAATTGTCCCCATTTGGTACACAGTGTGTGTTCAGGTATTCACTAATTTCTTTTGAATGGTTGAATTGTATATTTTATGACATTTCCAACACGTTTTAGGCTATATATAACGTTCGGTTATTTTTTCTGGGTAGAACCAGTACTGTATACCTCCATCATCTGTAACAATCGACACTTTCTCACTTATAAGTCGAGCTCCCTGTGATTTTCCGAATGAAGGAAAATGTAAAACAGAAATGAAATATATATATATATTATAAAAAAAATGGAAAAGAAACGCTGTCGAGTTTCTTGTCCTTACTTACTAGTAAAGAGAAACACTATTCGAAGATGAAGGACAGGAGATTGAATGTTTTCCTTCATCCGGATATCGTACATTTTTGTTTTTGTTTTTAATCGACCGAATTGATAATTGATACACTTAATGAATCTACTTATCACGTGCAGCACATGTATCGATTCCTGCCAGAACAAGAAGACAACGTAATTACAATTTCTCAAAAGAACATTTAACTATAACGTGTCTTATGATTTTGACATAACATGTACACATGGATTTTGCCGCTAGTTCTGACAACATTAATTATATACGTATAGAATAAGGCTGGATCCAACATCTGAGAGGAGTAGAAAAGTGAAATACTTAATAGTTTAATATTTATACATCATGTTATATGTTATTTAAATGGAACACTCACATCAAAAAAAAACAAGCAGATATTCCTGAAAACAGTCGAAACATTGCTTTAAACCGTGTGGACTTTATCTCAAGTTGTTATACCTATTGTTGTAGTTATAATATTTATTTTAGATGTTGATAAACATGAATATGTGCATGTATTATATTATATGTAATATTTATAGCATACTTTTTCGAGTATATGCGATTTATACTGCTTCTCGAGGGCCGCAGGCCCGAGAGTGCAGTATAAATCGCATACGAGAAAAGTATGCTATAAATGTTTTGTACCTTAGAAATTGCCGGTAATTGACATTTTGATTGACAGGTTGTGTGTAAACTTACAACTATGCGCGTGTACAATGGAGTAGGCCATGGTATAACTGCCGAATCTGTCATTTATAGCACGGCTGAAATATACCGGCATTTATAGCACGGATTATTATAGTAAATCGGTAGTTTTTACAACCCCTCAATAATTTTTAGTTATGGTGTGCATGTATATGTTGCTTTCTATACATACATGTACTCAGACGTTGTTTCGTGAGGCTGAAGTAAACCTGGTGTTTTCCAAGCGGTGTTCTTCTACTTTGTTAGAGCGACATATTGATTGATTATTTCATATATATATATATATGTCATACAAACAATAAAGGCAGTATTAACAAAATAGCAATGAATGAGTGAATGAATGGTGTTTTACGGCACGTCGACATATAAATAGGTCATATTGTGCGCAAAAACAAATGAAAGATGAAGAAATGAAGTAGTAATTAAACATGGATGTAAATATATAAAAATAAAACAATTTACAAATAAGGGATGATATGGTAGTAATATCAACTATATATGTAAATCAACATCAACGGGTATATAAACAAGTAAATATATACAGGACACAATATAATGATTTATATAGTCTGATTTCTTTCAGGAAATCTAAAACAATAGAAAAATATATATTATCAAATAATTCTTTCATAGTATTTACATTGTAATAAATAGACGCAGAGGATCAAAGTCTACGCATTCCAACAAGATGTGTCTGACCGTTAACGATGCAAAGCAGGGTATACATTCTGGCAATTGCTCACCTTGTAATAAATATGAATGAGTATAACGTGTATGCCCTATCCTGCACCGGGCTAGGACAACTTCTTCCCGACGAATGGGTCTACTAGAAGAACACCATTCTCCGAGTAGCGGTTTAATTGAATGGAGTTTATTGTTAACTGACAAATCTCAAGCGGCTTGCCAAGAGTTACGAATAAATGTGTTAATACAACTTTGAAAATCAGTATAAGGTAATTTAGCATTATATATATTTAAACCTAATGCTGCTTAGCAGCACTATCAGCTCTATCATTACCACGTATTCCTACATGACTTGGAAGACAGCAGAAAATAATAACATTATCAATTATAAGAGAATTGTACTTTTCTAAAAGTTGAAGTACAACTGGGTTATCATGTTTCATATTACCCAGTACTTGAAGAGATGAAAGGGAATCAGAAAAGATTACAAAACGTCATCATCAGATTCCTGAATATAATTTAAGGCATGTTCAATTGCCTTAATTTCAGCTGAAAAGATAGAGGCCTTGTCAGGCAGGCGGCTCTTTATGCTGTGTTTTTGACAACAGCTGCTGTAGCTACATTATCTCCATCTTTAGAACCATCTGTGTATATATGTTAAAAGTTACTGTATTTCGATTTAATTTCATTAAATTTGCTTTGAAAGACAGTAGGGTCTGCTGTACTGAATTTGTTACTATTACAAAGATCAGAAATAATTGTTGGTATTTCCAAAGTCCACGGTGGAATTTGTGGTACTTTGTACTTGGCAGTCAAATTTAGGTCGATTTCAGTGTCTGTAAATTTTGGTTTAATACGAAGACCAAATGGTCGAATGGCCATCGGTTTTCGATCAAAAAGAGGTTCATAACTAGGATTAAACACATTATCGAAAGTTGGGTTTGAAGGGTTAGATTTTAATTTAATGGAATATTGTAGGGCTAATTTGTCCCGTCTATGAGACAGTGATGTTTCATTAATACATAGTATGACTTGCGAGTCGATCCATATACTATTGAGCCGTAGTCCAGCTTGGATATGATAAGAGATCTATAAAGTTGTAAAATGACTTTTCGATCCGCTCCCCAATTAGTGTTTGCAACAACTTTAAGTAAATAAAGAGCTTTAGGGCACTTGGACTTCAAGTGTCTAAGGTGTGGTATAAACGTTAATTTACGGTCGAAAATAAGACAAAGGAATTTTGTTTCATCTACAACTGGTATTGATGACTCGCTTAATGGCAGGACCACACAATGTGGTCACTGGGGACAATGTAAGGAACATTACACAAAATGGCTGTCAAATTGTGTGAGCGGAACAACTGGAACATTCTAAACTAGATTTGACGATGACATGATAATCAGGGAAATGGGTACATTGTACAAACTGGTAAAGACTATCCACCAGAGAAGAGAGAAGAGAATAGAGTGAGAAACTATACTTTTGACCATTATTACCCCATGTCTGCTTGTCACGACGAGCTTCCATAACTATGTTGAGGTTGATACATATTTTGTTCTGAGGTTTATTAAGTTGTCGTCATTGGTTTTAAAGTTACAAAGTGGATACAGACATTGCCTATACACCTGCATGACATATATGACCCCATTTTTTTTGGTTTAATTTAATATTTGTAAACAAAAGCTCCAATGAGCATCTAAAACAATTTAAGGTTTTGGCACTCTTATTTAGAACCAGATTAATTTTGCAATTTATATTGAGTGATTTTTTTGATTTTTTTTATTGGACTTCCAAATATGGAAATACCAAGATCCGCCTATCAGGATTCTGCAATGTAGATGTACCTTTGTAAACATGTGTCATCTGTCAATCAGAAGAGTTGCTGGCAGATAAAAGAAAACAGCTAGAGAATAGGCGGATTTTGAAATATATTGTCGCTTCCTTGAATTAAATCCTAAATTGTCTCATTGATGATCTATATCACGTTATCACTGGTTTGTAACGTAATGCAATCGAACAATGCAGTTTTATTAATTTACCTCAATCCAGTCCAAAGTTACACCAGCGGCCTTTATTGCCACTGACCGTTCCAAGGCCGTAGCCCTATTGTCAAATCTTTTGTGTTTATGATGTCTTATTTGGCCTTTTATTCATCTTCAAATTTGTTCTTTGTTTCTGTGTGTGTTTGTGGGTGACTGTCGTTCTTGATTGCTGCTTTTCCTGATCGATTTATATATCTATATTTACAGAGAGTACTTGTATATACATATAGCATGACATTGACAACACACCAAACTCAAACCTAGACATTTGACGGACCTGCATTTAAGAGCTGTATTGCACTGTCTGGATAAGACAAATTATAGGACTAAGTTTAAATATGAATTGAAACATTTCTTTTGAAGTAAGTTTTTCATGACATTCGCATTACAAATAACATGTTTCGCTAATATAATATTAATAAATGTTCCAGTTATATCATCCATATATGTTTCTGTAAAACAAAACTAAATAATAACTAAAATACTAAAACGAGAATGTTTCGGTAACAAAGAATACACACAATAGACGTAAATAGGAACTGTCTTGAGGAGTAATTCACAAGGCAATATCACTCACGCCTCCTAGCACTTGCACTTTCTAAAGCTTTTTTAAACTTTAAAGTGTGGCAACGATTTTAATTAATTCTCTTGAAATATAAAAAAGTGTCATTACAAAAGTGTATACTCTGTAATATTATCTTAATCTGGAAAACACATAATTTCGGGTCAGTGTTGACCTGATTGCAAATAATTACATTTTAAACTGTTTTTCCAAACACAATTTCTAATTGTATGTGCGAGTTTATTTCCAAGCTGAATCAAAATTAATTTTATTTGCTCTTTGCGTAATACGCTTGATTTTTTTTTTTTTTTCGTAAATAACAATTTAATAATGTTTGAGTTATTCATATCTTCAGAAATCGGAGTTATCTGGATCAATATAACTGTTTTTAAGTTTAAAACGATAAACCTTAAAACAACTAAAAAAATATATACTATTGTTCAATTTCGTTGCTTGGAATTGCATTATACATATATTTACAAATATATAAATGCATGTCATTTTCAGAGACAACATACAGAGACAGGGTCAATGATAATATGACCTATATATACAAAGTCATTTTTAAACAAAATCGCTGATAAAAAGAAAGCCAATATGATGGAAACATACTTTTATAAACTACCGAAAATCATTCTCATTTGAATAAAAATGGGAGGTAATTTTAAAATTACGAAATTTGGAATGTTTTTGAGAATAACATTCTTCTGTGGACACATTTCAACGCTTTTTTAAACAATGACAGAATGGACAATTCTTGTCAATGCTATACAGTAAAATTGCGCAAAGCAATACATTGGTATAATGAAATAAGTTGTTAATACTTCGCTTAAACAATAATAAAATAACACACTTTTTTAAAAATCACATGATTACCTAACATTTCTAACATCTTCAAACAATTATATCGATATTCATATGTTTATGAAAGTGGTGCTAAACTTTTTTTGTTCAATATATATATTAATATATCAATTCACCTAATGGGAGTCGTGGCATCCTTGGAATCACACATAGCAAAATCGATAAATACCCGAGAAGAACGTCAGATTATAAGAATATTTCATGGGTATCCGGTGAAGATTTAGTATGTTGGACTTCGTGATCGAGTGGTTAGAACCTCTGACTGGAAATCACTTGCCCTCACCGCTGTGGGGTGGATCCCTCATGGACCAGGAATTTGTATATATGGAAGCTACATAGTTGGCGTGCATAACGTTAGTGGTTCTACCCAAGTTCCCGCCCGTGCTCGAAAATTGCCCGGATAGGCACCTTGGGTCTTCCTCCTCCAATAGAAACTGGAAAGCCGTCATATGACCTCAGTTGTTGGTGCGACTATAAAACCCAATTCATTTCAGCAAGTTCCTACAAGTATTTCGTATTATAATGTATCTTTAGCATGACGCTTGTAGTATTAACCAGGCCACCTTATTGTTCACATTACGTGGTCCCGCCTTAATTCCATTGAGCGATGAGAAAGCATATATAAGCATCATTTTATAACATATATTTCGGCAATAAAACATGTTTAAAAATATTTTTTTCTCAAAATAAATTGTGATAACCTATTTAAAATTACATATTAAATGCTTTAATTTTACATTATGCAAACTTTTTAAGCAGAAATTAAGGTATTATTTCATACCCTAGCCAATCCCGTTTTCTCTTCTTGGAGAAGGGGTAGGATGGGGTATGAAAGTTAATACTCGGACCACGTAATGATATCAACGCAGTATCGTATTTCCAGTATACAGTTATAAAGTAAACAATTACAATAAAATGCAATACTTTTCTAACACAAACTGTGTATATCATTAGCTAATTGGGTCTTGAGAATGTTTAATGTATTCCAAATTACAGTCGGTGTCTAAAATGACATTTATTTCACTGTATTTCTCATTTATCTGTCACACTGATAATTCCGCGGGTTACATGTCTATTGTCTAATTTTAAGACTCTATCATGTCTATTGAGAGTTTTTGTTCTCTGTCGTACCAAATCAATTACATGCATTGCAATTTGTTCGAAATATATAGGTTAAGTTCTATCCGAATACAACTTTTCCCCGGCGTATAGAAACGCTAGACTTTGGAAGTGTTGCGAGTACTTTGACAAGGCAATTAACCGTCACAACAAATCTAATACAAAACACATCAAGGAAATCAAATCACGTCTAAATATGTTGTTTTAGAATTGTAAATCCGGATATTTACATAGGCAACCGCAAGCATTAAACATTCACAAAACAAGAGAATGTGAGAACTTGATGAATGAGTAGGGCTGGCGCGCGTCGAAAAGTGCACATTCGATAACATCACTTCCCCAGATACAGGTATTGCATAACGTCACTTTTTCCGATTCAGGTACACACAAAATAACATCACTTTCTCAGATACAGGCACACTCTTCATAACGTCACTTTTTCAGATAAAGGTTCACTCTCGATAGCACCACTTTCTCAGGTATAAACACTCGATAATACCATTTCCTCATATATAGGTACACTCTCGATAACCCCACTTTTTCAGATATAGGTACTCCCTTCATAACGTCACTTTCTCAGATAAAGGTACAATCTCGATAACACAACTTTCATAGGTATAAACAACCGATAACATCACTTTCTGATATATAGGTACACACTCGATAACTTCACTTTCTCAGATATAGTTACACATTAGATAACACCACTTTCTCAGATATAGGTACAGTCTCGATAATACCACTGTCTCAGTCATAGGTACAAACTCGTTAAAACCACTTTCTCAGATATAGGTACACAGTCGATAACACCACTTTCTCAGATATAGGTACAGTCTCGATAATACCACTTTCTCAGTCATAGGTACAAACTCGATAACACCACTTTCTCAGATATAGGTACAGTCTCGATAATACCACTGTCTCAGTCATAGGTACAAACTCGTTAAAACCACTTTCTCAGATATAGGTACACAGTCGATAACACCACTTTCTCAGTCATAGGTACAAACTCGATAAAACCACTTTCTCAGATATAGGTACAGTCTCGATAATACCACTGTCTCAGTCATAGGTACAAACTCGTTAAAACCACTTTCTCAGATATAGGTACAGTCTCGATAATACCACTTTCTCAGTCATAGGTACAAACTCGATAAAACCACTTTCTCAGATATAGGTATACACTCGATAAAACCACTTTCTCAGATATAGGTATACACTCGATAAAACCACTTTCTCAGATGTAGGTACACTCTCGATAATACCACTTTCTCAGGTACAGATACACACCCTGGATAACACCACTTTCTCAGATATAGGTACACCCTTCATAACGCCATTTTCTCAGATATAGGTACACTCTCGATAACACCACCTTCTCAGATATAGGTACACTCTCGATAACACCCCTTTCTCAGATATAGGTACACTCTCAGTAACACCACTTTCTCAGATATAGGTACACTCTCGATAACACTATCTTCTCAGATATAGGTACACTCTCGATAACACTACTTTCTCAGAGATAGGTACACACTCGATAACACCACCTTCTCAGATATAGGTACACTCTCGATAACACCACTATCTCATAGATAGGTACACTCTCGATAATACCACTTTCTCAGATATAGGTACACTCTCGATAACAACACTTTCTCAGATATAGGTACACAGTCGATAAAAAAAACTTTCTCAGATATAGGTACACTTTCGATAATACCACTTCCTCAGGTACAGATACAGACCCTGGATAATACCATTTTCTCAGATACAGGTACACCCTTCATAACGCCATTTTCTCAGATATAGGTACACTCTCGATAACACAACCTTCTCAGATATAAGTACACTCTGGATAACACCCCTTTCTCAGATATAGGTACACTATCAATAACACCAATTTCTCAGGTATAGGTACACACTCGATAACACCACTTTCTCAGATAAAGGTACGCCCTTCATAACGCCATTTTCTCAGATATAGGTACACTCTCGATAACACCACTTTCTCAGATATAAGTACACACCCGATAAAACCACTTTCTCAGATATAGGTAGACTCTCGATAACACCAATTTCTCAGAGATATGTACACAATCGATTATACCATTTTCTCAGATAAAGGTACAATCTCGATAACATCACTTTCTCAGGTATAGGTACACTCTCGATAACACCACTTTCTCAGATATAGGTACACCCACGATATTACCATTTTCTCAGGTGTATGTACACACTCGATAACACCACTTTCACAGATATAGGTACACAGTCGATAAAAGCACTTTCTCAGATATAGGTACATTCTCGATAATACCACTTTCTCAGGTACAGATACACACCCTGGATAACGCCACTTTCTCAGATATAGGTACATACTCGATTACACCAATTTCTCAGATATAGGTACACCATTCATAACACCACTTTCTCAGATATAGGTACATTCTCGATAATACCACTTTCTCAGGTACAGATACACACCCTGGATAACGCCACTTTCTCAGATATAGGTACACACTCGATTACACCAATTTCTCAGATATAGGTACACCCTTCATAACACCACTTTCTCAGAAATAGGTACACTCTCGATGACACCACTTCTCAGGTATAGGTACACACTCGATAACACCACTTTCTCAGATATAAGTACACCCACGATAACACCATTTTCTCAGATATAGGTACACTCTCGATAACACCACTTTCTCAGATATAGGTACACACTCGATAACATCCCTTTCTCAGATATAGGAACACTCTCGATATCACCACTTTCTCAGTGATAGGTACACATTCGATAATACCACTTTCTCAGATATAGGTACATTCTCGATAACACCACTTTTTCAGATATAGGTACGCAGTCGATAAAACCCCTTTCTCAGAGATAGGTACACACGCGATAATACCACTTTCTCAGACATAGGTACAAACTCGATAACACCACTTTCTCAGATATAGGTACGCAGTCGATAAAACCACTTTCTCAGATATAGGTACACTCTCGATAACACCACTTTCTCAGATACAGTTACACACCCGATAACACCACTTTCTCAGATATAGCTACAGTCTCGATAATACCACTTTTTCAGATATAGGTACACACTGATAATACCACTTTCTCAGACATAGGTACAAACTCGATAACACCACTATCTAAGATATAGGTACACAGTCGATAAAACAACTTTCTCAGATATAGGTACACTCTCGATAATACCACTTTTTCAGGTACAGATACAGACCCTGGATAACACCATTTTCTCAGATATAGGTACACCCTTCAAAACGCCATTTTCTCAGATATAGGTACACACTCGATAACGCCATTTTCTCAGATATCGGAACACTCACGATAACACCACTTTCTCAGATATAAGTACACACCCGATAACACCACTTTCTCAGATATAGGTACTAACTCGATGACACCACTTTCTCAGATATAGGTACACAGTCGATAAAACCATTTTCTCAGATATAGGTACACTCTCGATAACACCACTTTCTCAGATACAGATACACACCCGATAACACCACTTTCTCAGATATAGCTACAGTCTCGATAATACCACTTTCTCAGACATAGGTACAAACTCGATAACACCAATATCTCAGATAAAGGTACACAGTCGATAAAACAACTTTCTCAGATATAGGTACACTCTCGATAACACACTTTCTCAGGTACAGATACAGACCCTGGATAACACCATTTTCTGAGATATAGGTACACCCTTCAAAACGCCATTTTCTCAGATATAGGTACACTCTCGATAACATCACTTTCTCAAATATAAGTAGACTCTGGATATCACCCCTTTCTGAGATATAGGTACATTATCAATAACACCACTTTCTCAGGTATAGGTACACACTCGATAACACCACTATCTCAGATATAGGTACACCCTTCATAACGCCATTTTCTCAGATATCGGTACACTCTCGACAACACCACTTTCTCAGATATAAGTACACACCCGATAACACCACTTTCTCAGATATAGGTAGACTCTCGATAACACCAATTTCTCAGAGATATGTACACACTCGATTATACCATTTTCTCAGATATAGGTACAATCTCGATAACAACACTTTCGCAGGTATAGGTACACTCTCGATAACACCACTTTCTCAGATATCGGTACATTCTCGATAATACCACTTTCTCAGGTACAGATACACACCCCGGATAACGCCACTTTCTCAGATATAGGTACACACTCGATAACACCATTTTCTCAGATATAGGTACACCTTTCATAACACCACTTTCTCAGAAATAGGTACACTCTGGATGACACCACTTTCTCAGGTATAGGTACACACTCGATAACACCACTTTCTCAGATATAAGTAACCCCTTGATAACACCATTTTCTCAGATATAGGTACACTCTCGATAACACCACTTTCTCAGATATAGGTACACACTCGATAAAACCACTTTCTCAGATATAGGTCCACTCTCGATATCACCACTTTCTCAGTGATAGGTACACTCTCGATAATACCACTTTCTCAGATATAGGTCCACTCTCGATAACACCACTTTTTCAGATATAGGTACACCCTTCATAACGCCATTTTCTCAGATATAGGTACACTCTCGATAACACTACCTTCTCAGATATAGGTACACACTGATAATACCACTTTCTCAGATATAGGTACACTCTCGATAACACCACTTTCTCAGATATAGGTACACTCTCGATGACACTACCTTCTCAGATATAGGTACACACTGATAATACCACTTTCTCAGATATAGGTACACTCTCGATAACGCCACTTTCTCAGATATAGGTACACTCTCGATAACACCACTTTCTCAGATATAGGTACACTCTCGATAACACCACTTTCTCAGATATAGGTACACTCTCGATATCCCCACTTTCTCCGAGATAGGTACACACTCGATAATACCACTTTCTCAGATATAGGTACACTCTCGATAACAACATTGTATCAGGTATAGGTACACTCTCGATAACAACACTTTCTCAGATATAGGTACACACTCGATAATACCACTTTCTCAGGTGTAGGTACTCACTCGATAATACCACTTTCTCAGGTACAGATACACACCCAGGATAACACAACTTTCTCAGATATAGGTACACACTCGATAACACCAATTTCTCAGGTATAGGTACACTCTCAATAACACCATTTTCTCAGATATAGGTACACACTCGATAACACCAATTTCTCAGGTATAGGTACACTCTCAATAACACCACTTTCTCATATATAGGTACACACTCGATAACACCACTTTTTTATAGATATATAGGTACAGTCTCGATAACACAACTTTCTCATATATAAGTACACCCTTCATAACATCACTTTCTCAGATATAGGTACCACTTTCTCATGTATAGGTACACACTCGATAACACGCCTTTCTGAGATAGATGTACACACTCGATAACACTACTTTCTGAGATAGATGTACACACTCGATAACACTACTTTCTTAGATAGATGTACACCCTTATAACGCCATTTTCTCAGATATAGGTACACTCTCGATAATACCACTTTCTCATGTATAGGTACACATTCGATAACACTACTTTCTGAGAAAGATGTACACATTCGATAACACTACTTTTTTTAGATAGATGTACACTCTCGATAACACTACCTTTTTATACTGTCACGTTGTCAGATATAGGTACACCCTTCATATACCCTTCATATAGCCTCGGTCACCCGGCCCGCTTCTGATTTCTTCGTTACGCTATGCTACACGGATCCAGAACCAGGGCCTGGGGAAAATACGACGTTTAAAATCGCCCTCTCGTTTTGGGCGATTTTGCCGAGATTTTGAGAGATTCAACGAGACTTTCAAAACACTTATTTGTAAATTAATTTCATAATAATTTCTTACTTTCAACTGTTGAGAAGCAGCATGTGACGTCAAAAATGGTAATTGGTGCATCAACAATTGACGTTGTACGTTTATTTACAACATGACGTCACGCAAACGTCAACTTTATGCACGTTAAAAAATCGCGCGAATAAATTGGACTAATCGCTAGTGGGCGCTTTAATTGGCCTAATCTGCCCAGACCGATATAGCTCTTTCTCAGGTAAATGTACACTCTCGATAACACCACTTTCTCAGATATAGGGACACACTCGATAATTCCACTTTCTCAAATAAAGTAAAAACTCGATAACACCACTTGTTATATCACTGATTGTTTTAAATCATTCAGAGATGTAAAATAAAGATATATTGAATTGCTCTCTGGCAATTTCATAAGTGTTATCAATCTTCAAATACATCCCATTGTTATAAGGGAATGTTCCCTAATATGTGGATTAAGCGTCATTAATTCGTCTTCTGGAAGACTGAGTCAATATATCAAAGCCTCCGATGCACAATAATTGATTGTCGATGACTTAATTAACATATATATCCGCTTAATTCAGTAATATCATCCAAACAGCTAAATATTCAAGGCATCTATACTCAGTATTTATTCCACTAATGGAGTTATCCCTCCTTGGTTTAGAGTTAAATAACGCATAGAAAAAATACAATCCTTAATCATGGTACGAAAATGCATTTTTACGAAAATGCATTTTGACTACGTCCTGACCATTATTTATCCAAATGATATATTAAGAATATTGTGTTAGTAGTTGTAAAAAAATAATAATTTGTTTGCGTATAATCGCACTTTAATCTCCTCCAATATGTTCATAAATAAATCCTACACAGCTATAATTAAGGCTGATCTAGTCCATAACTATTATTTATTTGTTTTACTGATTTAGTTAAAGTAGCTATCTGGCCAACAACAACCACATTTTACAATATGTGCACACCGTTTCTAAACTTACTTACGACTTCCATATTTTGAGAGTCAAAATTCTATAGACACAATATCAATGACTTTAACCAGCCGGCCTAACCCCAAAACTAGAGCGTCGAATTAAGAATTGCCAACTCATAATTCATTTGACACAAATTCAATCACGGTTATTTTAAGAAACCGTTAAATAGCCTATAATTTTAATCGGCACATACACATGAGTATAGGACCTGAACACCTGGATAGAGGTTTTGATACATGGTTTTGTATTTTAATTTTGCCGTTATTTGGCTAGTTAGTTTCTTTAAATAGTAAGTATGAACGTATACCTCTGTACACTGAAACATACATGCATGTTGCATTATTTGTGATACAGTCTATCACTGTTAATACGTTTATGCATATAACTAAAAGAGGATAATAATTCAAAAGACGAACAGGACTAGTAGCATTCAACTAAACCACGCATTATTTGAACAAATAGTCAGTATTGTCGAAATAAAAGGAAATTAAGGTTTTGAAGGCTCAATACACCTTTTATAGTAGATTAGTGATCGAGTAGATGAGGTGTTAAGTCTTGTTGTTTATGTGTGGTAAGAACTCTCCACTAGATGCTTATACTTGTTCTGGTCTATATTTACTCAGATTCCATTCATGATCAAGTGTTGTTGTAATAGTACGAGTATATTTATATTTGGCTGAGTGTATCTTGCGTGTGATTGACTTCTATAAGAATCGTATTTTCTGTATTTGTTTCCGTACAATAACAGGATGCCTCTTGTTAAATTTCCGTTCAAGTACCCACAGAATATATTTGCGCTCATCGTTATATTTGAATCCATTGGCACCATTTGCGTGCATTTAAATGCGAGAATAATTTACACGATACTGAAACATTTGGGAAGGAAAGTTCAAGCACCTATTTTTCTTTTCATGTTTTCGGAAGGTGCATTCAAAGAATCCCACACGGTGCAAAGTCATCGCTTGAGAGAAACGTGAAGCACGGTACCTGTTGAGAGTTCCCATCACTAAACGGTCGTATCTTTCCTGATTATTTTGTTAAGCGTCATGATGCCCTTCAAACCCCTTTAACTTCAAAAACGTATAGATCCGATCTCCATAAAATAAAGGCGGTGATACTCCTAACTGCGTAAAACAAAACGTCAGACTGACAGTAGGGTAAGTGTGAGGTTTGGTGCACCCTAGAACCGGTTTAAACCCCCAGTGGCCTTTGTTGCCACTGACCGTTCCAAGGCGGTAGCCCTATTGTCAACCCTTTTGTGTTTGTGATGTCGCTTGCATTTATTATTGCTTTTGCGTTCTCGTTTGTCTGTTTCCGTGTTTGTTTTCGTGTTTTGTGGTTGACTGTCGTCCTTGAATGCGGCTTTCCCTGTCCGATATTTTTTATCTGTCTGTCCTTGTATATATACATGCGTTGCACCCATTTCTCTGCAGTTTTATAGTCATGATCGGTAATGACAAAAAGTGTATGCAAAACCATCATACAGGCAATAATTAACATTTAGGATTATAATTAGTATGCATGTACATGTATGCATTGTCAACGGAAACTGTTTAATTAAAGCCGATGTATACCTGTAATATGTATGTTACACTGTGCGTGTGCATGTGCTTTCAATTCACATTGATTTACAAATATTTATGCTTAACTCTTATTTCTGACAAAGTGACATGGATTTGTCTGTTTGCAGCACCGTTATGAAACGTACATCTGAGATACATATTTGATTTATTGCTTAAAGCACTTTGCGATCAGAGCTATGTTTATCGAATATAGAATATGTCATTAATAATAATACTCGTTTAAATGTAGCTAGAAATATATTGTGAATCCTATGTGTCATTTGTTTCGGTAATTTGAAGGTCTAACAAAACCATACAGAGTTGGTCTCAAGGGGATTTAAATAATTCAGTTGCTCGAGCAAATAATTTCATTAACTGCTATTCTGCATTGAATTAAACAAATCAAAGAATAATGTGTTGGTTTGTATTTGATGACACCGCTAACGGCAAAATCATTGCTATCAACCTCTCTCTGATACCAAGTAGAGAGGCAACAAATCAATAACAAATAAAATAATACATGTACTGCATCACAGCTTTCAGATATTAAAATCCAAATATTTTTCTTTTTTTTCCACACATTTAAAAATAGATGAGGAGATCAAAGTACGACGGATATAAAGATAAACGGACAATTAGTAATGGAAATAATTAAACTGAATTAAACTTCAACAATACATTTATTATTTATAATATATTTTACTGAGAGCGACAGTGTAAATAAGACAAACTCAGAGAGGATTCAAAAATTACTTAAAAATCGTATAAGGCCCACTTTATTTCGAATTCTAGTGTCTGCACCACCACAAACATCTCCAAACGTTTAACTTCTGGTCTTGCTGCCGTTAAAGATCACGTTAAACAATACTGTGCTAAAATTTATGAAAACTCTTTGATTAATTTGTTTTGGTCTATTAAAAATTCAGGAGACGTTCTTGATAAAATGTGCAATAAACGTCAAGTTTCATCTTAAGCACTAATGACTTATCAAAGACAAGCTTATTGCTCTTATTCAAAAAACATTTTTTAGAGAAAGAACTACATTTTTGGCCTGTAATAATATGTGGACTTAATAATAAGGCTGTGAAGCACTCATCTTTATATTCTATAATATTTTCGTCAGGTATGGAACTACCTTTTATAGACAAATTGTTGGTATCCCTATGGATACGAACTGTGCATCCCTTGTCGCAGATTTGTTTTTATTTTGCTTGAAATAGATTTCATGTTGAGTCTTTCACCAGATAACCAGGCAGATGTTATTGAAGCATTTAATGACACCTCTCGGTATCAGGATGACATTGACAACCCTTTATTTTCTACTTAATAATATATACGCTAAAGAACTCCAACTTAACAAAGCTATTATTTCCGATACTAACGCTTCTTTTCTCGATTTATATCTCTCCATTGAAAACGGTGAAATAATTAGCAAACTATATGACAAGAGAGATTATTTTAATGTTGATTTTATTATTTATCCCCATTTAGATGGGGATGTTTCCTAAGCAACTTCCTATGGCGTCTATGTGACTCAACTTATTCTTTTTTCTAGAGCTTTGTACTCGAATTGAGGACTTTAATATTCATAATACGTGTATAAATAACTAATCAGTTACTCCATCAGGGCTACCGTTACCATAAACTTCGTAAAACCTTTGAAAAACTGTATTATCGCAACCCTGATCTTCTTCCAAATATAAAAGTAATTTAAGAACTATTTTGCGGCAAGGACTATCACAACCTGACTTCTATGGTGACGTGATTTACAAACTTCGTAAGAGCCTTTGTCATGATCACTTTCATACTATCTTTGTTAAACTTGTTAAAAGGTTTATCAAAAAAGGTTATGACCCTATCATTTTGCAACGCACTGCAAGCTTGGTGGTGGACCCATTTACAGTTCGCCACTATGCTTTCCTCTTTAATTGTGCGATGACAGGACAGGCTGTGGACCTTATGATGACGGTGACGTTTGAAATTTGTCTGCAATCTTGTCTTGTCGAGACCTCTATGATTTGTTCTGATTGAGTATCTTCCTTGTTGCTCTGGCGTCTGTCAAGTCATTGATCACCTTCTTCTTTGTGGCTTTCTAGGCTATTTGTTTTTGTATTTATATATACACGAGCCTCTTTGTGTTTTACTTTATATTGCATATAACCTGTAAAAAGATAGACCAAGCGGAAGCAACTCTCCAAGAGAGAATCAACAATAAATACATTTATACATTTATTTACAACAAGATGAATATATATACAAATGAATATAAATGACAAAGTAGAAATATCAAAGTTTTAAAGCATTTTTAAATGAATTTCAATACACGTTAGATGGAATCCCTATTCACTTAATTACACATCGAACTGTTCGGTTATTATCAGTCTGAATAACTGTATTGATGATATATGTATGCTATATCAGCTATTTTATAGCTCAAAGCTATATCTAGCTGAATCATTCCGGTACAGTTCAGTGTCCGGCAATAATACTTCACTTCCGCGAAGTCACTTCCACGTTATATGCACGCCCCTCATTTGCGGTTGCTATTCGTCCCGGTACCATACATACTTCCGGTGATGTATTTTCCACGCGAAGCCCACTCGTACGACCCTTTCCGGCGAAGACTTAAGTCTCGGTATTACACATACGGTGACGTTATCTGCGTAGCTCTCTTGCCTAGCGTCTCCGTGGCTACCGCCTGGTCGGTCGCCCAGATAGCGAATTATGCGGTTCCCGCGTCCTTTGACGGCGTTCCCCACCCGTAGCCCACGCTCCTGACAATACGTTCTACCTGCGCTCCTAGCGTATAAGGCTACAAAAGATATACTCAGTCTTACAATGTTATCATACCATGTATTCTAAAATAGCACTAAAGTATCACCATACATGTACCTAATAACTGATTGCAAAGCCATCTTTATTCCGAATGAATAAACCCGAATTATAAACCTTCTTCGAATAGCATTATGCTAAACTTTAACAAAACGTGTCATACAATAACAGATAAATTTTAACGACAATGAAATCTCACAATTCTAAATGTAACTCAAAACTTACAATAAAGTATTTCAATCAAACAACCTTGACGGAATGAATAACTGGATTTACATCCCGCTAACACATTATGGGCTATAATGGTTCAGCGACATCAGAGGGATTGATTAATAATCACAATATATAAACAACCCCATAAACAACCTCATAAACTACCTCAAAAATATTTACACTGAACACTAAACAATAACATTTGTGCAATGAAGTAATGACAGTTAGAAACATCCGTACTAAAAGTACTTTCACTATGAATCGCGTAATTTATTTACTATCTACAGACCAACTGGCATTATCAATAATGTAAACACATGCCTCAATAATCTATCAAACAATAATTTGCAAATATATTCTGGCATTTGAAAACGTACTAGAAATAAAGCCAATATCTTGCAAAACTATCTATGGTTTTCAACGGCAGATATTTACTTCCGAACACCAATTTAAATATGACAATACTTTACAACAAATAAAATAAATTAGACTGACCCTATAATGACGTCTACCTAAAACCCAAAAGGACGGTGTCGTTTGATGTTTGTCTGCAGTCTTTTCTTGTCGTGGCCTCAATGGTTTATTCTCTTGTTGCTCTCTGACTTCTGCCAAGTCATTGAGTATCTTCTTTGTGGCTTTCTAGGCTATTGTTGTTTTGTATTTATATATACACTAGCATCTTTGTGTTTTACTAATTTGCCTATTAATGCTGCCTTGTTTGTTAGAGAATAGTTCATGGCGGGGCTTTCTTTATTTACACTGTCCCGTTTTATTGCGTTGACAGTAGGGTAAGTGTGAGGCTTGGTGCTCCCTAGAACCTGGTTTAAAACCCCCAGTGGCCATTTTTACCACTGACCATTCCAAGGCGGTAGCCCTATTGTCAACCCTTTTGTGTTTGTGATGTCTTATGTGGCCTTTTGTTCGTCTTTAAGTTTGTTCTATGTTTCTGTGTGTGTTTGTGGTTTACCGTCGTCCTTAAATGCTGCTTTTCCTGTTCGATTTTTATATCTATATTTACATCCTTCCGTTATGGTACTGGTCACTACTACCCTGGAGACTGGTTTGGGATCATGTGACAAGTTATTATCATTTCGAAACCAATCTATACAGCCCCTACACGTGTACCTGAATACGCCACCCATACAAATGTCATGTTCTTCGGACTGCACGTAATGCACGTAGTGACGTAGTTTTGAACTCTATCTTATATAAGCAATATATGCATTTAGTTAGGCCCGCACTTGTAAATATTGGCAATTTTAATCAAAATACACAGCATGTAAAATCATAACTATAATACTTGATGGATTTTGATGAAATGAAAGCCAAAACGGTTTATTCTTTGTCAATATAATGAAACTAGTAAAATAACATTCAATAGATATGCGCATCCATTAAAAGTGATGCGCTTGGCAAAATATATCAAAATTCTATTCGAAATCAGTGAAAATGACGCCCCGACAAACGCAGCTAAAAACTCTAAGTACATATGCACTCATTTTGTTACAATACCCCCAGCGGCCTTTTTTGCCACTGACCGTTCCATGGCGGTAGCTCTATTGTCAACCATTTGTGTTTGTGATGTCTAATTTGGCCCGGTATTCATCTTTAAAGTTTTCTTTGTTTCTGTTTGTGGTTGACTGTCGTCCTTGAATGCTACTTTTCCTGTTCAATTTTTATATCTATAATTGATGTTTATGTACTATTCAGCAAATGTGCTTTACAATCCGCAAAAGGCGCCAATCCATTCGTCGACTTCTTTATCTTAAGTTACTAATGACGGGGTGTCAAAAGTCCAGATTTATTTCTGAGAAACAGTAATAACTATCCTTTACCTGATATTATTAGTTTGCCCAGTCTGATATTGGTGTACTTTTATTTTTACTTCCTAGTGTGTATATGGCAAATGGAACAATGTTTGTAACTATTAATGTATTTAGAGCACTTCGGTTTACAATAGGTTTACTGTTGTCAAACCGTTATTTTTAACGCTTACATCTTCGAATGCGTTATGATCATGTACGTAACTGTAACATGAGTATAATTATGATTGTACAGCCGATAACAATTGGTAAAAATAAACCAACGAAAAAAAAAGAGAATATTCTTGGAATTATAACGTAATACCCGATAATCATTCTTATCTTTTCAGTTTCGTAAATTGAGTTATTTGTATCTAGTTATTCCATTTCATTGTCATCATTTTGTAGAAATTATTTATAAAACATAAGAGGTTATGTAAGAAGCAATACCTCTCACGCCTCCTAGCACCGTCTTAAAGCGGTATTCTACATCAAAGCCACATATATTGATTTCAATATCAGCAACTTATAGAACAATACAACTCTCTGATACTTGATAATGTTATCGTATTCTGCTGGCGTCCAGTCATGCAGGAATACGAGGTAATGATAGATCCGATAGTGCTGCTAAGGCGGCATTGGATCTACATATATCTAATTCCAAGTTATCTTATACCGATTTTAAATATCATGTTAACAAGCATATTCATAATTCTTGGCAAGCCACTTGGGACTTGTCTGTCAACAATAAACTGCATTCTATTAAACCGTTACTTGGTGAGTGACGTCCTTCTAGTAGAGCCATTCTTCGGGAAGAAGTTTGTTTAGCCCAGTGCAGAATAGGGCATACCCGTTATACTCATTCATGTGTATTACAAGGGTGTATACCCTGTTTTGCATCGTTAACGGTCAAACAAATATTATTAGATTGTGTAGACTTTGATCCTATGTGACAAAGGTATTACCAAGCTACTAGTATGAAAGAGTTTTTTGATTAAACTAATTAATTTCGGTCTTGTTTTTGATTTCCTGGAGGAAATCATACTGTATCATGCGTTCTAATATATTCATGATTGTGTTTACTTTTTTACTCTCCCGTTGACGGGCTCCGGTTTATCTGCATATATATAATTAGCACTTGTTCCATACCATCTCGTATTTGTAAATAGTTTCACCATCAACCATATTTGTAAATAGTTCTACTTATATATTTTATAACTTTATTTTTCATTTATTTCATTATTCGACAGTTTTGCTCCTTTTGTAAAACATAATACCATTTTATTCCATAAGTAAATAAACTATCCCTTTAACCTTGCAACATCTCTTACTAGACTCAATAAACAAAAAATACAACAGAAATACATTTCAAATTGTTAATTGGCATAGAGCATTTGGGTGACTGACGAAAAATTAAAAAAACTGGCGATTCATGCTAAATTGTTACATATCATATGACGCTTATTTTTGTCGTAGTCCATATATCAACATGATACCATGTACTCTTCGATATTGTCGTTTTTAAAATATCCATCTTTAGCATGTAATGTCAAAAGTCACTACTATATGATTTACTTATGTATTTATAGCTCGGCGTATTCAAATCTGCCTTTGTTTTATTTTCAAACATATTTAGAAAAGCTGTTATATCATCTGGCAAGGAAGACACTATTTTTGATACTGAGGCTTTTACTGTTCTGGGTAATATCTACTTTTATTGTACATGCCATCTGCATCGATTAAAGAAAGGTCAAATCTAAATTATGTTGAAATTGAAATATTACCATCCTTTGATCCTTTGCGCTAGTAATGGCCAAATATCGCCAGAAATTATTTTAAAACATAATCCCGAAAAATTTCAAGAATATCTCCTATTGCGTGTTTTGGGCTTTACTGTGTTCTGTGAAAGCTGCAGTTCCTGTTCGACTTGTATACTTATTGCTATTAAATGTTACTAGTATAAGAAACTAATTAGAAATCTTATTTTTAGTTACAGTAGGATAGTTTCTGATTTTTATGTCGAGACTTCTAATCCGACTGATAAAGAATGTCAGATCTCTAAATGTTGTTATGAACCTGCTGATTATATTATCACTGGCAATATTGAAATAACAGAGGATCAGGCAGCATATTCGCCTTCCATCGGATATTGATTGTAATGCCTGTCGCAGTTAAATTACGGATTCATAAAACTAATGTTGTACTAATTGGTGTAGACACGAAAGCGCAGATAGAAATGCACTTACTGCCTGCATGAAATTTGTTTTTTGAAATTATCGGAAAACGGGTACAATTTTATACGTCAAATTCCTCTCGGCTTCCAAGCGGCCATCTCACAAATTACGTCATCTGAAGAAGTCATTTCATAATCTTTATAAAAACCAATAAAAGGAGAAACATAGACCCCATAAGAAGTTGTTTGGGGAACATCCCCATCTAAATGGGGATAATTAACAATATCAAAATTAAAATCATCTCTCCTGTCATAGATTTTTCTAATTATTTCACCATTTTAGATAAAGAAATGTAAATAGAGAAAGTCGCCGTGTGATAATGCTGTGGAGTGCACGATAAATTCACATGCAAAAATGGCATGTTTTACAGCAAGAATACGAAGAAAATCATGGGTGTGGTCATGTTTTTTGAAAACATTCGGAACATTATATTTGTATCTGAAAAATATATATTCTACCAAAAGTATTGCAACATTAGGTTTTCTATATAATACGTATTAATACATCTAGCCCGTTTAGCGCAGTTTGTAGCCAGATAGACTATTGTGACGTTTTATTATTATGAACCGCGAGTGCAATTTTAGAGTGGGTAATGAGTTCAACCCTATTTTTGTATTTTGTACCGCTATTGAATTCCGTAAAACAATCTTAGATTTATTCAGCAAATATTCAATTATGGTTGATGTGTTATGTTCGTCAACGCATTTTTTTGTGTTTTATAAGCTTAAAGTTACGGACAATATCTCTTTCAATACCGAGCGTAGACGCTCCACAGCGTTTTACTGAAACGCGACATGCGCAGTAAAGTAGTCTATACCAAGCGATTTTGTAGGCTAAAATCTGATTGGCTAATTATAAGGTCGATCAGACCTGACCTCCAATGCAGTGTTGTCATATGGTTAGTAGTGTAGAGTATCGTAGCGTGATGAAGGGTCATATTTTAATGAGATTGGTCATCGCCCAATCAAAGAGGAAAGCATAGTGGCGAACTGTAAATGGGTCAACCATTAAACATACAGTGCGTTGCAAAATCATATATATATGATATATATCTTAAATGTGTGCAGTTCCTGCAGACAAAGCCTCCAACAATATCATTGTTGTTTGCCGACTGCACTATATCAGTAAGTTGAATGCAGAGCTAGCGAGCACTTCGGCCTTGCATCTTGAACCGGTTTAAACCCACCGGTGGTCCCTTTTGCCACTGACCGTTTCAAGGCGGTACCCCTGTCGTTATATGTTTGTGATGTGCGTTTTTACTGAATGTGTTTGTGATGTACTTTTTGTATCACCTTTGCTTTGTAATACTTGTTGGAGTGACTGTATTCTGTGAATGCTACTCTTCCTGTTGGACTTATAATATGTTCCTTATGTAACCACACCATTGCTGGATAATGATATAGTTTCCCAACATGTCTCCAAAATCTAAATTAACTCCTCACTATTTAGCGGATTCACAAAAAAAAACACACCAAGCACGTTTTATCGCAAATTCTAGTTCATGTACTACTACTAATGCGTCAAAACTGTTGACCTTCTGCCTTTCCGCAATTAAGGAAAATGTTGCACAATAACGCGAACATTTGTTTGACAATTCAGATATCAATATGTTTTTGTCGATCATAAACTCCGGAGAAGTCTTTGATTAAGTACGGTGTAATTATTCCCAAGCCTCTGCTACAAGCAACAACGACTTTTCCACTCTACCATAGATAAATTACTTCAGCTTATACAGAAGATATTTGCTAAGGAAGGGGCTATTTTCTTGCTTGTAATAATGTCAGGGCTTTCATTATAAACGCACCTAATGATAAGTGTAACACGCTGAAGTTTGTAGTGCGTTATCTTTTCTTTTGGATAACATCGTTATTAGAAATGGTAAGACAGTTTACCGCCAGGTTGTTGGTATGCCTATGGGTACTAACTGTACCACACTGATCGATGGTTGTTTTTTTATAGTGTTACGAAAGAGATTCATGTTGAGTTTGTCACCTACTAGCCAGAGAGGAATTACTGATGCGTTGTTTAATAATACTTATCGGTGTCTGGATGACATACTCAATATTGATAATCCTTTCTTTGCTCTTATGGTCACTACTATTTATCCACCAGAGCTCACGTTGAATAAAGCAAACAGTTCGGATACCATAGCAGTATTCCTCGATCTTCATCTTTCGATTTCAAATGTTTATATGCACAGTAAAATCTATGATAAATTTGACATGGTTAACTATCCACATTTAGATGGGGACGTTCCTTGTGCTACATTATAAGGGTTTATACTGCCCAGATAATTTGCTTTGCTAGGGCATGCAGCGATGTTATGCATTTCAATTATCGAAATCAAGTATTTACAAGTAGTCTTCTTCAGCAAGGTTTCGTTATCATAATCTACGTAGATCTTTCTCAAAGTTCTGTCGTCGCAACGAAGGCCTGTTGGAAATTAAAGGAGTCTGACGGTGTGAGCATTCGTCAGAAAAGGATACGACCCTTTAGTATAACAACGCATTTCATGCTTGGTGATTGACTCCTCTACAGTCAGTCACTACGCTTCACTTTCTTCTTCTGCGATGACCGGACAATTTCGTGGGACTCCATGATAGCACCTTCTGAAACCTTGAACGGGGAGGTTAATGCATGATCTTTCGTCTCTCGGGTTTCTGGTCGTACCCTAGAATGTTTTTCTCTGCACCTGATGTGGTTGTTCAATACACTTATGAATACATCGTGATGTATTTCTAATTATTTTTTTTTATATATTTTTATAATAACATTTACGTGTATCGTTTCTTAATTTCTCTAGGTGTGGACTTTATTCTGGGTATTGTTTAACCACTGATAGGATATGTTGTCTGCTTTTTATACGCAGGCTTCATAACCGCAGCTCCCAACTAAATTCCATTATGTTTATTTCGCTCTTCGGGGCATTTCATTTTATTAGATACTGGGACCATACGCCGTACGACATCTGGAAGACGTCAACTCCATGTCCACCGCCATATGCATGCCATCTTCGGGAAAGTTAAAATGTTGTGCTGTTGATTTTGTGAATATTGAGTTCTGCTCAACCCGGGGGTATAGGGCGTGAGCGGTAGCTAGCATAGTTCACTACCGCTCATGAACAGTCTCCATCAAACCGAGACTGCAATATTTCGTATGTGTCGTGCTCGGCCGTTTCCAAAGGTCCATTATAATATTCTTTTTTTATTGTTAGATTTTTCCGTTTGATGGGATATACTTTTAATCAAACTGTCTTGTCAATTTGAGCGCTTAAGACAGGATAATACAACCCAGCTGCGTTCAACTACCCCAAATAAACGCAGAACGAACGCAGAAGGAACAAATAACGAACGGAAAATGAACGCAGAATGAACGCAGATCGAACGCAGAGTTAACGTTGCACGATCTATATTTTAAAAATGCATTTCGTTCGTAGCGTTCGTCTCGTTTGTTTTCCGCGATCAGCGTTTTAAATAATGAAAGATGAATGTATGTTTTGAAACGTTAAACGCTGAAAACGAACGAAACGAACAACTTTTAGCAAATGCATTTCGCTAGTTCGGATAACTTTTAGTATTATGCTATTGAGTTGATAATAAAAGTCTCGATTTAAACGAAGTGAGTTTTACAGTATTTTAATATAAAGAATTACACTGTGTAAATGTTGTTTAAATCACGATTACAGACTTTCATTATTACTGATTACAGTGGGAAATATTATATTTAATGTGTAGCATAAAGTTATATTATTTCAATATAAAACTAAAATAACGTCGATAAAAACAGCCGGCATATTTTTTATAGTGTCATGTATGTTACATGTTTGATGAAACTAACATAACCCAGAAGAAAACAGAATAATCATTAATGTGCAGCACTACCAAATAATGTCAACAAAAAGACCCATTCTTCAATATAATCGCATGAACATTATTCGCCGACTCGTGATAAAAATCACTGGATATCATGCGTAATTTAATCATAAGAAATGTTGCGATTGGTAAACGCTGAACGAACGAACGCAAATGCATTTTCTCCGTTTGTGCATTTAAACGCATACATTATGTTGCGTTCGTTCCGTTCATTTAAATGAACGCATAGTTTCCTTTAAACACTTTTAATGTATTGAAAAACGCAAATGATTATTAAGTAAGTATTATCCTTGTCAATGTATATTAATTTGCTCTATGTTTGTGGTACAGTAGCGGACCTATGCGTTTGGATGCCGTAATTTCTAAATTTTTCACAACTGTGGACATTTTCACAACTGTGGACATTTTGTCTATAGTGCTTTTCAGACCTTAGCGTCGCCCTATACATCGTTTTACGTATTCTTCTTGACGATTTAGTTAATATACTGTTATAAGTATCATAAATGATAATTATTGAACCATTGCTTTAATAATTACACATTTATAAGTATTATAATTACTATAAATACAAAAAAATCAGAAATGCGCAGTTATTAATACATAGTTCATACACCATCTTGTGTATTGCCCTTTCATTGTATATTTAATTTGATTTGCTCTTTGTTTCTGTCGCTACATTTACTATTGTCATAGCAATTATGTGTCCATTTTATTGTTAGTCACTTTGCTTAGCTATATAAATTATATGCTTTATTTAATATGCTGTTTCGAAAAAGGGCCTCAGGGAATGTAAGGTGTTAAACTAACCTGGCTAGCCACTTAAGATATCATTAAGTGGATATGGTGTCTACAAGATATAAGCTTTTTATCCCGGTTAACTCTGCAATATGTCTAGCTTTCATGTTCAAGTTTTTGTTTGGTGGCATCGTTGTCATAAAGAATATACTCCACCGTTGAAGTGTAATATTATCGAAACTTCGACCTGACTGACGAAAGTGTTGGTACAAATACCTTTTTAACATTTTGGGATTATATGCATTGTATTTATGTTCACGATATCGACTTTTAAAGATCGACCAATTTCTTAAACATATTGTAAACCACAACGGGTGCATTTCTGCATTTCTGGTTAAAACATAATGACTTAAGATGAATTTCAATCAATATTTAGAAGACAGACCTATATTAAATAAGCTACAATTAACAGTTAGTTAAATGGTGAAATGGCAAGATAACATAATTACAACAACTGCACGTCTGAGCTTTACTCTTACTTGTAGATGAAAACACACCGCGCAGCCTTGAATGTACTACACTATTTCTGAAAGCAAATTTAATGAGAAATTTCTTTTAAAATAAGTGAGCCAAGAGGAGTTATTGAAACGTTTGAGCCGTTATTAAAACTTCTGTTAAAATTATTGGTAGGAAACGAAAAGAGCTTGACGAATGAAGAAAAGATTATAAGTCCAACAGGAAGAGTAGCATTCACAGAGTACAGTCAAGGCGTACATATGGACTTACGGGGCAAACATATGGTCTAGAACTTAGAAATGAAGAATTGGTATGTGTAATTTGTAGTGATGACGCAAAGTGGAACCGTAAACGTGATTTAATTGACAAAAATATATATTTCTTTTTTTATTATTATTAAAAGACCCATATTCAGTTTTGAAAAGCGAAATAACGGCCAATTAAAATGTATAATACATAATAATGTGTGTAATGGAATGAATATGGATGGATAACGAATCGATTATGGTGTGTTTATTTCTGGTGTCTTAAGTGTCACCGTGTGGACTTGACGTGTGGAACTGTGACGTATATGACTACGGTAGTGTATATATAGATGACGTAGTCTGAAAATGTTAATACGCGTTTATTATTAAACGTTTCAAATCAATACCAGTCCGACCCTATTGTTTGAGTTTGAACTAAGGACGTACAACGTATAACGTTTGCATGTTATGTGGTTACAGGGGAGTAGGGCTGGGTCATGTGGGTTGGTGTCAACTTGGTGGGCAGGCGTATTCGTAGAAGAGTGAGGGAAAGCATAGTTGTTTAGAATAATCTAAAAGACGTACGCCATGTACGCAGAGAATAGCTTTTTGCATGCTATGTGGTTACACGTGAGTGAGGCAGGGTTGGAGGGAAGGGGTTTTCAGTGGAGGGTGGGTGACATTATATAAATATCTAAATTATATAAAGTGAGGGAAAACAATTTTGACCGAGGTGAAGCTGACGTTGGCATTATTTTACCGATGGTTGACAATATCCACTGTCACTCTCAGTGGCATGCAATATGTATATTATACCGAAAAATAAAGTTTTACAGGCAACATGAAACATGTAAGAAAAGGTCCATTTCGTTCTTATTACAAAAGAGGACACTTTTATTTATTTATTAAACAGTTATGATTTGAGTAACATGTTATGATCAACAAAAACATTATTCATATCTTTAAAACAAAATGCACATTACATCAACATTTTAGAAATATAAGAACAAAATAGATCTACATGTACTAATAAAATGTTCACAGATTCATTTTCGCGTAACGTGTTGGTAATGGAAATAATCAATATCTATTTATAAACTTGCTATGAGGTCGGATTTGATTATTAGAAATACAGTGATTCCGAGATTGGGAGGGTAAAACTATGTAAATATCACATCCTCTTGAGGATGCCAGTGGATATTATCAACCCGAGAATGTAATGTCGACCAAGCGATAGCATATCATTTCGAGGGTTGATAATATCCACTGGCACCTTCAAAATGATGTGATATTTATTTTATTATACCGAAAAAATACTCCTTATATACGAATATACTCGATAATGAAGAAATACAATTTGTTATTGTTGAAAAAAACTATTTTTAGAACTGAGCTTTTCAAACAGCTAGCGGGATTTTGCGCTATCATCCGCTATGACGCGTTGAGGATAGCGCGAAATATCAAGCCGGCAGGGTATGGGGATTTTACCTGGAGTGTTTACAGTGAGGTATTATTATAAAAACAATGCTGCCCTCAAGTGACGTCACTCCAGAGTGTGACATTTCAACAGGGTACGACAGCGCGAACTGTTAAATAGCAGTCTATGGGAATTTAACATGGGTATTGACATGAGGTATAATAACATAATTTGTTCTAGAAGAATCTACAATTAAACAGTGTCTCAGTAGGATGATATCATCATACATGATATAACTGTGATGATATCAACCTATACACCATAACACCGTATTGTGCAGGTCTTACATCATCAACTGTTTATACACACATTTAACTCTACACCGAATGAATGAAAGAAGGAGTCTTTTTTTTCCGTCTAGGTCGCTGTTTCGGTGACGTACCTGTTTCGGTGACTTCTGTTTATCGCGTGCCTATTTTGTTATCGGAAGTCGAATGACGTCATCAGTTTTTCGGTATTTTGTGTAACCATTGAAACATCACGTCTGTCATTTCGAACCAAAATATGTGCTTCAAACGGGTTATTAAATGCTTCTTTTATAAATTGGTATGAAATATGGCCATTATTTCTTATTACTTTTTCATACCTTTCATTAATTTAGTCTATAAAACATATATTTATTCATTTTTGATAATTTGACATCGAAACACGCATTTCTTTTTCTGCTCAAACATGTATTTGAAGCAAATTGTAGCAATAACAGACCAGGACCATCTGGGCCCCAATTGTTAGCTGTATCTGACAATGATATTGACAGGGACACATCGGATTATGAAAAATGTTGTGTTTGCAACAAATTTCAACAAGAAACTGCATATCTCTGGTTTTCACTAAATAGGCCCAACGTAATATGGAAGCATATGGGCACTATCACTCATTTTATTAACGGTATTAATAAAGGATGATAAAGAGGCAGGGAGTTAATTTGTCCTTGTCATAAAAAAGAATAATGTGCATTAATGTTTGCAAACATATATTGTAAATATGTTAGTTTTGTTTCAATAGTTTATACTGGTAAAACCATTTGGCTAACCCTGTACATTAAACAGTCACCGAAACAGGTACGCGTCATCAGTTCGTGTGTACACAACTACTGCATTCAAACATGGCAGACATCTCGGTAAATACAGCATTGTTTGGAATGAGGTTTTACAACATAAACAGATAAAGGGGATTGAATTGATGTAAAATCAAGAAATGAAAATATATTAATTACTTGATTTATTTAATACGGATTCCGCTCGTTATAATTAAGGTCACCGAAACAGGGACTTCCTCGATAATTGATATTAAAATCATAATGCAATTGCGTTTATCATGTATATTAACCAACCTTATAGTTTGCAGTTAACTAATTGCTTTCCCATAGGCCACAATGCAAGCCTTTCCGAATATAAAAATAAAACAGAACATACAAATTCAAAAGGAGTCTAAGTCCAATGTGCTAAAAATTAAAATTCAGCATGTTTCCCCTACATAACTTTCATTGGGGCTGCCATATTTGTTTATATGCATAACCGCAGTAAACATATGCATGTACCTGTTTTTGAGCGGAGGATAATCTCACAATTTATGTTTAGAAAATATATTTGGTAAACATAAATGCTCACATTTTAATAAATGATATTTATTAATTTACAATTCTGAAAATGTATTTTGAAGCATTTATCTGACATGTTTTATTTGCCAATTTCCCTTCTGGCTCAGATCACTCCTGGAAAAGGGCATGGCAAAGCTCACGCTATATTTAGAATACCGCAAGCAATAGTTACCTAACACCGATAAGCCTGTCTTTTTAAAAGGAAACGTTATTTGGGGTAAACCCCCAGCGGCCTTCTTTGCCACTGACCGTTTCAATGAGGTATTGTGAACCCGTTTATGTTTGTGATGTCATACCTTGCATTTGCTTTGTGTTTTTAATGTAGAATTCCGCTTAAGCTGGTGCTAGGGAGCGTGGGAGGCGTTGCATTTTAAATCGCCTCTCATGAACAGACTCATATTAACCGAGACTGCTACTTTTCTGTCTTTTTTGTGTTTGTTGCTTTCTAGGGATCCCCTTTTCAGTATTTGTAAGTATTGTTCGTTTCAGTTCAGATTACAATACACGGGAACGCCCTTTTTGCATCTCCATCCAACGGGAGAAGAGGCAACGAAACGATTCGGCTTTTCCAACGACGGACTAAGGAAACTCGGTGTTTCCGGTTAGCCTTATATTGATATAACTCGTGTTTAAGTACAAATATATAGAGTACAAGAGTTGTTAGTATTTCTTTGCTATTTTTCTGTTTTCGCGACTTAAGCGAACATTTAAAAGATTTGAAAGTGATACAATTAATTATATATCTGCTGCAGGTATTGTTATAATTTACTCATCTATCAAAATAATTTTTCATCAGAATAAATTGGGAAAAATATAATACTTCATATTTGAGGACAAGTGGATGTAAACATCGAACAGGAAATGTAGCATTCAAGGACGACAGTCAACCACAAACACACAGAGAAACAAACAACTATAAAGATAAACAAAATGCATATGACATCACACACATGCAATGGTTGACAATAGGGTCACCACCTTGGAACGTTCAGTGGCAAAAAAACACTAAACATGCAGTACGTTACAAAATGATAGGGTCATAATCTCATTTGATAAACTTTTTAATAAGTTTAATAATACCTATTTCCAAACAATCACACAAATTAGCATAACTGTTGACCTAAGATACCTTTATATGGTATGTGATATTCAGTAGCAATAACTATTCATCTTTTTGTCTTACAAAATACAAATAAATGCTTAGTTTTGGTAATTATTAAATTCGTACTGTAAATACAAGCAAACTGTCCTGTTATCTGTCATTTTCATAATATTGCGATAACATCAACACTTTTAATTCAACTTGTGTGTGTGTGTCTTAAAACTAAACACACGATCATATTTAAATTACAAACACAGTTTCGAACACTTATTATACGCATCATAGTTTTGTCTTTAAATAAACTGTACGGCAAAAGAAACATATATGGTTAAGATTTGAAAATAGCATGCAACTAATTAAAAATGTTATTTAACGTGAACATCGTGAAATCGGAAATAAAGTTTAAATGCATCAAGTTTAAAAGAAAGTCTCACATAATTAAATCACATATTTTTAATGAAAAATCGCTTCGGATGAAAAAAAACAATCGTAAACAAATGTGTTACATTATAAGTTGAACACCTCTTTTATTTAGAAAGAGAAACTGAATTTAAAACTACTTCATTTTTTATTTTACACGAAAAAGTCCTTTTCCGTTGAATCAGATACAAATGTTTCGGGATATGTAAAACTGGGTATGCAAATGCTGGAAAATCTTTGCCTTAAACAAATTAGCGCTAAATAATAAAACACAATAAAACACACAATAAAACACACAGTAAAACACACTTCTTACTAGAAGGCATGATAACACTTGTACTATGGATAATATGGCAATACATAAACAATGGAAGAAAAACAAAATATACAACCGTGGTATGGTATTGAGGATTATAAACAATGACGTGCAAGGCGGTAGCGCTATTGCCAACCCTTGTGTGTTTGTGATGTCTTATTTTGCCTTTGATTCATTTTTATATATAGTTGTTCTTTGTTTCTGTGTGTGTTTGTGGTTGACTGTTGTCCTTGAATGCTACTGTTCCTGTTCGATTTTATATCTATATTCCCTAAGTAGGTAAACATACCCATGTTTATCACATTTATTCACTGAGGAACAGAAATACTTTGATGAAAAGCAGATACACCTTATTAGACTGGCTAAGTCCTTATGTTTGTTAATGTTGATACTATTTGAGACAACTGAAGCTGTCATCAAAACAATAGACTACATTAAATATAAATCGAACAGGAAAAGCAGCATTCAAGGACGACAGTCAACCACAAACACACACAGAGAACAAAGAACACATTTAAAGATGAATAAAAGGCCAAATAAGACATTACAAACACAAAAGGGTTGAAAATAGGGCTACGCCTTTGGAGCGGTCAGTGGCAAAATTGGCCGCTGGTGATTTAATCCAGGCTCTAGGATGCACCAAACCTCACACTTTCCATACTGTCAACCCAATAAAACGGGACAGTGTCAATAAAGAAATCCCCGTCATGAACTATTCTCTATCCAACAAGGCAGCACCAATATGCAATATAAGTAAAACACAAAGAGGCTCGTTTATACATACATACAAAAATACAATAGCCTAGAAAGCCACAAAGAAAGTACTCAGTTGCAGAAGCCAGAGCAACAAGAGAATAAACCGTTGAGGGCACGACAAGGCAAGTCCCCTTTTAATTATTGGCTTCAAACATAAACAGTGGTTCAGAGCTATTTAGAAATGTTTGAGATTTTAAGATTTTATTTTGATTATTTTGATTCTGATTGCCGAATTAAAAAAAAGACTAATAACCACAGACAGCCAGTCTAACACCTTTTATAATAAGCATCATAAATCAAGTAAAGTCTGACTTTTGTTTTGCCGCCTATTTCAGCCGAGAGAATATATCTCAATAATTGAAAATATCTAAAAGTGGTTCTGTAAAACGAATTTCCACCTTTGACGCTACGTCGCTTTGTTTACTGCGATACAAACTTCTGGACAAATTGTATGGCGCCATTTTGACAGATTACCGATAAGCAAAATGATGAATATCAAAATATTTATTCCTTGGATGTTTGATCCTGAAGCTCTTTCGTATCATGACAACAATGTTAATTAAACTATATATTATACATTCTGTGATGAATTATAGAAATTTCCCAGTTTGAGAAAATCTATAACATATCTCTCCCTCTTCTGTGCTATCTCGCCTGATGTGCAAGATAGCATAGTAGCCATATTTTAGGAACTACTTTCTTAACAGATTAAAGAACTGTTAAAATCTTGCGCATTTGAAGAAGTAAGTGGTCCGAAATACCTATGCAACCAAAAAATGCTGGAAATGCCCCCTGAACCCCAGCCATCATCTTCTACAGGGCAGTTTCAGCCTGTGTCTGTGCAGCAATATCGTGACGTCACACAGAGCGAGTGACGTCACGATATTGATGTATTACTCCACGTTGTCGCCAAAGGAGTGACAGAAGAAGGAATGCGTGTGTCAAAAGACGATTGGAAAGAAATTCATAACAGAATATATAATATATAGTTTAATTAACATTGTTGTCATGATACTTTGTTGTGTTGTCAAGCGCAATCGTTTCTATATCACAAGAATCTTTCTCACTCGGGAATTATTTCCCGTTTCATGACAACAATGTTAATTAAACTGTATATTATATATTCTGTGATGAATTTCTTCTGAACAACAATATCTCAAAGAAGAAAATTAACTATTGGACATTGATTTCATTGAACCAAGTAAAATTGACTAGAGTTTATCATGTATTCTTGTGGCGAAACCGGATATTACATACCGGATGTGTACTATAGAAAAGTCAACTGTGTCACAAAAACTCATTCATTTCCAATTCCACGTATTGCTGAATGTATTGACAAAATTTGAAATGCAAAATACATTAAACAATTTGATCTTTTGAAAGGATTTTTGGCAAAATGATATATAGGGTCCTATAGAAACCACAGCGTCCGAACGCAATGGCATCGTAGGTCCGCACTGTACTGCAAACAAGGACTTGAAACTACAATGAAAGAGACAAAAAACAACAGAAAGGGTGGTGAAGACAGGGTTACCGACTTGGAATGGTCAGTAGGCAATAAGACCTACTGGTTAGCTTGAATCGATTTTATATGCGCACAATCCTCGCTATTATCCTGTCTTCAGCGCCCAAATATACAAGACAGTGTAAACAAAACTAAATCCCATCAAAAGGAAATCTCTAACAATAAAGTCCACATCCAGAGAAACCAACTAAAGATATACATACAAAATAATAAACATCTCAGGATGTATCCAGAATCGTACTGAACAACCATAATAGTTGCAGCTAAAGAGAAGACCAATCTAGGGTACGACCAGAAAACCCGAGGGACGAAAGCTCATGCACCAACCTCCCTTAGTTGGGGTTTCAGTAGGTACAATCATAGAGTCCCAAGAGGTAGTCTAGTCATCGCACAAGTAACAAGTGAAGCGTAATGACTGACTGTAGAGGGGTCAATCACTACACATGCAGTGCGCTGTAAAACCAAGGGGTTATATCCTTTTCTGACGAACTTCCTGATGAAATTTGTAAAGCGGTCAGGAAACCCGTCAGACCCCTTTAACTTTCGAAGTTTATAGACCACATCTCCATAAAATTAGGGTTGTGATATGCCTAGTCGCAGAAGTGTTTTAAGGTTGGTGTTGTACTTTTCCAGCAGGCCCTCGTTGCGGCGGTATAATTTAGAGAAAGATCTATGTAGTTTGTGATAACGAAAACCCTGCTGAAGAAGTTTACTTGTAATAACTTGATTACGATCATTGAAGTCTATAACATCATTACACGCTCTAGCATATCGAATGAGCTGGGAGATATACACCCCATAGGAGGTAGCACGAGGTACATCTCCATCCAGGTGTGGATAGTTAACGATGTTAAAATTGAAATCATCTCTCTTATCATATATTTTAGTATGAATACAATCATTTGAAATCGAGAGATGAAGATCGAGAAATGCTGCTACAGTATCCGAACTGTTGGCTTTATTCAACGTGAGCTCTGGTGGATAAATGTTAGTAACCATATGAGCAAAGAACGGATTATCAATATTGAGTATGTCATCAAGATACCGAGAAGTATTATTAAAGGCATCAATAATTTCACCCTGGCTAGCAGGTGACAAACTCAACATAAAATCTCTTTCATAGCAGTACAAAAACAAATCTGCAACAAGTGGCGCACAGTTAGTACCCATAGGAATACCAACAACCTGGCGGTAAATAGTTTTACCGTATCTTATAAAGATGTTATCCAGACGAAAAGATAAGGCTCTACAAACATCAGTGCAAGTCCACATATTATACTTATCAATGGGGGCGTTAGTAAAGAAAGCCCTGACATTATTACGAGCTAGAAAAGTTGTACCTTCTCTAGCAAATGTCTTCTGAATAAGCTGAAGCAATTTTTCTTTGATAAGATGATGTGGTAGTGTAGTATACAGTGTAGAAAAGTCGTAGGTGCTTAGAGAAGAGGCATGAAAATGCTTACACCGTAGTTTGTCAAGAACTTCTACAGAGTTTTTGATAGACCAAAACAGATTGATTCCTGAGTTCTCGAAGGCCTTTCCGCAATATTTTACAATATGTTCTTTAATCGCGGAAAGTCAGGAAGTCAATAGTTTTGATATATTGGTCGTGGTACATGAACTAGAATTAGCGATAAAACGTGCTTTGTAAGGAATTTTGTGATGTTTGGGTATCCAGTACATTGTAGGGAGCTTCGTCTGCTTACTAATTACAGAAACCTTTAAAGTCTCCATAAAAGTTACATGCTGGGAAACAATGTCCGTCTCCAGCAGAGGTGTAGTAACATAAGCAGAAGTGCTCGCTAGCTCAGCATTCAAAGTATTGATATAATGTAGTCGTCAGACAATAATGATATTGTTGGAAGCTTTGTCTGCTGGAGCTAGAGCAAATTTAGTATGTAAATTCTGAATACCCTTCTTAAGGTGTCGTAAATTGTGAGTGGAAGGCCGTGGAAGCAGGGATGGATTTGATTCGTAAAACAAAATTCGTCTTACCGAAAGAGCAAAAGAAGTTTCAGCATTTGTAACTCCAGATGGACTATTTCAGTATAACGTTATGTCATTTGGAATGAAAATGTCTCCAACAACGTTTCAACGTCTTGTTAATATGTCAATCTACGGTTTAGACAAAGGTGAATTTTGTCGCGCAATTGTCACATTTGTAGGACATGAAATGGGACAGGGCCAGGGTAAACCTATTGAGGATAAGGTCAAGGCTATTTCTGAATTTCCTGTACCGACTTGTAAAAAGAAACTGATGCGTTTTCTGGGTATGGCTGGTTATTATAGAAAATTATGTCATACTTTTTCAATCATTTCTGAACCTTCGACAACTTTATTTAGTAAAAGAAATAAAAGAAATAATTTTTTTTGGACTGAACAATGCCAACAGCCATTTGACAAATTAAAAGCCATACTGATGAGTGCACTAGAGCTTTCAGCACCACACTTTGAAATTAAATTTAAATTCGCAGCTGATGCTAGCGACATTGGTGCTGGTGCAGTACTTCTGGAAAAAGACAACAATGTTGTTGTTCATCCAGTTTGGTATTTTTCGAAAAAGTTCAACAAGCATCAGAAAAAGTATTCATCTATTGAAAAAGAGTGCCTTTCACTCATTTTGGCATTAAAACATTTTGAAGTGTATCACAATCCACTCACATTCGTGAATAAAATGTAAAACAAAAGGTGGAGTTTTATGTTGCAAGAGTGTGTTATTGAGATAAAACATTTCAGAGGGTTAGATAATTTAATTGCAGATTGTCTATCTCGTGTTTAAGATACTTGTGTATATTTAAACAGGTGTAATTTAATATATGTGTTAACACTTGTTGATTTTGAAAAGAGAAGTATGTCATGCTGTCATTTATGTTTTGACATATGAGTTAAAATTGAAAATGTTATTACATTATTGCACATGCTTTCAAAAGAATGCTTTATTACATATATGTTTATATGTAGTGTTGCATGTGCCTCATAGTGTACATGCATTGTTGCATTTTTGTTACTGATTTGGCCCCGAAGAATGTTAAGAATAGTATAGATGTAAACATGAATGTATATGCAGATTATATTTGCAAATTCATTGATGATGATGTAGTCTCTTTTCATTGGACTATTTTAGGGAAATTCATTTATGATGAAATCTGGACTATTCTTTTGGATGGTTTTAGTTTGAAAGCTTTCAGGAAATGTCTGTGACGGTATATATACCGGCTAGCTCTGGGCTCCTAACAGTTATTTGAGGTCAGTTTATGTATTCTTTATTAAAGTTAATTTACATTTGGATGCTTTTATAAAATATATTTGTGAGAGGATTTGCTTAGTATTGTGCTCATTTATAATAACATTAAAAATGACTTTTGGAATTTCTTTGGACTGTTTTAGTAAGAAAGCTTTGGGAACAAATTTTGGGCAGTATATAAACAGACTCTGAGAGCAGTTCAGGAGTTGCGTTGTGTTCTGTTCAATAAAAAGTTAATTTTGAATTGGAAGCTTTTAAAAATATAAAATATATTTGTGGGGTGTGGGGTGGGGTCAAAAGATCAAATTCACTAAATCAATATTGTTGTTGTTATTATGTTTCAAATGGAATGTTATGTTGATGGGATTATATATGTGCCCAGGGTATGTGTGTGTGTGTGTGTGTGTGTGTGTGTGTGTGTGTGTGCGTGTGTGTGTATATGTGTAGGAGGGGTAATCGGGGGGTGGGGGAGGGGGGGGGGGCGAGAGGGTAATGTGGGGTGTAATATGGGGTGTAATATGGGGTGTAATATGGGGTGTCATTTGATTTTTTTTTCATTATGTCTTAAACGAAACGTTATGATGTTGGGATTACACTGTATACATTTGATTCCTCCTACGTCATCGGTGGGGCCTGGTAGAAGGGGTATCATGTCAAATGTCAAATGATTTATTATTTAAAACTCAGACGTCTTCCCTGTGATTGGGGCTGGATGTGGTATGTGGTGGGGGAGGGTAACATTTTTGTTTTAATTATGTCACAAACTAACATTTTGATGAAGGGATTACAGTGTATAATAATATGGTTTTCTCCTGTGTGTTTGTGTTGGGGGGAGTGGGGTGGGGTTGGGGTGTTTATGTAAATGGAATTGACCTGTGTTACCTATGTGTTTACATGTATCGCTGCATGTGTCTCGAAGTGTACATGCATTGTTGCGTGTTTATTATTGATTTGGCCTTGAAGAATGTATACGAATTATTTGTGCAAATTCATTTATGATGAACTTTGGACTGTTTTCAAATGGCAGTTTTGGTGGGGAGGCTTTTGGAGCAGTCGTTGGGCGATATATAAACTGGCTAGCTCTGGGAGCAGCCCAACACTTGAGTTCTATTTAGTAAAAAGTTATTTTTTAATTGGATGCATTTAAAATATAAAATATATTTGTGAGAGGATTTACTTATTATTGTGCTCATTCATATTTAACAATGAAATTGAATATTTGGACTAAATCGGAAATATTGGAAATTTATTTAGACTAAAAGGACAATTAACATTTGGATTAAAGAGACTTTCTGTTTAGGGTTAAAAAGAATTTACTGTTTTGGATAAAGAGACACTTACTGTTTTGGATTAAAGAGACACTTGCAAATGTGAATTCAAGGAACATTGAATAATTGTATTTGGATTTAATCAAAACATAGGATATTAATGAAAAACTGGACTTGTGTATTCTGTAAGTGACTGTTTTATGTAAATAAATGTGTTCATTATAATGTTTGTTTGGCTGGGTTTGCTTCCTTTCTTGTTACATTTTACTCATAACAATATAGGTCTCCTTCCCTAGAGATGACCATACAACAAGGAATGCACTGTTAATGATAATTTTAAACAATCAACAACTTGGCATACTTTATTTTGTACCTATATGTAAATGATTTCAATACACTCTAACGATACGAGAAAAATGACTAAATATTTACGTTAACATGTTATGAATATTTTTAACACAAACGCAATTAGTACTGAGTTCAGTTTTATTCATAAATACTGAAAGGGGATCTTGAAAAAAACAAACACAAACAAGAGAGATAAGTAGCAGACTCAGTTTTATTGAGTCTTTTCATGAGAATAATATAATTTGCAACACCTCTCACGCCACCTAGCTCTGGCTTGAGTGGTATTCTACTTTAAAGCCACACATATTGGGCTTGATGATCCCATAGGAATAGTAAGTAAAACGTAACACTAATAATTTGTAGTCGGAGCGACCGACACACAGCATTTAACAAACGCTAGTGTGAATGCCAATACATAGTAAATAGGGTATCCACTGTAAGCAACACACACAAACAAGACAAACAAGTATATTGAGCCTGTTCTTTTTTGAACAGAACAATCTTTTATTATGTACAATCTCAGGCAACATGAGTTACAACATGAGAGAATTATTATGCATACAACAAATTATACAATCTTGAGATGTAATAAATTGTGCAACACCTGTCACGCTCCCTAGTACTAAAGACACATGGACTGGGCTTGATAATCCCAAACTAAACAAAAGCTAGACTAGTGTGAATATCGATAAATGCTGAAAGGGGATCTTTTGGATAGATATAGAGGTTTCAGTCTATATGTTTTTAAAGGGAAAACACTTTTCACACCCCCAACGCATTAGTTTGCAAACTCCACAATGGCTATATAATTGGATTTACTTAAATAAAATAGTAATACATTAATTCAGATAATTAACGATTACACAAAGGAAAATATGGATATATTTAGTGTTTTGTTTATGATTCGATTTTATTCTTCATTGTAATCACGAGCGGCCACCTTTCAATTATAAATATTTTATTTATGCGTTGTAATGTTAAAATTAGATAACTTAACTTTTACCCATTGAATAACCATTGTATTGTCTTATTCTTTGTCTTGATACATATTTACATTGTAATGGCCGTATAAGATAAACAGAACTAAATACTACCATTGATTGTTGCCATTGTATTGCCTTTGAGAGCATTAGTATAAACATAACTCATTTTTATACTACCATTACTGCGAGCTACTTTATAATAAAATACATTCACTTTTACATGCTTCTTTCCGTTAAATCGATGCTACGCTGTTATCTTACCGTGTTTTTCTTACAGAAGTCTGTGCAAACACGTCATGCCTGTATGACACTCTTTATGGACGTCGGTTTGCATTAAATCATTCAAACTTCCCTAAGTTAGCATGGTTAGTGAACAGTCAACTCAAACATATGAAGTATATAGCATTCCCCTAGCATAATTGGACTTGTATTTTTTAACTGTCAACGAGTGAATCAAATGTGTTGCATCATTCCCGCATGAAATCTGGCAACACTATAATGATTAGTGTTTATACATTATAAAAGAGACTTTTACAGAAAATGTCCATTTATGAAAAGAATATTTCGTAAAAAATTAACATTCACATCAAGGGTCATAAACGAAAAGGAACATCGAACATAAACACAAACAAGTAGATATAACAATCGAACAGTGGAAGTAGCATTCAAGGACGACAGTCAACCACAAACACACAAACAAACAAAAAACAACTATATATATAAAGAGGAATAAAAGGCAAGATAAGACATCACTAACACACAAGCGTTGCCAATAGGGCTATTGCTTTGGAACGGTCAGTCGCAAAAAAGGCCAGTTGCCAAAGTTGCCGAAGAAATGGTTTTATTTGAATGGTGAAATGTTTATTAAAAATCGCTTTTAAAAAGCGTTCAGTGTATTTGTAGCAATGAGTTCTATGCTAAAGTGTATAGTGGTCCTACACTGGACTACCATGCCGTAGACACATGACATGATACCCAATACAATTATAATGACCCTAGGCCGACCATGCTTTGCGTAAAGTAATGCAAGCGACCTTATCAACCATTTTCTTTTAAAATGTGTTTGGTGTGACCCGGGCGGGGTTTAAGCAAACGATTGCATGCGAGGTGGAAGCACTACCATCATGCCACTGCCGCGGCGTTAAACACGTAAAGGGAATCTGAACATACGTACTCATCGTTTTTTGCACAGCTGCATTCGTGTCATGATTCATATTCATGATAGCTGTGCTTTGTCTGGCCGATGAATTGCTAAGACAGGTAATACAGACATATTTAAAGTCATTTTGACTAATTCTAGTACTGATAAAATTATGTGAAACGCAGAAAAATCTAAAATGATAAAAATTCAAGACTGACTGTAATGAATCCGGAACTATAAATATATGACCCAGACTATAATGAACTCATATCAAATAATATGTGTAATGTTGATAATCAAACACAGTGACGTCTTATGACTTTATTCATTATGTTTGTCGATTTGCGTGTTTTTGGGTTTACTACAAAACTTGCATTTCTTGTGCGACTTTATACTTATTTTTTTACCAGCTAATTCGTGTTCAGTAATGATATGAGACACTCTCAAAAATCAAACCATATCAACTAATTATGGTACCTTAAAGATATAAACCAAGTCAAATATAAAATGTCATATAGCTCTGTACAGTACTATTAAGATAATATATAACCCATACATATTTACAACCATATAATTCTGATATATAACTATATTAAACCAATATAACTGTATATCCAACTAATGCACGTGCTGTCAAGATATGAACCTAAGTCAGCTTAATATAATAACAACCATCTGTGTTACTAAAAGCATATCGAACATACCTGTGATACGCAGGCTTCATAACCTTTGCTCCCAGCTAAATTCCATTTTGTTTATTTCGACCATTGTTTTCTCGTTTAGGGCAACGTGTTTTTTGGAAACTGGGACCATAGGCCGCTGGCCGCAATGTTCACCGTCATATGCATACCATGTTCGGAATGGCTCCAATTTGGGTACTATTGTCATTTTAAATATTGAGTTTTGCTCAATCCGGGGCTACAGCGCGCTAACGGTAGTAAGCACTTTTCACTACTGTTCATGAACAGTCTCAATCAAACCGAGACATCAATATTTTTTGTATTAATCGTGTTCGACGATTTCCAAATGTCTCCTTTCATACTTTTTAAAACACAAAGCAATACAATCATAATAGATACGTCTAAACATTTAAAGAATAACTTCTTCTGGTTCTGTTATGATATTAAACCACGTCATATCATTAAACCATATCATTTTCATTTTATGTTGGTATTGTAACAAAACATAAACACATATGTATTAATCACACACAATATATTTGTTAAGATACGGTATACTGTACAATACAAAACCCTATATTCGCAGTAAATGCACTCATAACAAATGAAACCCAGTCGAATAAAAAACCGTTTTAAAATAATGCTAGTACTGTAAAAATTGTGCGCTGGATTAAGACGAGTTGATCGTTGAGGCGTAATCAAGATCTTTCGTAAACAACGTGGTGACCCGCGAAAATATTTGACGATTAGGGCAAATATTGGTTTGACATCATACATCATCCTTAACAAGGAATCTAGACAGACTATTTACACGCGATCAATCAGAATTGACTTATTTTGTACAAATGTCTTGATTTGTTTTGTCCCAGAAAATGTACATTCATATTTGAGTGCCTGAAATATAGCTGTAAATGTGCAGAATAGGCTGAATAACGTATCCGTAAAGGTTGAACAATCAAAGGCACAGCAAAAATAATCCCATGACCCCGTTTCTTCGTGTGTATAACTTTATATATTAATTTCTCAGTACCATATATAAGGTCATTATTCGATATAATTCATAATGAAGTATTATAGTCTTCAAAGTGGTGGCAACAGAGTAGAAGTTATTATCATGACAGTAACTAGTTCTATCACTTCTTTTGCGTAGGTTATATATGTTGCATCCCTCTGATTATCAGATTTTCTATGTTGTCTCCCCTTGTTACGAAGACGTTATATGTTGTAATGTATGTTATCTTCACCAGATGACATTTTGCCACTGACCGTCCCAAGACGGTATCCCTATTGCCAACCCTTTAGTTTGTGATGTCATTGACCTTTCTTTTTATGCATGGTGGTTTTGGTTGCATGTTGTCCTTGAATGCTATATTTCCTGTTTGACCATTATATATATTTTCTATGTTGTTTTCATTCCCCAGAGTACGCAGACTTTCTTTGCTTTCCCCCACCTAATCTGCCGCAGACAAATATAAATAACAAATTTAAAGCTGTTACTTGACCCTGTTGATTTTTCAAATCTAGCAAGTTCATGAATGCATCCGAATAGGTTGGGCTTCCAATCTAGCATTTGGACAATAAGGCCGTTATGCCACTGACCTTTCCAAGGCAGTAGCCCTATTGTCAACCCTTTTGAGTTTGTGATGTTTTATTTGGCCTTTTATTCATCTTTGAATTTGTTCTTTGTTTCTGTGTGGTTTTGTGGGTGACTGTCGTCCTTGAATGCTGCTTTTCCTGTTCGATTTTTATATCTATATTAGACCTGAATGGAATGTTGTATAGGCTATATCTTCATTATCCGTCATACACTTTTGTGGTATTGCGTTGTGGAATGAAAGTTGGTTTGCATGCTAACAATCATCCACCTGTCTTCTGCAGAGGCATAATAGAGACTTCTAGTGCCTCTATAGATAAAAACATAACTTTAGCTAATTAATTTGGACAAATTGTAAAACCAGACGTATTATGCTATATCCATGAAAGTAAATATAAATGTCGAACATGAAATGTTGCATTCAAGGAAAAACTTCAATCAAAAGAGCGAATAGAAACAAATAACTATTACAAGGATAAATGAAAGTGAAAGTATGTGAGTTCACCAACCGATACATGAGCCCGATAGTTACAGATATCGGTGGAATATTCTTTTGGTTTCAGACTTGAATTTCGTATAGTTTGTTCCAATACTCCAGCCTTTAAAGGTTCTGATTATAACGTTATGGTGCCTGCGTTTTAATTTAGTCAGTTGACTGTTACCTGTGATACGCAGGCTTCATAACCTCTGATCTCAGCTAAATTCCATTTTATTTATTTCACCCATTGTTTTCTCGTTTAGGGAAACGCGTTTTGTTAGAAACGTAGACAATACGCCGCTGGCCATGGAATGGTTTAAAAATATCGCATGCATGGTTCCATGTACACCGTCATATGTATATGGCATTTTAAATATTGAGTTCTGCTCAACCCGGGGATTGAGGGCATGAGAGGTAGCAAGCACTTTTCACTACCGTTCATGAACAGTCTCAGTCAAACTGAGACTGCAATATTCGTGTATTTATCGTGTTCGACGATTTCCAAATTTCTCCTTTCATACTTTTTTAATCCCCACGTCATCTGTTTTTACACACAACTTGTTTCTGTTAGTCTGCGAATAATGATGTATATGTATGCTACAGAAATTTTGTTTTTGTTCATATACCGAATCGCAACAGGTATATTAAGACCAAAAACAAATCAAGTCTCACCCGCATGTACTTAGCATTGCCCAACAGTACATATTGTGAGATACATTGAACAAGAGATGTTGATGTAATGTAAGTATAACAAATATTGAAGTAATAATATTAACACACAAGTGTCTGGATAAAAATGAAAACAATAAAATAAAATATTATCAGTGTTTATATAGCACATTCATTGGAACAGAATAACAAGTAAACTATAATTGAGTTTTTGATTAAATAAAATAAGTAGACTCAACATTTTATAAGCAAGCATATTATTCAATCGTTATGTTTTGTCAATGACAAACCTAACAGTAGGTATATTTATGCAATAAATGTATAAATATTGTGTTTTCAGTCAGAATCTGTAATGTTTTATTCTGTATATCTTTAAACCCGTTTTAGATACAATAGTGAAACAACTAAAGTAAAATAGTGAAACAACTGAAATAAAATATCCTTTATTCGAGCACAATCACTTACGAAAACAAGTTTAGCAACAGTACGTGATTGATTATACGTCTGGTCCAATCAGTTGTGTTTATTCAACATGAGTTATCTTACTGAAATTTTACCATTCAAAGGTCTGTAAGGAATTCCAAAATTGAAGATTGAGACCCGACAAAATCACAAATAAAGATTGTTGTATTCAGATAAAAACTATCAATAGTGTTCATAATTGTCTGGTATGTGCATTAGGCTGGCAAATGAGGGTCTAATAACAAGATAACAGCAAATTCAAAGTGATGATAACAGATAGCAATGAATTAAAATACTTACACTAGTGAGCTTGTTCATATACAGTGGTGGTGTGTGGAGGTAAGGACAAAAAGAAAAACAAAAACTATTTTCTCGGTTTCCTTGATATAGAAGGCAGAACATTGCAGATAATTGCGGATAACATGTAACAGTACATACATATTCGCAATAACACAAAACAAAGAAGAAATATCGCCAATAACAGAAAACAAAACATAACTTTCTTCAAAAACAGGATAACAAAAAGGGCTTCAGCAGTTTACTACGTTAAAACCATAAGTAGTGCACCGTAGAATCTAGTGTAAACCAACAGCGGCCTTTTTGCCAGTGACCGTTAAAAGGGCCATATGGTCAACTCTTGCCTCTTGTCCTTGCAATTATTGTTTGAGACGTGCTTTTGGTTTAAAGTTGTCCTTGAATGTTACAGTTCCTGTTCGGCTATTATATATTTTGTGTTGATCCCAAAAGACCGTATATACTCTGTTTAAGCAAAAGCACACGAAATAGAAATATCATAATATGCATATTCTCAGGAAAATATATGCACAATGTGTCTTATGAAGAAGTGTTTGTAGCGACAACTACTCTTCATGTTCTTATGGACAAAAATCCTTTTGATTTCAGCTTTCGGTTAAAAATGACAATATAAGAATTATTAAATAACATTTCGAAACGACCTCACGTGTTAGAGACATGCATATTAATGCTGTTAGCATTACATACTTGTATAACTATGTGTACACTTAAACAAATACGAACTCAAACTATGCATGAAGGATGAAATGGAGAATATGAATGAGTCACGGGTGAAGTAGTTTCAATTCGACAATCTACCAAAACGTCAGTACATATGCATTTTATTACATGTTACACGTATCTAGCATGTGTACAGGTAACATCGATACATGTATGGCTTCCGATTGTAGTTCTTAAAATAGTTGCACGGAGCGTGATTTGAACCAATTTGATCACCTACATATCATTACGCCAAGAGCTGGTGAACATGCAGTTACAAATAATAACTCGCCTTCAAAGAGGAATGCGATTTAAGTATACCCAGCGTATCTTTAAGTAGCATCCGCGATGAAATAAATTTCCAAAGTATGACATTTCGCTGCGTTTCTGAAATAAAGATACACTAACTGATCGATATCCATTAACTGTCGGTTTACTAACTGAAGCGGGTGAAAAGGACTTTGAGGTTATACTGCAATATATTCACATTTGATGCAGTGTTTCATCGATGCGATACAAGCACCACTCTGGATCACTGCAGAACTTCCTGAATTTTCTTAAAACTACTTTCTTTGTGAAACTTGACGTCTGTTGCTCTAATTATCCAGCAAAAAGCACAGGGTTGACCAATTTGCTTTTTTTAAATATCAATAGTTTGAAGAGACCCTCTTGTATGTCTTCATTTCACTTTCATTTTGAAAGGTATTAAGACTTTTAGATCTGGGCTCAGAAACATTCAGGCAAATCCAAACCTGTATGAAATCATGAACTTTTCCCATTCTTGTCACCTGAAACAAAAAATAAAAACTATTTGCAATGTGTATTTCATCCATTTTTTTCTATAAGGCCAAAACAAAAAATGGTTTGTTTCCGCTAACGGCTTCAAAAAAAAATAGGGTAGGTACATGTAGGTAGGCAAAACTTTTTATTAAGAAATAAACAAGAACCGAAAAACACAGAAAATGTGTTTAAGCGCCAGAAAGTTCCTACCGTGACTGGCAAGGGTAATATCTGTTTAGCGAGACATGTAACTGGTTACTGTAATACATATACATATACATGTATGTATTATAATCTACCAAATGATGCCAAGGTTCTGGCAAGGAGTGTAGGATTTTACCAATTTCATGATTGATGTTGGTTTGTGAGATACTAAATTCTGTAAACACCAACTCGATATTAATTTGCCCCTGAATCTTAGGAAATACAGTTCAGTCAGTCAGTTACCTGCCTTTAATCATGCTAACAAACGAGGCAGGGCACCAAAATTAACAGGCAGGGATCACCCTAGTAGTGAATTTCAATGAGACAAAATGTCCCATTTGCTTGATTTTAATGAGACATTCACCATTTTCATGAAACATTTCGGATGTGAAGCCGAGCCATCAGTGGTTGTTCGTCGACCTCACGTAGCGCTGGAGGCCGCTATGCGGGTCTGGGGGCATGACCAAAGCTGATGAAATTTGGCAAATGAATAAAATAAGGATGATATATGAATATTACAAAATTGTGTTGTTGTAGCTTTATGGGATCATAATAAATTTCATCAGCAAAAAGATGTGCGTTTTCAAATGTACCTAGTGTATATTAATTGTTCGCCACTAGCGGTAATGTTGCCGCAAACACCATGGTAATCTTCGGTGAATTTGCCGCAAACTCGCCTAAAACCTATATATGTTTGCCAGAAGTTCGCTACAAACATTTATTTATTTGGAACGTTCACCATAACATCACCACAAACTTACTTGCAGTATTTTTTGTTCGCCACAACATCGCGACAAACTTTACCATTCTGATTAATTGTTTTATTGCACGCCGTAACATCATCACAAACTTTTCAGTTCAGATTTGCCGTTTCTTTATTCGCCACAACATCACGACAAACTTTTCCATTCTGATCTGCTGTATCTCTGTTCGCCAAAACATCATCGCAAAACTTAAACTTTATACAGAATTGTATTATTTCTGTGTTACTTATTACTAAAGTGAGTAATAAAGTGAAATTTGCATTTTATGTCAAAGGACCACTTGAACGAGTCATTTTGCCAAGTATACATTTTTAGTGGAACCATATTTCTTTCAGAATAAGCAAAATATTTATTATTGTGTTGCAAGAACATTTTTAAATACCAAACACCATGATAACTCAAACATTTAAACCTGAGAACAATTAAAATTGTATCCCAAGTGCAAAATGCAGTATTAATTTGCATTTATAACATGATGACAAGCCAATTTAATAGTTTTAAGTCATTCTGAATTTTCATAAAGATAATTAATGCTAATATTAGAAAAATATAAGTGTACAGTCGTGTGTATGTTTGTGTAGTTCTAAGGTTTATAGTCCCTCCGCCAACAAACTCAATGTGCCTTACTTAGGGCGTACCGAGATGGGTACAATAGAGTCTGGACTTTTAGAATGTATTTTTGAATTTTGAAGTTTACATAGGCCTTGCCAACAGGTCTGTTTAATGCCTAAATATACATGTGCCAAAGACAGTGTACAGTCATGTAGAAACACCCAATTTATGATAGAGTGAAAAAGAAATGCTGGAACATAAAATTGCTCACTGGGTCAGTTAATTATTATTACCAGGTATTATGCAATTTCCTTTGATCTGAAGCAGTATCATGCAGTATCATGTAGAGGTTATACTATTAGAAACACATGACATTGTGTTCATGAAATTGTGGTCTTATTGCATTAATATAGCCAGTTATCATGTAGCTGTATGAGTGAATATTCTGAACAGGATGTTCCACACCTGTATATTGTAAGTTTATATTAACTGTTTTATTTTTATATGTCACAAAATAGCAAGTTTTTCATCTTCAAAACCCCTGACCTCCAGAGGTAAATGTGTATATTTACGTTTGTGTGTCTGTCTAGGGTCTGTTGCTTATTCTAAGATATCCAGAAATGCAGAAATTAATGCGCTCGACATCTCCATGAAAATGGAAGTAATACAGAAAGGACAGCGCTCGACATCTCCATGAAAATGGGCGTAATGCAGAAATGACAGCACTCAACATCTCTATGAAAATGGGAGTAATGCAGAAATGACAACGCTCGACATCACTATGAAAATGGGAGTAAGGCAGAAATGACAGCACTCGACAACTTTATGAAAATGAGAGTAAGGCCAAATAAAATTATACCTGTGTTTACTGTAACGTTGTTAAAAAAAATAGGGTAGGTAGGTAGACATTTTATTTTATTTTTTTATGGCGAAGTTACACTTAAAGGGACACTGTCCGTAAGTAAGCAGATATTGAGCATAACCAAATAACTGTCTGACTTTTATTCATTGAAATGTATACATGAAAACATGAGGATAGACCCTAAGAAGTATGTAGGAATACATTCGTGAGTTTGAAAAAAAAAAGTTTTAATTATTAAATGTAAATAAAGTGGGACCCACAATATTTACCTTTTATGCGTTCACGTGAATTCCATAGCGCACTAGGTTTTCACCATAGTATGTATTGCGTAAGATGTATAGCCCGCTTAGCTCAGTCGGGAGCGAGTTCGGACAAATTTACACTCACGCACAGTTATTTTTACTGCGAGTTTAGACTGCGAGTTTGGGCTGCGAGTTCAAACCCACGAAGTGGATTTGCTTTTTTTTGTACCGCGATTGAATTCCGTTAAACAATCTTGCTTTTAATTAGTAAATATTGAATAATGTTTAGTGTATAATTATTGGGTGTTTTATAAGCTAAAAGTTACGGACAGTGTCCCTTAAAGGTGGCCATGAGCTTTGATGAAAGGGAAAATGTGGTATTTTAAAAACTACAATAGATAACAATATGAAATTGTGTATGTTTTATTGTTTCCCAAAAGGCCCGACAACAACTGGCTCTTTTCCCAATGATGAATCACTTTTTTTTTTTTTTTTTTTTTTTTTTGGCCCACCTTCTCAACCCCTTTTATCTGCTCCTTTCTTTCGCCTCCCCTCACTCCATCTTCCGCCAGCTCTGCTGTTGTCCCTCCTACTAGATGGTGATCTGTTCTGACATACTTTCTGCTGAAGCCTCGCTGTATATTCCGTTTCTGCGACGACTCTCGCTGTTCACCCGCAGTTCACCTGATTTTTCTCTTTTTTCCTTCGGATTGTACTGTTTCTGGGACATTGCTGATATGTCTTCTGATATTGTCTATTGCTGTGAAACAGCCTCCCCCTAGTACTCAATGGTACTCCATTCAAGCTACTATGCCACTACTAGGCTACTGGCCACTGCATACTTTAGACGCGCCATACGAAGAACCAACGAATTTCTGTCTACAGCTTTCCTTCTTTCAGTGAACGTCGGCCTAACATCGTCACAAGTCAGCAGTGAGGTACTAACTACTCATGAAGCAAATTTGAGGACCGAGAAGGTGGATTTTTGCCGAATGGTAATGAATGATAAGCAATGAATAAATGAAAGATGATAATGGAGAGACCAGCATCCGGCGGGGTTTGAACAATGATGAATCACTTGCAATTATAGCAAAGTGATAAAACAGGTTAATTTATTTTTTGCAAGTCCGGAAGAGGGTCAGTTCCAACAGCAGGACAATGAGCTCATGAGTCAGCCGTGATCGTGTGAACAAAACTTTATTTTCAAAAAAAAAATGAAAAAAAAAATGTTTATGTTTCTTTTTTAATTATTTTTTTCAATAAAAAAAAGGGGAGTCGGGGGTGTTTTCAAAGGGTCGGTCGGGTTACAGTAAACTCAGGTATAATTTTATTAAGCCTAATACAGAAATGGCAGCGCTGGAAATCTTTATGAAAATGAGAGTTCAGTAATGCAGGAATGACAGAGCTCGACATCTCTAAGAAAATGGGAGTAATGCAGAAATGACAGCGCTCGACATCTCCATGAAAATGAGAGTAATGCAGAAATTACAGCACTCGACATCTCTATGAAAATAGGAGTAATGCAAAAATTACAGCACTCGACATCTCTATAAAAATAGGAGTAATGCAGAAATTACAGCGCTCCACATCTCCATGGAACTGAGAGTAATGCAGAAATGACAGCGCTCGACATCTCTATGAAAACAGGAGTAAAGCAGAAATTACAGTGCTCGATATCTCCATGAAACTGGGAGTAATGCAGAAATTACAGCACTCGACATCTCTATGAAAATAGGAGTAATGCAGAAATGGCAGCGCTCGACATCTCTATGAAAATGAGAGTAATGCAGGAATGACGGAGCTCGACATCTCTAAGAAAATGGGAGTAATGCAGAAATGACAGCGCTCGACATCTCCATGAAATTGAGAGTAATGCAGAAATGACAGTGCTCGACATTTCCATGAAAATGGGAGTAATGAAAGTGTTCGACATCTCCATGAAAATGAGAGTAATGCAGAAATGACAGCGCTTGACATCTCCATAAAAATGAAAGTAATGTGGAAAAAGACAACTTTGACATTTCCATGTAAATTAGAGTAATATTTGAATGAAAGTTAGGAGTTTTTGACATTTCCATGAAAATGAGCATAAACTTGCATTTTACACATGTCTGGATGTAATTTATTATTGTATGGCTTTGTCAACTTTGTAAGTTACGGATTAGGATAAATTTGTATTCCAGAATTTTAATTTACAATATGAATTCAGCATAATAATTATTATTTTTTTAAACGGCGCACCATTGTTCTATTTTATAATTTCAGTCCTTTATTTATTTTGAAAAAGTTTGCCGCGATGTATTGGCGAACATTGTCGCAACTTTGCAGCAAACATCAGCACAAGCATCGCCAGATAGCTAGAACATTGCAGAGAAACATTTTATGCAAATAAAATTTGCTGCAAAGTTGCCGCACACTTCTACTAGATGTAAATGAGTTCTGCGGCAAAGTTGTAGCAAACATTGCCAAAACATCACCAGAAGATTACAGCTAAAAATGTTATGCAAATGAAATTTGCTGCAAAGTTGCGGTACACTTTTACTTTTAAAAGTGTACCGCAACTTAGCCCCCTTTTCTTCTTTTGTTTGCAGCTTTTCACAGCCGGATTAAATATCAAAATCATAAAAAGGGCTGGTAAGGTCAGAGAAGGCTCGGATTATCAACGTATGAGCTCCATTTTATTACTTTTATGAGGGCTGTGCTAAATAGAACAGGTGGGGAAAATATTGTACCCCAACCGGGACTTTATCTGAGGGTCTCTAGCTTGCAGGGTCAGCCCCACCTGTAGCGCTTTTCACCTGAGCGTAGGACCATCAACCGATTTACAATTTTAAATGTAAAATACTGCAGTTGTTAACATTTTGGAAGATGATCGCGGTCTCATCACATTTAGGAACTAGGTGGCTAGCTGGGGTGGGGTGATCTGAAGAAACGCTCTACCGGGAGAAACAAACAACATGTGGGAGGGGTTTGCGGGGTGTTGTAAGTTATTCATAATTTTGATACAGCATCATCAAAAAAACTGACCAATCGGTGACCAGAAATAAGACATTACCAATACATTCTGGTAGGTGATAAACTCGGTCTTTATCCTTGATGTTCAACCAAGTTTACTGTTAAAATTTAGGTATCTACAGTGTGATTCTTTTAAAACCCAGCATATTTCATGCACATTCATGCAAATTGATTCAATATATGTATCTTTTAAAATCAAAATCTTGAAAATTATCATCTTTTTACTCTGCTAAAGATTTTTATTTTACTATAGAACCTAAGGATAAAAACTAAGTAACACAAATTTTATCACCTACTGAAAATAAAATAAAATCTCAACATCTCTGTAATAGAAAATTATGAATAGCACAGGAATTCGATATTGTAAGTTGTGTAGGAATAAAATGATGAAAAAATATGTACCCCACCCATCGTTTTATTATAGATCTACCCTAAATACGTGTTGTCGTGATTTTTATTCATACGCAACATATAATTTCGAATTCCTGTGGTTATAGGGTACTGTACGGATATATCCGCTGGAACTCTCTAAGAGGGATGAAGGGAACATACTATTTGGCTTACCTTGGTTAAGTTCGTGATCAATGTCGAAGTCCGCTGAATTTCACCAAAATTATCTTGCAACCCGGTCGTGGAATTTCGACCACTGCAGGAAATGAATTCTCGCTCCATCCTGGCGAATCTCTGTCACACGCGCTCTCTCCCAGGCTCAGCGCGCCGTCAATGGCTTAAACAATTTGATCTATTGAGAACGTTCCGGCTAATTAATTAATTAATTTAGCTATACGCGAAGGAGTCTGGACTGAAAATAATAAAATGGCGCGCGAATGTGTCGTGTTTACTTTCTGTATAAATACGCGTTGCAGAATCTCGGTTATTATTTGTAGTTAATAAAATATTTACATATTTTCTTTTTAATATCAATAAAAGATAAGTTTAGAATACGTCTTTAACAAATATTATATTTAATTATAAGTACAATATCGAATAACTATGATTAGTGAAGATCTATTTCTTGTGTGTATGTTGTACGGCTTTGAATATGTTATGACGTCACAAAGTAGGCGGAGCTTACACATTCGCACCGATGCTGCGTTCGTACCGACTGATATTTTATCGATTAAACACACATTTTAAGTATAAAAAAAAAAGAAACGTTTCATTATAGATTTGATTACAATTATATTACGATAAAAACACAAAATGAAGCAATTTGAGCTAGATTTGACCGACTATAGTGATGACCCCAGGGTACCCCGTTTCGCCATATAGGCAAAGATGCGACCTTGGGGTCATAAAGGTAAGACCGTGTCCACGTAATGTGGTTTAGTGAGTCTTTTTAAATGTCTCCACTAAACATTACAAGTCCTTTTAGATAAGCCACGCCAAACATAAATTATCTATCTGATAGCGTTTACGCTGTATGATTTATTGAAAGGTGATCGATACTGAACATGAAGAAATCAAGACGTACGTTTTCTGAAAACAGATACCAAGATTTGCATCATAGTCTGACTTTTTAAATGAAACCACATTTCCTGTTCGTCAGTTTATACTGCCTTCTTTTGTAAATAAAGAATGTAAAGCATTTTCATTTTGAAACGTTAATCTTGATACAGAGTTGCAAATCGGACAAATACAAGTATGGAGAAAGAGTTGGTTGATCAGACTTGGTGGTAATAAATCCTCCATTTCTGAAAATGGATGTTCGTTGTTTTTGTCTTGAATGACTATGATCCACACTAATAAATTTACTTTTGAAATTTGATGCATTTATTATCGATATCTCCGCAGTTTATGTTTATGGGAATTTCTATCAGCTCCAGGTCATTTGGAATCATTAAGAAACATTGTATATGGCGTTTTAAATCAAAACGTATCATGAAATGAATCATATAACAATACATAGGTAACTGTAGGTCCGCACTGCAACAAAACCCGAAATAAATGAGCATATTTAAAAAAAGGTGAAAACGGGGTTACCGACCCAGAACTGTCAGTAGGCAATAAAGCCTACAGGTTAGCTTAAAACGATTTTATGTGTGCACAACCTCGAAATTATCCAGTAAAGCAATAGCAGAAGTTCTATAATATCCATCTAGTGGATACTATCTCTTTCCATGTAGCAATTAGCATGATGTTCTTTCATTACGAATAAAGATTAAAGTCCTCAAAAAATGGTATATCTTAACATGTACTGACTGACATTAAAATTTAATGTTCAGTGATGCGTGTTAATTGTGATCCTTTACATTCCAAATTAGTGCATTTGTTTCTACAATAGTATCCATGTGAACAGCTGTCAATCGACATTATCATTTTAAACAATATATGGATTTGTCAGCCAAATGGTAAATTCTTACCGCGTTTAGAGGACTAGTATGCACCAACTGTGAATGATGTGTGTGAATCTAGTCTGTATACGTATGTGTCATCTTAATGTGCCTAGTTTGTTAAAATATATATCAAGTCGGATATTTCAGTATTAAGCTAGCGCCTGGTTTTAAACCCCCAGCGGCCTGTTCGTTGACCGTTACAAGACGTAGCCCTAACTTCAATCCATTTTTGTTTGTGATAGTATATACCTTGCCCTTTATTAATCCTTGCAACTGTTTGTTGCCATGCTTGTCTTTGGCTGACTGTGGTCCTTGAATGATCCATTTTTTGTTCAACTTTTATGTCTGCTTTCAGTGCAATGGCTAATGTATTTATGTGATGGGTGTAATATATTTTTATTATCACATTATATAAGACATTTATTTCAATGTATTTCTTTAAATAAGTGTTTAAAATTATATTAACAATAATGACATTTCAGAGACGGTATCCTAATATTAAGGAATGACCCAGTGTCTTTATGGCCATAACGTCAAATAGTCAATGACACAATGACCCAATTATAAATTTGTTTTCTCCTCGATACAGTAACCTCATGACACAGCACTGGAGTGTTATTTAAACGGATACAATACCATTTTGCACTGTCTTCGGAAATTGCGATGATACTATTAACATAGTCAGGCATTAAGAGTAACATGGATAACAATAATGTAACTTATTCTGTTGTTGTTGTTATTCTTTTTCTATATCGATAACTTATTTTTGTTCTAATTCTTCTTTATCTTCTTCTTCTAATAGCACGTTGAAAGCCATGCTCGTCAAACATACCGCCAATAGGTATTTTACATGCCAACTTAATTCAAGGGCAGAAAGAAACTTTGCCTACATGACAGTATGATAATCGAATGGTCGGTACTGATCGGTACCTTAATATCGATAGTCTTGTGAGATCTCAGTGCAATCACTCGTAAGCTACCTCAACACGTTGGTTGTGTACATCAATTACATCACGTTGGCTGTGTGCATCAATAACATCACGTTGGTTGTGTCCATCAATTACATCACGTTGGTTGTGTGCATCAATAACATCACGTTAGTTGTGTGCATCAATAACATCACGTTGGTTGTGTGCATCAATAACATCACGTTGGTTGTGTGCATCAATAACATCACGTTGGTTGTGTGCATCGATAACATCACGTTGATTGTGTTCATCAATAACATCACGTTGGTTGTGTGCATCAATAACATCACGTTGGTTGTGTGCATCAATAACAATACGTTGGTTGTGTGCATCAATAACATCACGTTGGTTGTGTGCATCAATTACATAACGTTGGTTGAGTTGTCTTGTTATTTTACTTGACATGTTATAACATTGAAATAGATGCTAGATATTGTATGGCTATATTAAGAACAACAAACCCGATTGTGCCAATATTTTTAAATATGAGCCAAATATGAATATCAGTTTCTTTATCAGCCGAAATAGCCATTATTGTAATGGTTCTAATATATATTGATAAGATATATTACCATGTTTACAATGTGCAAGCGATACCTAGGTCTATAATTGTGACATATTGGGTAGCTAAATCATATAACCCCAACAATATAAGTCATAGAAATGTCCATAAACATACATTCTTGACACTGGCTATCTTTGTATGGATGCAAGTGAATTAACTGGTAATGGTTACCATTTGCTTGGCAAGTCGGATAAAGTTTAGAAATATCAGTAAGTGTCGTATGGTAGTAGAATATAATGTCTGCAATCTGCACTCACAATCAATATAATGTGACCCAACAAATAAATACAGGGTTAACAAAACATTTCAGAGAGAGAGAGAGAGAGAGAGAGAGAGAGAGAGAGATTGTGTGACTCAAAGAGACATAAATGGACGAACAGAGATAATATAACGTGGGATAAATGTCATGTTTAATTATTGAACGGGAGGGTCATTGACAGTTAATCAATCTGCACATTTGATTTAGTTTTTGGTAGAGTGCTGACGTACGGTGCCATTGCGTGTGTGTGCTTGGTTTCTACAGGCCCATTTCCTATATATTTTAACATTGGAAACCGGTTTCCGTTGGCAGCTATCATTATGCAGTTTATAAGGACATATTCAACATCCGAACTCCCAAATTCAAAATGTAACTGTTAAACAATATGTAGTCCATATGTTGTACGTACATAAAACAAAATGCATATATTCTATTAATAACATAGTGTTAGCTCTACACAATTAAAATAAAATCGTAGTTGAACAAAGAATCACAAGCTATTGCTGATGAATACAGTAGATAATGAAAGCCTTGTTTTTGTTTTGTTTTTCTGAAACAATTTGTTTAGTACCTCAAGAGCAATAGACGATTTCAATAGTATTAACAAATACAGTACATGATACATGTGATAGGCATTATACAAATGTTTAGCTGAGATGATCAGAATCAATAGCTTATAGTTATTATACAAATGGACAGTATCAGTATATCGTTTAGCAAAAATACCCAAAAGGAAATGGAAAAAAATAGACTGAACATTATCTATCTATTTATTTCTTTCTTTAATTTGTTGATTAGTAGATGTTATTGTTTATATTTAAATCGTTCGAGGGTTTAACCTGTATTCTTTATTGCCTACTGACCGTTCCAAGTCGGTAATCCTGCATCCACCACTCTTCGACAAGGAATTATACATGTTGGCCTGCAACAATAGTGATATTGTCAGAAAGTAGCAAACCCTGTGTTCAAATGTGATTAATTCATTTTCTAGAAATGTTTTGATTCCAGTAAGATGACATTGACAATTGTTCCACTGATGATGATAATTCACTATATATGCTTGCTTAGTAAGGGTCTTTATGTAGTCATTTTCAACTTTCAATGATGCGCGTAGTGCTATTTATCGTATCAACATTCTTGACCAAATATTTCGTAGTGTTAACACGCGTACACCCATTTTGAAAATGTTACCGTAATTAAAATTGTTCTGCTTACCTGCGCTCTTTTATATAACCTGTGCAAACAACACATCAATTAAACTTGTGTTATAACCTTATTGTTGATGTTAAAGAAAAGGAACTGAGTAGGTTCCATTGCCTTGAACTGCAATACATTACACGGCATGATACTAGATTGTGCTGCACTGCATTACGTTGTAATGTATCGAAATGTATTGTTTTGTAGCGTGTTGTGGTATATTGAATACATTATTTTGTATTGCATTGTTTTATATTGCATTTCTCTACACTGTATTGCATTTCATTGTTGTATACTGTATAGAAAATGCATCAATACGAAATAGCGGCTATAAGTAGAGAATGCGTGGTAAAACCAATGACAAAATAATCCTCCTGACAAGTAGTAATTGTATAATGGTAACAAATCACGAAACTACTCGCTCCGTGTGTTAACCTCATCAGAAGCGATTTTGAACGAGCTGCAATGCACTATATCTTTGAAATGTTAACTTATTTTTAACTATCATTAAGTTCTTCGTCTGATGTTTTGTCATGCAAGTGACACATTAACAGAGACTTTGTTTTGTTCCTTTTAACAGAACCAAATTAGTTTATAATGGTGATATTCGGGTAGGCTTTAACTCAGAATGCGTAATGATGTCTCAATTTTGAAAAATGTACTTTAAGGATATGCAGTCACCTAGTTTTCGTTTAATAATAAATATTTATTATATTTATAAGCCTTCAGCCAAGTCATTGATCATACAGTGTAAGTAAAAGTCTTATAACAAATAAATCGCTAGCAATATAGTCAACATCCAGAGAACGATACACTTCAGTGATGTTGAGCAGATAATATTAAATATACATAATTAGAAATACCGCAGGACATTCTAAGCATTTCAAAGCAAATATCAAAAAGCAAATACCCAATGTTGGAATTAAAAAAAAAAATTGTATTGTAACAGTTTTGTCTATGAAAAATAAAACAATTACAAGAGCATCAAGAAGTGCAGGGCAACCCATAGTCCCCCACCGGCCCAGAAAAACATTTTCCAGACATTTTCTATGATGGATGTCAAAGATCAAGGTCACGGTCACAATGACCTTATTTTGGTACGCGACACACCGCATCCCAAGATGTATTCAAATACCAAGTTTAGTATCTCTAAGTGTTATAGTATTGAAAATACGGTCCGGACAATCATGTTCTTTGAAAGAGGTCACAGGTCAAGGTCACAATTACCTTATTTTGGCACGCGAAACACCGCTATCCCAAGATGTATTCACATACCAAATTTGGTATCTCTATGTGTTATAGTATTGAAAATACGGTCCGGACAAGCATTTTCTATGACAGAGGTCACAGGTCAAGGTCACAATGACGTTTTTTTGGTACGCGACACATCGGTATCCCAAGATGTATTCACATACCAAGTTTGGCATCTCTAAGTGTTATAGTATTGAAAATACGGTCTGGACAATCATGTTCTATGACAGAGGTCACAGGTCAAGGTCAATGTCACAATGACCTTATTTTGGTACACGACACACCGCTATCCCAAGAAATATTCACATACCAAGTTTGGTATCTCTTAAATGTTATAGTATTGAAAATACGGTCCGGACAAGCATTTCTATGACAGAGGTCACAGGTCAAGGTCACAATGACCTTATTTTGGTACGCGACACACCGCTATCCCAAGATGTATTCAAATACTAAGTTTAGTATCTCTAAGTGTTGTAGTATTGAAAGTACGGTCCGGAAAATCATGTTTTATGACAGAGGTCACAGGTCAAGGTAAAGGTCACAATGACCTTATTTTGATACGCAACACACTATTATCCCAAGATGTTTTCACATACCAAGTTTATTATCTCAAAGTCTTATAGTATTGAAAATATGGCCCGGACAATCATTTTCGGAACATTTTCTATGACTGAGGTCACAGGTCACTGTGATCTTATTTTGGTATGCGTCACACCGCTATCCCAAGATGTAGCCACATACCAAGTTTGATATCTCAAAGTCTTAAAGTATTAAAAATATGGCCCGGACAAGCATTTTGGAAGAACGGATGGAAGGACGGACGGACGGGGTGCAAACCTATACGTCTCACTAGTGAATTAATCAACACTATACAATATATGTAGAAAACGTCACTTGTGGACCACTGCAAACATACTGTAAAATCTCCATTGGTCTTTAAATCTCCCCTCAATCTGCAAAACTTCCTCTGAAGCTCAGAATATCCACAAAAAATCAAAAGTTGACCAGATTATTTTTTTTTAAATTCCAGTCTTTTTCAGCACCCCTTAAAACTAGCTCCATTTCACTAATAATTCAACTGTATTCCTACCCATTTTCAAATTATCATATCTTCCTCGAAAACCACCCAGTGGCATCTAAACTTAGCAGAAGACATGAACATTTTCCAATCTTGTCACCTGAAGGCAGAAATATGAGAATGATTGCACATTTCCAAGTTGAGAGCAAACCGATTAACAGAGCCCTAGTTTTTTACGGTGTAGGAATCTTCAAACCGTCATGGCCAAGGGAGGTAATTCTGTAGTGAGACCTTTAAGTCCCGGTGGGAGACTAAAAAGAAAAGAAAAACCTTTGGTCATACTACACCAATTCATTTTCCATAGACATACATTATAGGCCTAAGTTCTGTATTGAGTTCCATAATATAGGAAGGTATATTTTTGCTTACTTGTTTCGAAAAACCTATCTTAGTTTTATCGAAAAAACATACACAAACCGTACTAATTCTAGTACTGATAGAATTATTTGAAACTCAGAAAAATCGAAAATGACATCAGTTCAAGACTGACTGTAATGAAACCGGTACTATAAATTTATGACAGCCAGACTGATATGAACTCATATTAAATGATATGTTTTATGTTGATAATCAAACACAGTGACGTCTTATGATGTTCCCTGAGCAACTTCTTATGGGGTCTATGTGTCTCAACTTATGCGTTTTTTCTAGAGTTTGAACTCGAGTTGAGGGCTTTAATATTCGTAATGTTTGTATAACTAAAAAGCTACTCCATCAGGTTTACGGTTACCATAAACTTCGTAAAACCTTTGCTAAACTGTATTAACTAACTCTGATCTTCTTTCCAAATATAGAAGTTATTTAAGAACACTTCTGCGACAAAGACAATCACAACCTGACTTCTACGGTGACGTGAATTACAAACTTCTTAAGATCCTTGGTCATGATCACTTTCATACTATCTTTGTTAAACTTGTTAAAAGGTTTGCCAAAATAGTTTATGACCCTATCATTTTGCAACGCACTGCATGCTTGGTAGTGGACCCATTTACAGTCCGACACTATGCTTTCCTCTTTGATTTTGCGATTACCGGACAGGCTGTGAACCCTATGATAAAATCTACCTAAAGCCCAAAAAGACGGTGACGTTTTATGTTTGTCTGCAGTCTTGTAGTGCCCTCAATGGTTTATTTTCTTGTTGCGCTGGCTTCTGCCAAGTCATTGAGAACCTTATATGTGTCTTTCTAGGCTTTTTTTTTGTATTTATATATACACGAGCATCTTTGAGTTTTACTTATATTGCCTATTAATGCTGCCTTGTTGGTTAGAGAATAGTTTATGGCGGGGATTTTTTTATTTACACTGTCCCGTTTTATTGGGTTGACAGGAGGATAAGTGTGAGGTTTGGTGCACCCTAAAACCTGGTTTAAACCCCCAGCGGCCATTTTTGCCACTGACCGTTCCAAGGCGGTAGCCCCATGTGCAACCCATTTGTGTTTGTGATGTTTTATTTGGCCTTTTATTCATCTTTAGATGTGATCTTTGTTTCTGTATGTTTGTGGTTGACTGTCGTCCTTGAATGCTGATTTATTCCTTATGACTGCCATTCATGTTTGTCGATTTGCGTGTTTTGGGTTTACTGTGAAAGACGGTGGCGTTTGATGTTTGTCCGCGGTCTTGGCATTTCGTGCCCTCAATGGTTTATTCTCTTGTTGCTCTGGCTTCTGCCAAGTCATTGAGTACCTTCATTGTGGCTTTCTAGGCTTGCTTTTTTTTGTATTTATATATACACGAGCATCTAGGTGTTTTACTTATATTGCCTTTTAACGCTGCCTTGTTGGTTAGAGAATACATTTTTGTCGGGGATTTCTTTATTTACGCTGTCCTGTTTAATTAGGATGCCAATAGGGTAAGAGTGAGGTTTGGTGCACCCTAGAACCTGGTTTAAACTCCCTGTGGCCTTCTTGGACACTGACCTGTCCAAGGCGGAAGCCCTATTGTCAACCCTTTTGTGTTTGTGATGTTATTACTTTTGCCTTCTCGTTTGTTTGCGTGTTTGTTTTTGTGTTTTGTGGTTGACTGTCGTCATTGAATGCTACTTTCCCTGTCCGATTTTTATATCTGTCTTTTTTATACTTTTTCATATCAGTAACGATATGAGGCACACTCAAATAACAAACAATATCAACTAAGTATGGTACCTTAAAGATATAAACCAAGTCAAAAATAAAATGTCATATAGCTCTGTACAGTACTATTAAGATATATAACCAATATATATTTGAAACAATATAATTACGATCTTATAACTATATTAAACAAATATAACTATATATCAAATTAATGCACGAGCTGTAAAGATATGAACCTAGGTAAATCAATATAATAACAACCATCTGTGTTACTATAAGGAAAGCGAAATTACCTGTGATACGCAGGCTTCATAACTTGTGTTCTCAGCTAAAGTCCATTTTGTTTATTTCGCGCATTGTTTTCTCGTTTAGCGCAACGTTTTTTTTTGAAAACTGGGACTATACACCACTGGCCATGGAATTACCGCATTGAAGGTCATATGCAATACCATGTTCGGGATGGCTTAAATTTATGTACTATTGGCATTTTAAATATTGAGTTATGTTCAACCCGGGGTACAGGGCGTGAACAGTAGCAAGCACTTTTCACTACTGTTCATGAAAAGTCTCAATCAAACCGAGACTGCAATATCTTTTGTATATATCGTGTTTGACGATTTCAAAATATCTCCTCTAGAACACAAAGAAATACAATCATAATCAATACGAGTAAATATTTAAAGAATCAACTTCTGGACCCCTTTTTATTAAACATCTTACGATAAGTCTCACATTTAAAAATTGTTTACATGTTTGCACCTAAGCATTAAATGTAGACAACTATATGTGCAGTATGTGCAGAACTATCAAATGTATAAGATAACAAAATGAAAACGCGTTGATTTGTGAATTGCAAATCAAAGTAAAAAAATTAAGAAATTAACTTTCGATCAAAATTGTCGTAAGTTGTTTCATAAAACCGGACCCACAATTCACAAATCAACGCGTTTTCATTTTGTCTGGGCCTTGTCTTAGGATGTCTCAAATTTTAAAATCGTCTACTTTTTCACCTGTGCATTCAATGTAGACAATTATGTGTTTGCACGTAGGGCAGAAGTATCACATGTATAAGAAAATGAAATAAAATCACGTTTATTTGAAAAGTGTAATGCATAGTGAAGCATTTAAGAAATAAATTTACGATCAAAATGGTCGTAAGTTGTTTCATAAAAAGGGGCCCTGGTTCTGTAATGATATTAAACCAGGTCATATCGTTAAACCATAGTATTTTCATTTTATGTTGGTATTGTAAACAAATATAAACACATATATATTATTCACACAATATATATTATAAAATATATAATGTTAAGATACGGTACAATATACAATATAAAACCCTATATTCCCAGTATTGCGCGCTGGATTAAGACAAGTTGATCGTTGAGGCCTAATCAAAATCCTTCGTAAACAACGTGGCGACCCGAGATAAGATTTGACGATTAGGGCAAATATTGGTTTGACATCATACGTCATCCTTAACAAGGAATCTAGTCAGTCTATTTACACGCTGTCAATCAGGCTTGAATTGTTTTGTACCAGAAAATGTATATTCATATTTCAGTGCCTGAAATATAGCTGTACATGTGCAGAACAGGCTGAATAGCGTATCCGTAAAGGTTGAACAATCAAAGGCACAACACACATAATCCCATGACCCCGCTTCTTCTTGTGTGTGAGTTTCTATATTATGCTGTCAGTACCATATATAAGCTGATTATTCGATATAAGTCATTAGAAATGAAGTATTATAGTCTTCAAAATGGAGGAATAGAGTAGATGATATTATCATGACAGCAACTTTGTCTATCACTTTTTTGCGAAGGTTATATATGTTGCATCCCTCTGATTATCAAGGCTTTCTATGTTCTCTTCCCTTGTTACGTAGACGTTATATGTCGTAATCGTTGTTTTCTTCTCAGGATTACGCAATATTTCTATCTTGTCTTCCCCAGATGTTTTGCCACTGATCGTTCCAATACGGTATCCCTATAGCCCACCCTTTTGTTTGTGATGTAATTTACCTTGTCTTTTATTTATCCTAGTAATTGTTGTTTGTTTCTATGGTTGAAGGATGTTCCTGAATGCTACATTTCCTGTTCGACCTTTATATATATTTTCTATACTGTATTCCTCAGAGTACACTTTGCTTTCTAACACCCAATCTGCCGCAGACAAACATTAAATAACAAAAGCTGATAATTGGCACTGTTGATTTTAAAAATCTGGTACGTTCATGAATGCATCCGAATAGGTTTGGTTTCCAATCTAGCATTTACACATTGAGGGTCAGACCTAAATGGGATTTGGTATAGGCTATATCTTCATTATCAGTCATACACTTGTGTGATGTTGCGTTGTGGAACGAAAGTTGGTTTTCATGTTAACAATCATCCACCTAGTTATCTGCAGAAGCCAAACAGAGACCTGTAGTGCATTTGTAGATAAAAAGAAATCGTAGTTAAATATAACTTTGGCTAATTCAGTTAATTTCGACAAATTGTAAAGCTACATCTATGAAAGTAAATATAAATGTAGCATTCAAGGACAACATTCAATCAAAATAACGAACGGAAACAAACAGCAATTACAAGGATAAATGAAAGGCAAAGTATGTGACTTCACGAACCGATAAATGAGACCGATATTTACAGATATAGGTGGTATATTCCTTTGGATTCTGTCTTGAATTTCGAATAGGTTGTTCCAATACTCCAGCCTTTAAAGGTTCTGAGTATTGTTTATTAATCATAACCTTACGTTGCCAGCGTTTTAATTGAGTCTTTTGATTGTTAACTGTGATACGCAGGCTTCATAACGTCTGCGCTCAGCTAAATTCTATTTTGTTCATGTCGCCAACTGTTTTCTCGTTTAGGGCAACAAGTGTTGTTAGAAACTGGGACCATACGCCGCTGGCCATGGAATGGTGTAAAAATACCGCATTGATGGTTCCATGCTCACCGTCATACGCATATCATCTTCGGGATGGTTCAAAATTAATGGTATTTTAAATATTAAGTTCTGCTCAACCCGGGGATTGAGGGCATGAACTGTAGCAAGCAATTTTCGCTACCGTTCGTGAACAGTCTCAGTCAAACCGAGACTGCAATATTGGTGTATTTATCGTGTTCAACGATTTCCACATTTCTCCTTTCAGATTTTTTTAATTACCACGTCAACTGTTTTCACACACAACGTTTTTCTGTTAGTCTGCGGATGAGGATGTATATTTATGCTACAGCAGTTTTGTTTTTGCCAATATACCCAATCGCAGCAAGTATGTTAAGACCACCAATAAAGCAAATCTCACCCGCATTTACTAAACAGTGCCCAACAGTACAAATTGTGAGCATTGAACAAGAGATGTTGATATAATGGAAATAAGGCCATCTACCATGTCTACTGAAGTATTAATATAAACACACAAGTGTCTGGATGAAAATGAAAACAATAAAATAAAATGTTATTAGTGTTTATATAGCACATGTCACTGGAACAGAATAACAAGTAAACTATAATTGTGTTTTTGATTAAATAAAATAAAGAGACTCAGCATGTTATAAGAAGCATATTCTTCTTTATGTTTTGAAAATGACAAATATAACAGTAGTTACAATTATATTTATGCAATACATGTATAATTGTGATTTCAGTGAGAATCTGTAATGTTTTATTCTGTATATCTTTAAACATGTTTTAGATAAAAAAGTGAAACAATTGAAGTAAAATATCCTTTATCCGAGTACAATCACAGTACGTGATTGATTATACGTCTGGTCCAATCAGTTGTGTTTATTCAACATGAGTTATCTTACTGAAATTTTACCATTCTAAGGTCTGTAAGGAATTCCAAATTTGAATATTGAGACTCAACAAAACCACAAATAAAGATTGATGTATTCAGATAAAAACTATCAATGGTGCTCTGTATGGCCTGGTATGTGTATGAGGGTGGAAAATTGGAGTCTAATAACAGGATAACAGCAAATTCAAGTTGATGGTAACAGATAGCAAATAATTGAAATATTTAAACCAGTGAGCTTGTGCATATACAGTGGTGATGGTTGGAGATAAGGGCAAAAGCAAAAACAAATACAATTTTATCGGTTTCCTTGATACAGAATGCAGATAATTACAGACAACTGCGGATAGCATATAACAGTACATAAATATTCGCAATAACAGAAAACAAAAAATAAATTTCGACAATAACAGAAATCAAAATATAACTTTCTTCAAAAAAAACGTAACAAAAAGTGCCGGTTTCAGCGGTTGCTACGTTAAAACCATAAGTAAAATATAATAACATATGCATATTCTCAATATAGTATAAGCACTCTGTGTCTTAGGAAGAAGTGTTTGTAGCGACAGTTTACAACTACTTTTCATTTTCTGATGATCACAAATCCTTAAGATTTCAGTTTTCGGTTATAAATGACAATAAAAGAATTATTGTAGTAATTATTGTATAATAAGATAATACATTATTGTCGCGCCAGAGTGTCAACATTTGCAAACGACCTCACGTGGTAGAGACATGCATATTAATGATGTTAGCATGACATACTTGTATAATTATGTGTACACTTAAACAAATACGAACTCAAACTATGAATGAAGGATGAAATGGAGAATATGAATGAGTCACGGGTGAAGTAGTTTCAATTCGACAATCTACCAAAACGTCAGTACATATGCTAGACATCGATGCGTAAAATATCACATTTTACATGTGTCTAGCATGTGTACAGGTAACATCGATAAATGAATGGCTTCCGATAGTAGTTCTTAAAATAGTTGCACGGAGCGTGATTTGAAACAGGGATTTTCGGTCTTTATGTTTTCCTTTATACCACTGCAACAGAGAGATATGTTAGTACGTTACTAAATGCTCAAATGATACGCTAACTAGAGCATACTCGCATACATATATATCAAAGGCAAAATAAAAATGTCGAGATGACAGGTATTTAGGGTGGGGTTTTTTTGTTTACAATATCCTAGCAAATTTGATAATACACAGTATAATACCACGCAAGGTTAATTTACATGTACGACATGATGGACTATATTATTCTGAAACATCTTGATGTGGTTTTACATATGTTATTTCGCATCACGATATATGGTGTTATGCTTTAAATTGATTGTATTTTTGATGTTCAGAATTCATATACATAACAGGTCATTTGAATTAATTCAAAACGTCATTTGAATTAATTTAAGAAAACACAGTCTATTTTTATATTCAGATTGTCAGTCAATATACTTTATAAAACACTGTTGTGGTTAAAATACTTGTCGATGTTTTTCGCTTTTGTTTCCTTTTAGAGTGACATAATTTTCTTAGGCTTAATTTTGACAGCTGGCTTCCTGCTTTGATACAGAGTAACAAAAGAAGTGAAATCAAGATAAATTCACAGGAATGCCAAGTCATGGTGACGTTATTAACAAACTTCGTAAGATCCTTGGTCATGATCACTTTCATCTATCTTTGTTAAACTTGTTAAAATGTTTATCAAAAGAGGTTATGACCCTATCACTGCAGGCGTGGCGCAGGATCCATTTACAATTCGCCACTATGCTTTCCTCTTTAATTGTGGGATGACCGGACAAGCTGTGGACCCTATGATGACGTGTGCCTAAAGCCCAAAATGACGGTGACGTTTGTGTTTGTCTCGATCTAGTCGTGCCCTCAGTGGTTTGTTCTCTTGTTGCTCTTGCTTCTGTCAAGTCATTGAGTACCTTCGTTGTGGCTTTCTAGGCTATGGTTTTTTTGTATTTATATATACACGAGCATCTTTGTGTTTTACTTTTATTGCCTGTTAATGCTGCCTTGTTGGTTAGAGAATAGTTCATGGCGGGGATTTCTTTATTTACACTGTCCTGTTTTAATGGGATGACAGTAGGGTAAGTGTGAGGTTTGGTGCACCCTAGAACCGGTTTAAACCCCCAGTAGCCTTTGTTGCCACTGACCGTTCCAAGGCGGCAGCCCTATTAGGAACCCTTTTGAGTTTGTGATGTCTTATTTGGTCTTGTATTCATATTTAACGTTGTACTTTGTTTCTTTGTGTATTTGTGGTTGACTGTCGTCCTTGAATGCTACTTTTCCTTTTCGATTGTTATATCTACTTTTGATCATGTAATGGCGTATTGTAGACATGTGGATAAACTTAATCTTTCCTGCATAAACAATAAAACTGTTATCTCTTATTTGCTGCCCAGGGAATACATTTTCACAATGACATTTCCAAAGTATCACATTTCGTTGCCCTTCTGAAATAAAGATACACCAACTGATCGATATCTATTAACAGTCGGTTTACTAACTGGAGCGGTTGAAGAGGACTTTGTGGTTAAACTGCAATATATTCACAATTGATGTAGTGTTTACGAAGCGATATTTGTTTTAGTGAGTCTTTTTAAATGTCTCAAGTAGACATAACAAGTCCTTTTAGATGATATGCCACGTCAAACACAAATGATCTATCTTATAGCGTTTACGCTGTAATTATTTATTGAAAGATGATGAGACTAAACATGAAGAAAACAAGACTTACGGTTTCTGAAAACAGATACCAAGATTTGCACCATAGTCTGACTTTTCAACTAAAACTACATTTCCTGAAACGCTAATGTTGAGACAGAGTTGCAAATCGGATAAATAAAAGTATGGAGAAAGATATGGTTGATCAGATTTGGCGGTAATAAATCCTCATTTCTGAAAATAGATGTTCGTTGTTTTTTGTCTTAAATGATTATAAACAACACTAATTAATTTACTTTTGAAATGTGATCGATATGTCCGCAGTTTATGTTTAGGATGTAAACTCAGCTTCTAACATCTCCATGTCATTTGGAATCATTCGGAAACAGTGTATACGGCGTTTTATATCAAAACGTATCATAAAATGAATCATATAACAAGACTGTAACTTCATATGACGTTTGACCTCACGTTGTCTGAAACCTCTCAGATATAGGTATCAGTAAGTGCAACACAACCCTAATTAAATGAGCATATTTAAAAAAAGTTGTAAACGGGGTTACCGACCTAGAACTGTTAGTAGGCAATAAATCCTACAGGTTGGCTTAAATCAATTGTATGTGTGCACAACCTCGCAATTATCCAGTAAAGCAATAACAAAAGTTCTATAACATCCATCTAGTGGATAATATATCTTTCCATGTAGCAATTATCATGATGTTTTTTTATTATGAATCAAGATTAATGCCCGCAAGAAATGGTATATGTACATTATCTTAACAGGAACTGACTTATATTAAAATAAATGTTAAGGCTGTTTAGGTTTAGGCTGGGGGCCATAGTACTAAAACCACAAATGGGAGGCAGGCAACAGACACGTCCAATTTAACTTGTATCACTAGATTATTTGCATAATGACGTCATTAGTATAAAGTAGTCCATAAATCAAGGCCGCCCTATTGAATTTCAATATCGGCAATTTTTCGAGCATTTCGGACACTATTTTGGAATGAAGGTAAGTGATTTACAATTACTCCGCGATTCAAATTTGTTCAGATCAACTTGGCACCCAATATTTCCCTCCTTTCTGGTTAATTTCCCCTCTTTTAAGGAGAAATTAATAACCATAACCAGAATGCGCAGAAAATATTTTGGCATTTACCAAATTGAATGTTTTGTAAATTTCTTTGTTGAAATTCAATAAAATATAATTATCTCACAGCCTAACAGATAATCAAGTGGAAAATACAGAATTTAAAGAAAGGATCTCAGCAAGAAACCGGGCTTAAAAAAGGGTTTTTAAAAAAATAAGAGGTCTTTGAAAAATTATTACTGTCGTACCCAGGTCATTCGACCTTATTGTAGATTAGCTCATGTTGTCTCTAACAAGATATGACCACGTTTTAGACATGTGTTATGGGTCTTTATGCTGTAAATAAAGCAAATACTATTGTGTTTTACTGCTCTTCACCACTTATTAACTAAGTTGATGCATTAATCAGAAGAAATCTACTTGTGGTGTTGGTGGTGGTTTGTAAATAAATTTAATTAATAAATGTTTGTGGATCAGTTTTTATATGTCAACACTTGGTTTGTGCTGCTGAAAAAATCTCTGTGGTGTAAGGCAACATCCTTTTCCTTCGGGAAGAGAGACCCTGGTTCGAATCCCGGTGGAGAAATCTGGCACACTTACTGAGCTGTACTTATTTATAAACTTTGTTATATTTGTTTCAATAAATTGTCCAGCCAACGTACTGAAGAGGTAAGTAGAATAAGTAAATAATCAGAAAAAAAGATGCTAATGGCCCGGAATATGTCGCAGTTAGTACCTTGTCATTTATTTCTTATATAAAATAATAAATCTAAATGTAAATAAAAGTTGGGTTGGTTTGTGCTGCTGATACAAACTCTGTGGTGTAAGGCAACATCCTTTTCCTTCGGGAAGAGAGACCCAGGTTCGATTCCTGGCGGAGAATTCAGGCACACTTACTGAGCTGTACTTATTTATAAACCTTGTTTTATTTTTGAAATAAATTTTTCAGCCAACGTGCTGAAAAGGTAAGTAGAATAAAAAAAGAAGCCGAAATTACTTCGTGGCAGATTTTACAAATCTTTTTGGTAACGATTCTGGCATATGGATCGTGCAAATCCAATCCTGGGTGCTGCAGCTTTTATCTTTCTTTCATTATTATATTTAAAACCCACTGATTTCCATTATGTTAGATATATTTAAACAACTTCTCACCTACCACAGATTTTCGTCAACGGAAGGGCCAGCGAACAGGCTGTTCTCCTAAACTATTGTACGAAAGGCCCCCAGCCTTCCTGTGCTTTCAGCACTTTGATATTAAATATTGATTCTATAAACTAGTTCGGTAACTATTAAAATTGCGCTTAATCCATAAAAGAAACATGGTTTTAAAACCGTATTTGCTGAACTGCCGAGAGTGTTCCAGAATAATAGCATGTTTCCCACAAAAGTGCACGGCATGAATAAGAGTATGTAATTATATGAGATGGTTTTATAGTGTTCAGCGATTCGTATTAATTTTGATCCTTTACATTCCAAATTAGTGCATTGGTTTCTACAATATTATCCGTGTAAAAAGCTGTCTATAGGCATTATCACTGATGGATTTGTCAGCCATATTGCAAATCCTTACCCCGTTTTGAGGACTATTATCCACCAACTATGAATGATTTGTGTGAGTCTAGTCTGTAGACGTATGTGTCATCACCAGAGTTCGTCAATGTTAACGTTAATGCTTATTACATGGTTCGAGTATTAACTTTCATAACCATCCAACACCTTTTCGGAGAAGCGAAAACGGGGTTTCCTGGAGTATGAAATAAAGCTTTAATTTCGGCTTAAAAATGTGCATATTGTGAAATTAAAACATTTAATAGATAACTTTTAACAGTTCATCGCGTTTTATCAGTAAAACATGTTTCTAAATGTGTTTTATTGACGAAATATCCGTTATAAAAACCTGTTAATTTAAGCTTTAAGGCAGGAACACGTAATGCACCTAGTTTGTTAAAGGATATATCAAGTCGGATATTTCATTATTTTCAATATATATTTGTATTGGAATGACAATAGGGTGAGAGCAAGGTTTGGTGCACTTTAGAACCTGGTTTTAAAACCCCCAGCGGCCTGTTCGTTGACGGTTCCAAGACGTAGCCCTATCTTCAGTCCGATTATTTTTGTGATATGATATACCTTGCCTTTTATTAATCCTTGCAACTGTTTGTTCCCATGCTTGGCTGACTGTGGTCATTGAATGATACATTTTATGTTCAACTTTTATATCTGCTTTCAGTGCATCGGCTAAACTATTTATGTAATGGGTGTAATATGTATTTATTATTTCCTTCTATAAGACATTTATTTCAATGTATTTCCTTTAAATAAGTGTTTAATATTTTATTCACAATGATGACATTTCAGAAATGGCATGCTTATAGTAAGGTAATGACCCATTGACTTTAGGGCCATAAGGTCAAATAGTCAATGCCACAATGACCCAATTATAAATAAATTTCTCCTCGATAAAGTAACCTCATGACACAGCACGGGAGTGTTATTTAAACGGTTACAGTACCAGTTTGCACTGTCACTGGCAATTGCGATGATAATAGTAACACAGTCAGACATTTAGAGTAACATGTATAACACTAATGTAACTTATTATGTTGTTGATCTCATCCTTATCGATAACTTATTTTAGTTCTAATTCGTCTGTATCTTCTTCTAATACGTCAAAAAGACTGTCAAAAGGTAATGGAACACATGCCAACTTAATTAACAGAAAGAAACTATGCCTTCATGACAGCATGATACTCGAATGGTCGGTACTGATCGGTACCTCAATATCGATAGTCTTGTGAGATCTTAGTGCAATCATTCGTATGCTGCCAAAGTGTACATCAGTTACAACACGCTAGTTGTGTACGTCAATTACATCACGTTGGTAGTGTACATCAGTTACATCACGTTGGTTGCGTACATCAATTACATCACGTTGGTTGTGTGCATCAATTATATCACGTTGGTTGTGTTCATCAATTACATCACGTTGGTTGTGTATATCAATTACATCACGTTGGTTGTGTATATCAATTACATCACGTTGGTTGTGTACATCAATTACAACACGCTGGTTTTGTAAATAAATTACATCACGTTGGTTGTGCACATCAAATCCATCACGTTGGTTGTGCACATCAATTACATCACGTTGGTTGTGCACATCAATTACATCACGTTGGTTGTGCACATCTACATCACGTTGGTTGGGTACATCAGTTGCATCACGTTGGTTGGGTACATCAGTTACAGCACGTTGGTTTTGCACATCAGTTACATCCCGTTGGTTGTGCACATCAATTACATCACGTTGGTTGGGTACATCAATTGCATCACGTTGGTTGTGTACATCAATTGCATCACGTTGGTTGTCTACATCAGTTACATCACGTTGGTTGGGTACATCAATTCCATCACGTTGGTTGTGTACATCAATTACATCACGTTGGTTGCGTACATCAATTCCATCACGTTGGTGGCGTACATCAGTTACATCACCTTGGTTGTGTACATCAATTGCATCACGTTTGTTGTGTACATCAATTCCATCACGTTGGTTGTGTACACCAATTACATCACGTTGGTTGTGCACACCAATTACATCACGTTGGTTGTGTACATCAATTACACCACGTTTGCTGTGTACATCAATTGCATCACGTTTGTTGTGTACATCAATTACATCACGTTGGTCGTGTACATCAATAACATCACGTTGGTTGTGTACACCAATTACATCACGTTGGTTTTGCAAATCAATAACATCACGTTGGTTGGGTACATGAGTTACATCACGTTGGTTGTGTGCATCAATTACATCACGTTAGTTGTGTGCATCAATTACGTCACGTTGGTTGAGTTTCTCATAACATTGAAATGGATGCTAGATAAAATAACAGTGGTCTGCACGAACACTTGAAAAAGTGCTGTACCCTTGATTCCAGTATAAACTACACAGAGTGACAATTGAATTAAATTATTCTGTCTGTTTTAGTGAGCGAGAGACTACCTTTCAAGAGTTCGGCAATATTATTGAGACATAGTGGATTTATAACATACTCAGTACATTTAAAAACGCAACATTTTTTATTTTCGGTTATTTTTAGTCCGCTTAATTTTGTATTTCATGTTAGTACATAAGTCTCTTTGCCCCTAAGGTTAACATTTTGCGATGAACAGTTTTATAAGATGTACTCTACATCTTTCAGTTAAAACACATTTTCCACGAGGGCTTCAATTCCATTCTAGAAATTCGATGTACGCTCAGTATATTTATTTATATCTCAATGCAATTACTGTAATCTACTTTGGCTACTACATAATTATACTAATTCAAAGTTGTATGGCTGTATTAAGAACAACAAACTCAATTGTGCCAATATTTTTATCAATCAGAATTAAGAGTCAAATATGAATATCAGTTTCTTTATCAGCCGAAATAGCCATTATTGTAATGGTTCTAATATATATTGGTAAGATATATTACAATGTTTACAATGTGCAAGCGATACCAAGGTCTATAATTGTGATATATTGGGCAGCTAAATCATATAACCCCAAGAATATAACTTATAGAAATGTCCATAAACATACATTCGTGACACTGGCTATCTTTGTATGGATGCAAGTGAATTAACTGGTAATGATTACCATTTGCTTGGCAAGTCGGATAAAGATTAGAAATATCAATAAGTCTTGTATGGTAGTAGAATATAATGTCTGCAATCTGCACTCACAATCAATATAATGTTACACACTACAGACAATGGTCCTACAAATAAATACAGGGTTAACACAACATTTAAGAGGGATAGAGAGATAGAGAGAGAGAGAGAGAGAGAGGGAGAGAGAGAGAGAGGGATTATGTGACTTAAATAGACATAAATGGGGGAACAGAGATAATATAACGTGGGATAAATGTCATGTTTAATTATTGAGCGGGTGGGTCATTGACTGTTAATCTGCGCATTTGATTTAGTTGTTGGTACAGAGCTGACGTACGGTGTCATTGCGTGTGTGTGCTTGGTTTCTATAGGCCCACGTTCCTATATATTTTTACATTGGAAACCGGTTTCCGTTAGCAGCTATTATTATGCATATTAAACATCCGAACAGCCAAATTCAAAATGTAACTGTTAAACAATATGTAGTCCATATGTTGAACGTACTTGAAACAAAATGCATATATTCTATTAATAACATTGTGTTACGTCTACACAATTAAAACAAAATCGTAGTTGAACAAAGAAACACAAGCTATTGCTGAAGAATACAATAGATAATGAATGTTGCGATTTTGCCATGTTTTTGTTTTGTTTTTCTTGAAGAATTTGTTAAGTACTACAAGAGCAACATACGATTTCAATAGTATTTACAAATACTGTACATGATACATGTGATAGGCATTATACAAATGTTTATCTGAGATACAGCGATTTTAGATACAACAATTGTTTGATGTATTTCAGTTAAACTGGGTGTACATGTATGATCAGAATCAATGACTGATATTTATTATACAAATGGACAGTATCAGTATATCGTTAAGCAAAAATACCCAAAAGGAAATGAAAAAATAATACATTGAACAGTATCTATATATATTCTTATTTCTTTAATTTGTTGATTAGTAGATGTTATTGTTTATATTTAAATCGTTCGGGGTTTAACCTGTATTCTTTATTGCCTACTGACCGTTCCAAGTCGGTAATCCCGTATATCCACCACTCTTTATTTTATGTATTGTCTGTTTTAGTGACTTTTTCATTTTTAATAATCTCATGTTTTTCAGTTTTTGTGCAATGCGGACCTACGTTGCCATTGTGTGTGATGGCTGTTTCTGCCGGACCAGTTTTCTTATTTATGTACCAGGCACAAGTTTTCAAGTCGACAATATGAAAATCACATGTTAGAGTATTATGATATACTTTACTGAAAGGAAAAAGAAACGCATAATCACAAAATTGCCTATACTGCACTATTATATACACCTAATTCCAGGTAATATTCCAGCTAATTATTGCTTGAGCAATATGCGCATTCTGTCGATAATGACACTTTAAATGGGTAACCGTCGGTATGTTCGGTGCTGTGTAAACCTTCTTTCCGAAAGGATAAGCCTAATGTCGCGCTGTACCATTCGATTAGCAGTAGCATATTAAACATACACTATATAACGACAATAGAGATTATGCGTTTCTTTTTATTTTTAGAATATATATGTTTTACGTCATGTACAACACATGTAAGGTTATATATGACGGTTGATGTTTTTGTGGTGGAGGCAGACCACCAACTTTTCCTGGGTAGAACCAGTACTGTATACCTCCCGCCATCCGTATGAATCGACACTTCCTCACTTACAAATAGAGCTCCCATTGGAATACGAAGTGGTGGGACGCGAGGGTTTACAACGCAACGTCGTTAATCATTCGGCCACGGAGACTGTCAAAAAATTAATCAAATATTGACACCACTTTGTTTGTGAAATTGAATAAAAAAATCTTGTAAACCTACGTGGCGTCGTTTTGACATTGCTAGCGCTACTGATCGAAGGTCAGCAGAGCTAATGCCGTGTTGCCGTGGTGGGTGCTGTGTCCGTCGTCCGTCCGTCCGTAAACTTTTTTTTCTAGCGGCTACTCCTCTGAAACTACGGGGTGGATTTTCATGTAACTTCATCGGAGTGTTGCACATGATGTCTAGTCGATCATAGGAAAAATTCACATTGATGGAAATAAAAAAAAGAATTCTAAAATGATGAGCATGATATGATGTTGCTCTTTGTTGAAAATTATTTTGATTTGACATTTAACATGGCCGCCAGCGGCCATCTTTGTTTAAATAGAGTGGTATAAAAACAAACATTTCCTATGATACTACTTTACAGATTTTCATGAGAAACTTCACAGGAATGTTGATGTTGATGTCTAGTAGATCCTATCAAAATTTCACGCCGGCCAAAAATTCAAGATCGACGCCACGGCTTAAAATTAATTTAAAAAGAATAATTTGTAGCGACTATTTCCTGAAAACTATAAGTGATATTGATATGGGACTTTTTTCTAAAATGATCAGAATGACATGAAGTTGGTCATTGGCAAAAATCATTTTGATTCAGCGTTAAACATGGCTGCCAGCGGACATCGTTTTTAGCTCTACTGGCCAAGGGCCAGCAGAGCTTATGGGATGGCGAGTTGTCCGTCGTCCGTCGTCCGTCGTCCGTCCGTCCGTCGTCTGTTAACTTTTGTCTCGTTAAGACGATAGGGCCTTCATTTCTCATCCGATCTTTACCAAACTTTAACAGGTTGTTAATATCAATGAAAGCTCGGATAAGTTTGAAAACCAGCCAGATCGGACCAGTAACAGCGGAGTTATGGCCCTTGATTTAGTTAAACAATGCTATATTGCTATATTTTGTCTCGTTAAGACGATAGGGCCTTCATTGTTCGTCTGATCTTTATCAAACTTTACCAGATTGGTAATATTAATGAAAGCACGGACAAGTTTGAAAACCAACCAGATTGGACCAGTAACAGCGGAGTTATGGCCATTGATTTAGTTAAAAGCGCTATATTTTGCCTCGTTAACATGATAGGGCCTTCATTTTACATCCGATCGTTACTAAACTATACCAGATTGTTAATATCAATGAAAGCTCGGAAAAATCGAAACCAGCCAGATCGGACCAGTAACAGCGGAGTTATGGCCCTTGATTTAGGTAAAAATGCTATATTTTGCCTCGTTAAGACGATAAGGCCTTCATTCTTCATATGATCTTTCCTAAATTTTACCAAATTGTTAATGTCAATGAAAGCTGGGACAAGTTCGAAAACTGGCCAGATCGGACCAGTAACAGCGGAGTTATGGCCCTTGATTTAGTTAAAAATGCTATATTTGGCCTCGTTAAGACGATAGGGCCTTCATTTTTCATCCAATCTTTACCAAACTTTATCATATTGTTAATAGCAATGAAAGCTCCGACAAATTTGAAAAACAGCCAGATTGGACCATTTACACAGGAGTTGTGGCCCTTGATTTTCTGAAAAATGCTATATTTTGGCCTCGGTAAGACGAAAGGGCCTTCATTTGGACGGATTTCAGTGAAACCTTTCAGGGTGATCAGTACCAAGTCTAGTTGTACTTATCATCACCGTGTTCCGGTTGAATGATTTTGGTGGAGTTATGTCCCTTTAAAGGTTTTAATACACATACTTTGTCCAGACTAGTTCTCCTGAACCCCTGTCCAGATTTAAACGAAACATTTTAGGGATGATCAGTTCCAGGTCTAGTTGTGGAAATCATCACTGTGTTCTGGTTGAATGATTTTTGGCAGGGTTATGGCCCTTTAAAGGTTTTAATACACAAACTTTGTCTGGACTATTTCTCCTGAACCCCTTGCCAGATTTCAACGAAACTTTACGGCATGATCAGCACCCAGCCTAGTTGTGCATATCATCGTCGCGTTCCAGTTTACCGAGTTTGGGCAGAGTTATGGCCCTTTAAAGGTTTTTGATGCAAAACTTTTTCGGGAGAATTCCCCTGAACCCCTGGCTGGATTTCAGCTGAACTAGACAAGGATGATCAGTATCAAGCCTAGTTGTGCATATCGTCGCCATATTCCGGTTGAATTATTTTTGGCAGAGTTATGGCCCTTTAAAGGTTTTAACAGACAAACTTTGTCCAGATTAGTCTCTTCTGAACTCCTTGCCGGATTTCAGCGAATCTTGGTGGGATGATCAGTACCAAGCCTAGTTGCACCTGTCATTGCCGTGTTCTGGTTGAATGAATTTTGGCAGAGTTATGACTCCTTAAAGGTTTTAATTCACTAACTTCATACAGACTAGTTCTCCTGAACGTCAGGCTGGATTTCAACAAATCTTGGCAGGGATGATCAGTAAGTACCAAGCCTAGTTGCGTATGTCATCGCCATGTTCCGGTTGAATGATCTTATACATAAACTTTATGTTTAGCCAGTAGAGCGTCCACAGGCCCTCTTGGGCCTCTTGTTTACATTGAGTTATACAGGAAAAGCATTTAGCCACTACTGCTCTGAAACTATTTGAATGATTTTCATAAAACTTTACAGTTGCACTTGATATCTAGTTGATCCTCGTAAATCTTCAGGCCGCGACAGCTAAAAATATGTGTTTAGAAAACAAGTTTTTCAGCGACTTCTTCTCTTGAAAACTATAACTGATACTGATATTGGGGACTTTCTTCAAAATGATCAGCATGACATGATGTTGGTTCTTATTAAAATGATAATTGATATGAGATAACTGACACGAGAAATGCTTTATTTAATTTTAGCAAGCCTGTTTAGTGAGCGAGTTTTATAAATCTCATACGGCATATGAATGAATTTAGGAATCATTTTATCGCGTGATTTAACGAATATTACAATTTGCATATTAAAGGAAAACTAAAGGAAAGAAAACAAAATGCATTTTGGGAATTTCCGTTATATAATATATATATATTGAACACTTAATTACGTGTAATATTCCAAGAAATCTCCAAATGTTTCGTAAAGATGTCTGCTAGTTAGCGAAAGACAACACGGTGATGTTGTAGACCTTTTAGTTCAAAGTACACAGTTTGTGACAAGAATTTCACAAACGTTGAAGTTCAACTTTGCAAATTATATGCCATGTCAGTACTGTGTTTAATGTAAACATATTTCAAAATAGTACATCTTAAGTTTGCTAACTTGCTTGAACCAAAATAGTTTAACATCAATACGGAAACGTTGAAGGGATAATATTTGGGTTGTTATGTGTTATATTAATGTGTTTTTCTGAAAGGAAATATCATATGTAGCCATGTACCATTCGATTAACAGCAGCATAATGTACATACAATATATAGCAGAAATTCCCATGTTGCATTTCTGTTTTTTCTTTTGTATATACTACTGACTTGCTGCAGGCAGTGTTTTATAAAGCTAATCACAATTATAATCTGAATAAAACACAAAGTGTTCACTTTGTTCGTGTAATTTACACGGAATATCAAATAAAGTGATCGTCAGAAGTTATATTGCTTACTGGTCTTTTGGGAGCTTCGAGTCTAATGATTGTGACCTGAAAGTAAAATACAGCGTTGTACAGAGCTAGAGGGGCATGAGAGGTGTTGCACTTTGTTTAACTTAAAATATATCTGCTACCAAACGATGTGTTAATGGCTGGAATTTAGTTCAAGTTAGTGCGGATTGAAAAGGAATTATACATGTTGGCCTGCAACAGTAGTGGATATTGCCAGAGAGTAGCAAACCCTGTGTTCAAATGTAATTAATTCATTTTCAAGAAATAATTTGATTCCAGTAATATGACATTGACATTTGTTCCACTGGTGATGATAATTCACTATATAGGCTTTCTTAGTAAGGACGTTATGTAGACATGTTTAACTTAAAATGATGCGCGTAGTGCTATTTATCGTATCGAATTTATTGAACAAATATTTCGTAGTGTTAACACGGGTAATCCCATTTCGCAAATTTGCCGTAATTAAAAATAGTTATGTTTACCTGCGCTTTTTTACATAACATGTACAAACAACACACCAGTTAAACTTGTATTATAAACTTATATGTTGATGTTAAAGAAAACGAACTGAGTATGATCCGTTGCCTTGAACTGCATTACATTACACGGCATGATACTAGATTGTGCTGCACTGCATTACATTGTATTTTATCGAATTGCATTGTTTTGTAGCATATTGTGGTATATTGCATTATTTAGAATTGTATTGTTTTGTATTGCATTACACTCCACTGTATTGAATTGCATTGCTGTATACTTTATAGAAAATGCATCAATAACGAAATAGCGGCTATATATAATGCGTGGTAAAACCAAAGACAAAATAATCCTCATGACAGGTAGTAATTGTATAATGGAAACAAATCACAAAACCACTCGCTCCGTGTGTTAACCTAATCGGAAGCGATTTTGAACGAGCTGCAATACTCTGTATCTTTGAAATTGTCACTTACCATTAACTATTATTAAGTTCTTCGTCTGATGATTTGTCATGCAAGTGACACATTAACGGAGACTTTGTATAGTTCCTGTTATCAGAACCAAAGTAGTTTATAATGCTGATATTCGGGTAGGCTTTAACTCAGAATGCGTAATGATGTCTCAATTTTGAAAAAAATACTTTGATATAAAGTTACCTATTTTTCGTTTAATAATAAATATTTATTATATTTATTAACCTTCTGCCAAGTCATTGACAATACAGTGTAAATAAAAGTCCCATAACAAATACATCGCTAGCAATGTAGTCAACAAACAGGGAAACTTGCGAACGAGACACTTTAGTCATGTTGAGCAGATAATATAAATATACATAATAAGAAATACCGCAGGGCATATGCAGAATTCTAAGCATTTCAAAGCAAATATCAAAAAGCAAATACCCAATGTTGGAATTTTAAAAATATAAAAACAATCATTGTGTATTGTTTTGTCAAGGAAAAATTACAATTACAAAAGGAAGGAACAAATATTGGTCATACTATACCAATTCATTTTGAGTTCCATAATATAAGAAGGTATATTATTGCTTACTCGTTTTGAAAGACCTATCTTAGTTTTACCATAAAATCATACACAAACGTTGAGTATGTTTTGAAAATTCATGTAGAAACATGAGGAAAATGTAAAATATACATTATTTTTTTATTATGCAACAAATTATGAATACATTGCACAAATGTATGATTTAACCTTTATAAGTACTCTTAAAATTTAGTTTTAATTTTTTAGCAAGATATTTTGGTTTGTTTACCTAGTCAACCAACCAAAATTAAGAGATTCTGTGTAACAACTCCGAATTTACCCTGGAACTTTTCCCCTGCCCGCTGACTGGTTGGTAATTGGTGTAGTCTGATCAATTCCTCGGTCTGAAAAGTTCAATACTCATGGGTATGTATGACAATTTGACATACCTGACTGTGAGAAAATAATTATCTTTATAGAGGTGCAAAATCTACATATTATAGTACATAGAACATTCGCATAAACTGCTCTTCAGTAATTGAAGTATTAAACAGTGCTCTATCATATCAAACACAATGAAATAAGAAATAAAGATGCAGATAGTATCGTAACTCTACTACTTGTGTACCGACACAAACACACCGTTAATAATTAACTTGATCTCGTTTCGATTACAACAACCAATACAATACACTACAATATAATATATTTTATAAACTTAATTCACATTTAAATGAATATATGAGATATGTATAATAACTTTTAACTCATCATACGTATATTAGAATACAGATATTATAGATATAACATGACATAGTTAATTACAAAAGAGTAATGCAATTTGGTAATAGCTGGGAGAAGAAATTATCTCCCAGATAGTCTTCATTTATCATATAACTAAAGATCTAGTTTGTATACACATATATGGGAGAGTTCTTCATTTATTTGTTGGCAACTGTATGGCAAAACAATAAGTCGAAACCAATATAAGTAAATAGAAATACATGATTAAACAAAAATAGTATTATAGTACAACATGAATATTATCTGTTTGATTCTTTGCATGATGAGCTTAATAAATGCACACACTTTTCTAAACTCTGCATTCTTTTTGGTGTTTACTAATTGATAAAATGTGTATACCTTGGGTCTTTTAAAATAGTCTGGACGGACTGATATATTTACCTCGTTGAAATTTGAATTCGCGGCATACAGATAATTGAAATTATCTGCGATATCCGTCTTGCAAAGCTGGCATATTCTAAGATTATACGGAGTTTTATTCCAATTGCCAGTTTCAACTGGTAACCTGTAATTTTTTGTTCTGAATTTGGTTATATACTTTAACAAACAATATGGTGCGTTGGTAAGATAGTTTTCAAAGCCAAATTTATGTTTAAATAGACGATAGGAGGTGCTGTTTGTCTAAGTCATTATTTTATAATACCACTTATTTAAGAATAAATCTTTGAGTTTTTGATTTACTGAACATGCTGAACACTTCAACCATTTAGTGTTTGGAAATGTCTATGAATCCTATACCCCACTTAGGTCACATTTGATCAGTATATCTCAGATCTGATTTAAACGCTGGAAGTTCCTTTTTGCAACAGTTGTTGCGCTTTATTTGAAATGACTGCGTAGTGTTTCATGAATTAAGTTTGAAAGTGTAGCTCTTTCTGGAACGTTAATGTTTGCTCAAAACGAAATTACTATAGTTTGAATATCTAATGATATTGGAAATACCCCTGTTTCTCTGTATAACATATAATTTGCAGTAGGCTTCTTTAGATTCAAAATGTACTTTAGCACTTCAATTGTACCCTGACAATTACATCAAGATTTCCATAACCCCAAACTTCGCTGCCATATAAAGGAATGGGTTTTCATGGCGGGGATTTCTTTATTTACACTGTTCCGTTTTATTAAGTTGACAGAAGGGTAAATGTGAGGTTTGGTGCACCCTAGAACCTGGTTTAAAACACCAGCGGCCTTTTACTTTTCTACCTACCGTTCAAAGGCGGTAGCCCTATTGTCAACCCTTTTGTGTTTGTGATGTCTTATTTGGCCTTTTATTAATCTTGAAATTTGTTTTTTGTTTCTGTGTTTGTTTGTGGTTAACTGTCGTCCTTGAATGCTGCTTTTCCTTTCGAGCTTTATATCTATATTTAATTGTTTTATCGAATAAATATATTTGTAAGTCTGTTGGTAATGACAAATGTCTAGTTTCTTGAGTAGACTGTATAGAGCTCTGGTAGTATGTTGTTGTTTTTCCTCATAAAAAGAACCACTTCTACTACAATATATGCCTAGATACATATAGTATGTTACAATATCAATTGGATCTCCATTAAACGTAAATGTATAATTAGATTTTCTACCTTTTGAGAAAAGCAGAACTTTAGATATATCGATATTTACTGTAAGTTTCCATTCATCACAATGCAATTTATAAATATTCAACACATTCTGTAAATCTTTCTCATCTTGTAAAAATCAAACAAATCAACCTAGTAGGCCGTATCGATGAACGTATTCAATATAAACATGCATTTTTCACATGTATGTGTTTGGTTGGAATTTTTACAATTATTGATTCGACTGTACAAACAAACATATATACATACGCCAGTCATGTATTGCGTATCTTTGGTAAAACATATATAAACTAATTACAGTAATCGTTGTACAAACTGTAATATAGCTACATTATTTTGTTATTCTATTTTGCGATGCCCTTTTAAACTTACTGGCGAGACTGTTAATAGATATAGAAACATACCACTATATATTAAACGAAGCATAACCAAGACAGCTGATGAATTGTAGCCGTGTATAAAAACAATCATATTGATAGAAATAACACTTATTGGCCACACATAGGTCCTTTTATGTACTTGTATATATGTCTTACCAGACAGTGCAAATCGGTTTCATAACATTGCGGTAGATAGACGGTTTCACTTAATAATGCATGGCTATTAAATCGAATTTCGTATTAGTCTTTGCCAAAAGGAGTCCTAAAACTGAAGATTTGGACGTAACACGAAGACAGCCAACGATGTATACATTCCGATAAGAAATACCAGGATTATTGATCATGGTGTGGCTTGCGTTGCTGAATTGTTATATACGAGTTCTAGTACGAGGAATAGGAATTTATCATATTCTTGCCTATCAATACATTGTTTTTTAATATGCGATGCGACGTCTTAGCTGGTCATATCAATCAGAATTTAGTTGCCGGGCAATAAAGGTTTATCACACGGGTGAAATTAAGGGTAAAACAGTTATATCACGGAAATAACCGATAAGCTACGAATGTATACAAGTTGGCACACGTATGGTTTGTCGGCTGCGTTTCATTTGTTTCTTCCTACCTGTTTTTGCGCCAGATTATTGGCTATAAAATCATTATCCGTGGATGAAATAACAACTTATGACCATTTAATTTCTTGATTAGACAATTTCGAACTGTTAAGTTTCTGGAAACAATAAGTGTTGTGTACCACTTAGCGACAGACATAAACACATCAGATTGGACTAAATCTAGATCTATTAATAACATTATGGTGTTCTCCCTGGAAAACAGCGCAGTAAGTCATCTGAAGTTGACAGTACAGAAAAGTCATTGCTAAAGTATATGATAAATAGAATAAAAAATGTTTTTTTTTATAATAAAGCTAAAGCTCACTTACTGAAATGGCGTCTCATGCCTGATATAGGATTTGATATGAAAATAGACATTTATTAATCTATATTTATTTTCCATTGAACCACATATAATGTTAAAAACTTAGACCAAACCAAACTTGACAAATTAGAGGTTTCTATTTTCTCATATGAAACAATGACTCTTTAAATAACCATAACTTTCGAACTTACCTTGCAAGGTTAACAAGCCGTGCATTAGTATATGCACGGTTTCAATAGCTAATACGTTCTTACCATGAGTACAAATAGGAAGCTGTTACCAATTATTCCCACTTAAATGAACAGAGACTGACTAGTCAGGACGTTGATGCATACTCACTCTCTCTGCTCCTCTCCATGGTCGGCGTCCTTTGTTACCCAAAGATTTGATTGTTTCCCAAAACAAAAAACACTCTTTAGATATTTCCTGCTACTAGTATGTGTTTTTAAGCTTTAAAATGAGTCACTATAACAAGCCGTCCTTATTATGTAAATTACAAATGGCCATCCTAAGGAAAATAATTGTATAAGCAGTTTTGCTTTCATTCTTATCCTGTTATATGTTTTGTACAATTACCAGATTACATTTGTAATGTTGTAAACTTTTGAAAAATAACATATGTTTAAACCAAGGCTATACGTTGAGACAGGGCGATGGAAAATCTGGAAAGTGACTCATATGACGATAGAATGTGTAAACAATGTAATTCATTAGAATACGTATACCACTTTGTAATGTAATGTAAACGCTACAATGAATTAACGAGATATGTATAAAAACAAACAACAATATTTTCGGAAAGATTCTAGTCTCATGAAATCAATTAATGAAGAAGGAACAAATATTAAACACGAACTTTAGGAATATACATATATACGGCTTTTGAACTAAGGACATGACGGGACAATGTTTAATGCGTTAACTAATTAAGTAAAATTAGCGAAAACACTACCCTTGTAACCAAATCTGTGCAAACTAAGCGGCCTTTTTCGAACCATGAGCTTCTGTCAAGTCATTCAGCATTTATTTTGTGGCTTTGTTTTTCTTTTGTTCTTTAATATTCATACATGCATGAGCATATTTGTGTATACGTATATGGCCAAAATTGTTAGAGGATATAACATAACAGGATTTTCTTTATTTACGTCGTTTCGTTTTATTGGGATAAATAAAGGGTAAGAGTGAGGTTTGGTGTACCCTAGAACCTAATTTAACTCTAAATACCCTAGCCCGGAAGAGTCAATGTTTTTATTCCAGATCGTTGTTTTGACATTTTTGGGTATCCATAAAGTATATTTCGGCTGTACACCGGATCTTTGTTTCCACCACGCACTCCAGACCTGTACTTAAAACAAGTTTCTGAGTTAAAGTGGTAATATAATGTTTGTTGATACTATTATATTTAATGGTGCCACATGTCTTTATGCGTTTAGCCAAGATGACAATAGTGTTAGAGTGAGGTTTGGTGCACATTATAACTGGTTTAAACCCACAGAGGCGTATTTTGCCCTCGGCGGTTCCAAGGTGGTAGGTCTATGTTCAACCATTTTATATGTGTGACATCATATACTTTGCTTATTATTCATCATTGTAATTCGAGTTTGTTCTGTGCATGTTTCTGGTTGATCGTGGTACTTGAATGCTACATTTCCTGTTCGACCTCTATATCTATTTTTATGAACAAGGTAATGATTAAGGGTATTACGAAGTATGTTTGTAAACGGGGTCACGGGGCAAATAATAGGGCCACTGCAGATCCTTTTGGAGGGGTAGGCAGAGGGGTAGAATCCCCACAAATTCATGTTCATTTTATCATTTTTTGTTCATGTTCATTAAAGGTTTTCATCATGATCCCTGCATTGTTTCAGGTGCTATCTCGCTCGCATCAAAAGAGCAGTGGCAGAAAACAATAAACGTGGCTCCAGTGTAAATGGAGTTTCTACGATAGAATTTGCAGCAACTCTGCAGTTCAGGGTGAGAAGGTTCTAGGCCCATTTTCCATATTTTATCTCGATGTACATGGCAGATGAGCCTGGCATGTTCATGCCTGTTAGACGCTATATAACCTGTTCATGTGTTGGTGCGCCTTAAAACTCAATTCAGTTCACTACTCTCTCTGGTGTGTATTGTCTTTTTCATTGTATAGGTAATTCGCTCTTTGTTTGTCAGTGGTACAGTGCGGTTCTACGGTGCCATTGCGTTTGGGTACTTCTGTAACTTTATTCACGTCGACGTACAAGTGGTGTTGTTTTAGCCTCCGTCACGGAAGAGTTGTTTAATTACTTTTATATTATATTATGTTGTATATAACATGTGTTTGTATCTAAAAAGTAAACGACAGTCAGGATAATACAATTTCAAAAAGGTATTTAAAGGTTTATAGGGGATTTCTTTATTTACACTGTCCTGTTTTAATGGGATGACAGTAGGGTAAGTGTGAGGTTTGGTGCACCCTAGAACCGGTTTAAACCCCCAGTGGCCTAATTTGCCACTGACCGTTCCAAGGCGGTAGCCCTATTGTCAACCATTTTGTGTTTGTGATGTCGTTTGCATTTATTATTGCTTTTGCCTTCTTGTGTGTCTGTTTATGTTATGTTCACTCGCTCTGTGTGGTTCGCTGGAAAACAAATAAATAGGGCCACTGCTTTTCAAGGCAAGGGGTTATACTCCCAATGAATTCATGTCATTTTTGTCATGTTCATTACAGGTCTTCATCAGGATACCTGTATTGTTTCAGGTTCTACTTGAGTGGTGGTAGGAAGCAATGACCGTGGCTCTAGCAGAACGGGAGTGTTCAGAACATAGTCTGCATTAATTCTGCATTTTTTTAGCTTGAGTATGTTCTAGGCCCATTTTGCATAGTGTTATCTCAATAGGAGGGTGGGACTGTAATGTATATTACTGTAGGTGCATATTTGTGCTTGTGAGCTGTAAACCCCAATTCAACTCACTTATTTTCAATCAGTTTACATTATATTGCAAATACAAAAAATAACAACATGAGCCTAGTACACAAATTATGATGTTATATTACGGAGTAGGGGGACGTGAGAGGTTGGCAGAAGAAATAGCAGGTGAGGAATAAATGATGCTAGGATTAAAAAGTTATAGCTAGATGTAGACTACGAGACCAGTTGTAATGTATTATTATTAGAATAATATGCCATATAGATTGCATTTGATAAATCTGTCTAAAACAGGGTGCATATTTAGAACATTTTAGAACAAAAATGAAAAAGCAGTTAATTCAATTTGTTTGCGGACTGTTGCTCTAATGGGGGAGCGTTTAATTATACAAATATTACTCAATCCTTAACCTGCCTAGTCCGCATCTTCGTCTAAGTGGAGATATGCATGTTAACATGAAATCCTCTCTTATCATACATCTTGCTATCTACTTTAAACTTTTAGAAAAGAGAGGTGTAAATCGAGAAAAGAAAATATGAATATCACAACATTTATAGTTTGGGAGATGTGGGGATATACTACGGAAGTTGAAGATGTGTGACAAGAATGCTGACCATAAAACCCAATCAGAATATTCGTCAGAAAAGGATACGACCATTTACAATATTGAAGTCAACAACCTTCGTAAAACCTTTACAATATTTTATTATCGTAACAATGATCTTTTTCCAAATATAAAAGTAATTTAATAACTCTTCTGAGACAAGGATTAACACAACCTGACTTCTAACATGACGTGCGTTACATATTTTGTAAGATCCTTGGTCATGATCATTTTCATATTATCTTTGTTAAACTTGTTATAAGGTTTACCAAAAGAGGTTATGACCCTATCATTTAACAATGTGCTGCATGCTTGGTGGTTGACCCATTTACATTTTGCCCGCCACTATGATTTCCCCTTTATTTGTGCGATGACCGGACAGGCTGTGGACCCTATGATGACGTCTACCTAAAACCCAATATGACGGTCACGTTTGATGTTTGTCTGCAATATTGTCTTGTCGTGCCCTCAATTGTTTATTCTCTATTTGTTCTGGCTTATACCAAGCCATTGAGTACCTCCTTTGTGGCTTTCTAGGCTATTGTTTTTTTGTATTTATATATACACGAGCATCTTTGTGTTTTACTTATATTGCCTATTAATGCTGCCTTGTTGGTTAGAGAATAGTTCATGGCGGGGATATCTTTATTTACACTGTCCCGTTTTATTGAGATGAAGTAGGGTAAGTTAGAGGTCCCTGTCCGATCTTTTTATATTTCTTCTTAGAACCTGGTTTAAACTCCCAGCGGCCTTTTCTGCAACTGTCCGTTCCAATGCCTATGTTTAACCTTTTTTGTTGTGTTGTTTTATACCTTTATTCTTTATTAACATTGCCATTCATGTTTGTCCTTTTGCGTGTTTTTGTGTGACTGTGTTCTGTGAAATCTGCATTTTCTGTTCGACTATTTTATATATTTTTTCTATGATTCCACCTTCGAAAACTCGAATAGAGAGGTAGGGGTGCATGAGCTGCTTTTTATCATTGGCTGCAACTGCTGTGTTTTTTCAGTACATTCTGGAAACATCATCCTGAGGTGTTCCTAATGTATTGCTGTATATATCTTTACAACAGTTTAGTGAATCGTTTGCTGATTTTTAGGATATTGAATGTATTGTTAGAGATTTCCGTTAGGTGTGATGTTATACTATCATGATAATGTGGGCGCTTAAGCCAGGAAAAGTGCAGTGTTTTGCAAACGCAAATCGATTTAAGCTTACCAGTAGGCCGGCCTTGTTTCCTTATGATCGTTCCAAATATGTAACACTGGCTTCACCAATCTTTATATTGTGTATTGTACTGTTCATTGATTATGTAATATGCTCGTTTGATCTTGTCTGCGGAACAACACGGATCTACGATGCAATTGATTTTGGTTGCTGTGGTTTCTTTAGGACGATTATTCGAATGTTTACGTATGTGGAATGAATATCTTTGTTTAGCTGATGCTAATTACTATACTAGGTAACCTAGTGGACAAATACACGGTTTTTATATCCAGTGATCAGATACCATAGTAGGTTAACCATTGATGACATCTGCCTGAGTATGTAATGAAAATCTCAAATTGAAATATGTATCATAGCAATACAACAAGTCTCTGTGGCAATGTGTGCACAAATGATTTGCCTATCGTTATTTCTCAATAAAACCGTGCATCGTTGTCGCCGTAGTTATACTTGTTACTAGTAATTGTTACAATAAAGGTCATGTTGAGTAAGTCGGCGCACTGACAGTTTGTTCCAAAAAGTATCATTTGTGTTTGTTATGATGAGTCAAATACCTTAAAATGTAACATAGGTTGCTTTCACCAACTAACACATTTGACAAGAAAATTAAATAGATAATTCGTTTCAATAATATATTGTAGAATGATACATATTATACAATTTAGAATAGTTGGAATATCATATACATAACGAAAGTTTTATCTAAGAACAATATAAATGAGTCATAATAGTTCAGTGCAGATTCATGAACTATTCAAAAGAATTCAACATTTTATAACTCTTCAAAGTGTCTATCTTTTATTTCAAAGTTGTTATCGGCATTTTTGTCATAATCAACAGCTGACCAAAATAACGATGTTTAATTTGTTGCTAGGGCTAGGAGTACTTTGAGTGTATTATTAATAACAACGTCATCATTTCAAGAGGAATGTGCATATGCAAGCATCAATGTTGAGCCTACTATCTCATTCCCTATATGTCAGTGAATCCGGAGGTTATCGATCAATTATCTACTAAATACACTTCAAGACTCCAACCTCGAGCTTTGTTACACACTATTACAATAAATAAAACCTGTAAGAGTTAATATTCAATTAAAACTTATAATGCCTTTTTATTTCTTAATAACTGAATTAGTTTTGACTTTCTGTTATAGAGGATTAGGGTAAGATAAATGAAATGAGTTGATTACATTATCCCATTGCATTTTAATAGAGGGCAATCAATGAGAGATACTTTCGCGTTTAGTCCACCTTTCTTTGAACCCTGTAGAGGAAGATTTTTCAATCCATGTTTTTAGAACATTATTAAGCATAAAAGGTTAAACAAGCAGTGTTTTTAGTTATAACTGTGATGTATTAAACAATTAAAAACAGAACGATATGTCATCCTAAAAGTAGATGTAAAGGTCAAATAGGAAAGTTTAATGTAGATTCCACAGAACACAGTCAACCAAAACCACGTTTTAAAATAAACAACGTTGCACAGTTAATAAGACAACTAACAATAGTTGCAATGTTCATAAGAAAACTAACAACAGTTGCAATGTTAATAAGAAAACTAACAATAGTTGCAACGTTAATAAGACACCTAACAATAGTTGCAATGTAAATAAGATAACTAACAACAGTTGCAATGTAAATAAGAAAACTAACAACAGTTAAAATGTTAATAAGAAAACTAACAACAGTTGCAATGTTAATAAGACAACAAACAACAGTTGCAATGTTAATAAGGAAACAAACAACAGTTGCAATGTTAATAAGACAACTAACAACTGTTGCAATGTTAATAAGGAAACTAACAATAGTTGCAATGTAAATAAGACGACTAAACAGTTGCAATGTTAATAAGACAACTAACAATAGTTGCATTGTTAATAATACAACAAACAACAGTTGCAGTGTTAATAAGAAACTAACAATAGTTGCAATGTAAATAAGACAACTAACAACATTTGCAATTTAATAAGATAACTAACAACAGTTGCAATGTTAATAAGACAACAAACAACAGTTGCAATGTTAATAAGAAAACTAACAATAGTTGCAATGTAAATAAGACAACTAACAACAGTTGCAATGTTAATAAGACAACTAACAATAGTTGCAATGTTAATAAGACAACAAAAAACAGTTGCAGTGTTAATAAGAAAACTAACAATAGTTGCAATGTTAATAAGACAACAAACAACAGGTGCAATGTTAAGAAGAAAACAAAGAATAGTTGCAATATAAATAAGACAACTAACAATAGTTGCAATGTTAATAAGAAAACTAACAAAAGTTGCAAAAATATTTAAGACAACTAACAATAGTTGCAATGTTAATAAGACAACTAACAATAGTTGCAATGTTAATAAGACAACAAACAACAGTTGCAATGTTAATAAGAAAACTAACAATAGCAACAAACAACAGTTGCAATTTTAATAAGACAACAGACAACAGTTGCAATGTTAATAAGAAAATAAACAACCGTTGCAATGTTAATCAGAAAACAAACAACGGTTGTAATGTTAATAAGACAAAAACAACAGTTATTGGCAATGTTAACAAGAAAACAAACAACAGTTGCATTGTTAATAAGACAACAAACAACGGTTATACTGTTAATAAGAAAACAAACAACGGTTGCAATGTTAATAAGAAGACAAACAACAGTTGCAATGTTAATAAGACAACAAACAACAGTTGCAATGGTAATAAGACAACAAACAACGGTTGTAATGTTAATAAGACAACAAACAACGGTTGCAATGTTAATACGATAACAAACAACAGTTGCAATGTTAATAAGACAACAAACAATAGTTGCAATGTTAATAAGAAAACAAACAACAGTTGCAATGTTAATAAGAAAACAATCAATAGTTGCAATGTTAATAAGAAACTAAACAATAGTTGCAATGTTAATAAGAAAACAAACAACAGTTGCAATGTTAATAAAACAACAAACAACGGTTGTAATGTTAATAAGAGAACAAACAACAGTTGCAATGTTAATAAGACAACAAACAACGGTTGTAATGTTAATAAGACAACAAACAACGGTTGTAATGTTAATAAGAGAACAAACAACAGTTGCAATGTTAATAAGAAAACAAACAACAGTTGCATTGTTAATAAGACAACAAACAATAGTTGCAATGTTAATAAGAAAACTAACAACAGTTGCAATGTTAATAAGAGAACAAACAACAGTTGCAATGTTAATAAGATAACAAACAACAGTTGCAATGTTAATAAGACAACAAACAATAGTTGCAATGTTAATAAGAAAACAAACAACAGTTGCAATGTTAATAAGAAAACAATCAATAGTTGCAATGTTAATAAGAAACTAAACAATAGTTGCAATGTTAATAAGAAAACAAACAACAGTTGCAATGTTAATAAGACAACAAACAACGGTTGTAATGTTAATAAGAGAACAAACAACAGTTGCAATGTTAATAAGACAACAAACAACGGTTGTAATGTTAATAAGACAACAAACAACGGTTGTAATGTTAATAAGAGAACAAACAACAGTTGCAATGTTAATAAGAAAACAAACAACAGTTGGAATGTTAATAAGACAACAAACAACGGTTGTAATGTTAATAAGACAACAAACAACGGTTGTAATGTTAATAAGAGAACAAACAACAGTTGCAATGTTAATAAGAAAACAAACAACAGTTGCAATGTTAATAAGAAGCAAGGCATGTGACATCATAAACATAAACGAGTTAAGAATAGGGCTACCGCCTTGGAACGGTCATTGGAAAATCGGCCCAATAAAACGGGACAGTTTAAATAAAGAACTCCCATCCTCGCTATATTCTCTAACAACCAAGGCATCTTTAATAGGCAATCCAAGTATAACACAAATTTGATCATGTATATATGAATACAAACAAAAAGCCTAGAAATCCACAAAGCAAGTATTATTAGGGCATATTTGAAAATACAGATTCCAGCTATTTAAATACGGAATTAAGGTATTAAAAAGAGTCGCATTGAAATTTGTTATGGATTATTGTGATAAATAACTCTTTGCAAAGTTGCAAATTGTACTTTGTAGATCATTGTAAGACTAAAAATTAAACGGTTTAAGAAACTTTTCCTGATATATTTCAAATTGAGAGTTTTAGATAATTAAAACATTACTCGAAAATTGCATTAACGGTTATACATATTTAGATTTCGTAAAAAGATCAACAGCCCTAACGTGAAATTAACCTAATTAATGCTCTAAAATTCGATTTTATTCCTTCAAGGACAAATCTGCAAAAAAGACATATAGGGTCCTATAGAAAACACAGCGTCCGAGCGCAATGGCATCGTAGGTCCACACTGTACTGCAAACAATGACTTGACAATACAATGAAAGAGACAAAAAACAACAGAAGGGATGGTGAAGTCAGTTTTACCGACTTGGAACGGTCAGTAGGCAATAAGGCTTACTGGTTAGCTTGAATCGAGTTTATATGCGCACAATCCTCGCTATTATCCTGTCTTCAACGCACAAATAGACAAGACAGTGTAAACAAAACTACATCCCATCAGAAGGAATTCTCTGACAATAAAGTCCACATCCTGAGAAACTAACTAAAGAAACACACACAAAATAATAAAATAATAAACATCTCAGGATGTATCCAGAATCGTACTGAACAACCATAGTAGTTGCAGCTAAAGAGAAAACCAATCTAGGGTACGACCAGATAACCCGAGGGACGAAAGCTCATGCACCCACCTCCCTTAGTTGGGGTTACAGTAGGTACAATCATAGAGTCCCAAGAGGTAGTCCAGTCATCGCACAAGTGAAAAGTGAAGCGTAATGACTGACTGTGAGGGGTCAATCAGTAAACATGCAGTGCGCTGTAAAACCAAAGTGTTATATCCTTTTCTGACGAACTTCCTATACAAGTTTCTATCTTGCTACTAATATTTGAGACTTGATTGAAAGCACTGCCAAAAACGACAAATAGCATTGCATAATTTGATGTTATGATATATTTATTTCATGTTAAAGTTAGTTTTAAATTGATTACATAGCCAAATGCAAGCTGGTATATCGATCAAACGTAAAAATAATCTAGAAACTAAGACATGTAATTAAAGCCAGTAATTAGATTGCATTTGATTTACATTTCTGCAGTTTTAAATCTGATTATAGTTGTTAAGAGCATTCGGATCGGTAATGTAATAACATGTTAAAAAAAAGAGTACGAACGGAGAAATTTGGAAATCTCCGAACACGACAAATATAAAAAAACGATTGCATTTTCGGTTTGATTGAGATTGTTCATAAACGGTAGTGACAAATGATAGCCATCGTTCACGCCCTCTAGCGTTGAGCAGAATTTAATATTTAAAATGTCAACATTACGAAAAGTTAAGCCATTTCGAAGGCTGTATGCAGATGAAAGTGGAAATGAAACTTTCAAGTTTCATCAACAATATTAACAACTTAGACAAATAGGTGTTGCGTTTGTGTTGTGTTGTTGTCTTGTACTTATTATTTTCTCGTTGTTTTTAGTATTTGGATTTTAAAGGTATATATAAAAGCCGAACAGATTGTAGCATTCAAGGACCACAATCAACCAAAGACAAGCATCGAAACAAAACAAAATTACATAAAAGGCAGTATATACAACATTAAAACATAAAAAGGTTGCCGACAATAGAGTGACCGCCTTGGAACGGCCAGTGGCAAGAAAGCATACGGATGGTGGCGGGATAACTTTACAATGTTATCTTGTCAAATAGGTTATTTATTATATCGATATTGTGTTTATATCTTAAAAACGTGTGTTAATTAAGCATGCAGTTTCAATAAACTTGGAATCCTTGGTTCGGACTGAATTTGTCGTGAAATCAAACGCACGATTAGTCGCTATATTTCACATCTATATGTTGATTAGTATGTTTCTAACGATTTTATAGCGGATATAGCTTACAGTCTATTATTACTGCTTCTATAGCTATCTCATGGAAAAGGTCAGTTCGTGCTCATACACAACTGGTAAATAATAAAATGACAAATAAAAAGTTCTCGAAAACATTACATTGTATCACTGAACTCATAATAATAAAGCTAAAAAGGGGATCTCTAGGAAGCAGCAAACACAAACACGAGAGAAAAGTAGCAGACTCGGTTGTATTGAGTCTGTTCATGAGAAGTATTATAATTTGAAACACATCCGAAAAAAATCCAAACTCAGTTAACTCCCTTGTTAAGGGGATGGCATGCCTATATTCGTTCCATTAACTCCCATCTCTGTTTGGTATCCGGCCCATATCTGTTTGCGTTGGAGCTAGTCCATCCAGTTGGCAGGTTACCAAACTTCATTGTTAATGTGACGTCATTAGGTAATCAACCGACTAGCATTTTATAAATGGTAATTATATTGCAAGATAAGATAAGATAAAATAAACTTTATTTTGAGTCGACAAGACATAAAACAATACAACATAAGCTCTTGGCGAGCTTTTGAAACGACAATATGTAATATGAAGTGTATTTAGAACAACAGTAAATAACGATGTCTAAGAAGAAATCAATTTACATTATTGCAATCTGAGTCTGATAAAAAAAAGTCAAGGTAACGGTAGATCTACCTAAGCTTTAAAAACTACTGCAGCATCGATAATCTAAAATACAACAATTAAATGAAAACGCATCGCAATTTAATGATATAGATATCTTATTATTCTGTACCGTAACGTCGGTGGGTGGGGAAATTTTAACGACTGCAGTTGCCAAGTTTCCAAGAAATGTATGTATTTTTATTTAGAAAGCTGATATTTAGAGTTATTGAACGGTGCTTACCCTATATGTATTTTAAGATTCACTTCTTGTTTAAGTTCTGACAAATGCTTTGGCGTAGGAACAGGTGTGGGGTAGAGGCCCAATATTCTGAGTGTGAAATGTACGAATATTTTAAATAATATTAAGAATAGAAATAAACATGATAATCCAGCCATCAGGCAACAGTTAGGAAATCCACTTGTACGATTGTGAAAACGAGCATAGACACATACCAAGTATCATAATTATGTTTAAAATACAATAATAATGCCATAAGAAACAAGACAGGAAAGAATACATACTTACTAGAAATGTTCTAAGTTCAAGGCCTGAACCACAAATTAACATGCACTTGTTATACTTCATATTGACTAACCGATTATATCTGATGAGAATTAAGTCTTTTGGCTGTTACTTGTGATACGCAGGCTTCATAACCGCTGCTCCAAACTAAATTCCATTATGTATATTTCGCTCTTCGGGGCATTTAATTTTATTAGATACTGGGCCGTACGACATGGGGAAGTAGTAAACTCCATGTCCACCGCCATATGCATGCCATCTTCGGGGTGGTTAAAATGTTGTACTATTGATTTTATGAATATTGAGTTCTGCTCAACCCGGGGCTAGTGAGCGGTAGCTAAAATAATTTCACTACCGCTCATGAACTTACTCAATCAAACCGAGACTGCAATAGTTCGTATGTGTCGTGCTCGGCCGTTTCCAAAGGTCCATTATCATACTCTTTTTGACGTGTTTTAAGCCTGTCGAAAGATCGAAATATTGAATTAAATCCTTAAAAAAAATGACTACATTTTGCAAATCAATTCCACAATGGATATATCTAGTCTTTCATATGCCTGACTCCAGTATTCTTGTTAACATCCCTCTGCCAGGAAATATTTTCCTTTTTGCAATGTTAAACATGTGCTTCTTGAATTGATATTTTTAATGGCTTATCACCACCTTATCTAAGGTTATTTAGAGCCGTCCCAGACAGAGGAGAAGGATATATAGGACTCATAATTTTTTTTCAATACTCGGGGACTGCCCATTTCATGTAAAGAAGCTGCTTCTAAAACGTTCTCGCCTCTCTCTGCTACGGGTTCGAATTCCACTGGGAGCCAGTGGTGCAAGTAAGATATGAGGATTCAAAGTCTACCATGCTGTGTCACAACCGTTTCAAAAATTAAGACGTTGGAAGACAAATGCTATCAATCGCAGTTGCTGAATCTGGTATAAAACTGTGCTATATTGTTATAGTAATGCTCATGTTATTTTGCGTGTTAATTAAACAAATACATACTTTGATTTTATTTAAGACATAGTGATAAGAAAAAAACATATTAGGTAGTATAACATATTAGGTAGTAATACATAGTTTTCATTGATAAGCAGAAACTGTAACTATACTCGCGGCCTATGTAGGCGAAACGTAATTAAATGGGAAATTAATGTACTTTCCATAAATTGCAATTGAATTGTCTTAACAAATATCATGGAACCTGAAAGGTATAGTTGAATTTAAGGAATTCACTTTGTTTTGTAAATAATTAAGTTGATGTTAATCATACGCGATACTTAACTATGAAACACATTTATATGTTATCTGTTCATCTCAGATTGATAAAGCAAATAAGCATATTAAAATGAAATATAAGTAGGTTTAAACTTAGCATCTTCCTATACAGATCATAACAGAAATTATTACTTTGCGCAAAACATTCTCAAATTGGGCAGAGACACTTAATGCGTTGTTTATATATTTTGACCCCTTGCGCAATTCCGGAATAGCCCTGCACAATTCCGGAATCGTTGCGCATTTTAAGAATTCTTACTTTGCGCAGAGCAATTCCGGAATCGTCCATATTCTTACTTTGCGTAGAGCATATACATGTAATGATATCAGACGGAACAATCGTGAAGGACGTGGTTCTAATATTTACAGCTGAATTAAATTACCATATCTAATTGGGCATTCTGCATTAACATTCGTTATCAAAACAAAACAACTGTCAATCAAATGAAATAGAATAGGCATGCATTACAATTTTCTATATTAGTTACTCGCGTTTGCCTATGATTTGTATTCCTGGTAATGGTAATAACTTGGTTGTTATACAGATACAGATATATTCTATCAATACAGTTTGTTTTAAATCTAAATAATATAGCATTGTTTTTAGTGATTTATCATATCTAAATTCAATTGAAATCGAACTATTTTAACGACAATGATATAATACAAGTTACATCGCCATACTACAGTGTATTTATAACCGTATTTTAATACAAAACATAATAAATAGTTATTTTACAAAAAGTCCGAATTTGAAGTGCGCTCTTACATGTGTTCAGATGCGACAATCTTTGGCATGCGGTAAATTGATGTCATAACGACGATGATGACATATTGTTTGAACGGCGTTTTTAAAATATCAAGATAGCCGTGTGTCCCTTTAATTCGGAAAGATGCCATCGTATGTGCTAAAACGTATCAGTAGGAAGTATAAGGCATTAAATTAAATCAAAGTGTCCATTTCCTTCTAAATGGTTTCATCTGATTATCCTCAATATTTCGTTTATTAATTAACTTAAATGTAGGTATAAAAGTCGAGAAGGCAATTTAACATTCACAGAACACAATTAACCAAAGCACGCAAACAAACAACAGTTGCAAATTACAATGTTAATAAGAAGCAAGGTATGTGGCATCACAAACATTAACGGGTTTCCAATAGAGCTATGGTGATGTTTCGAAAAAGCCAGGGGGTTGGGGTTGGGGGTGTGGGGTGGTTACACCAGGTTATAGCATTCTCCAAACCTCACTCTTACCCTATTGTTATCCCAATAAAACGGGACAATGTAAATAACGAAATCCCCGCTAAACTAAATTCTATCATATATAATGGAAACATACTTGATTTCGGATATGGCGGAACATTTATTCTTAAGATATTTAAGATCTATTTTATTGAATTTCTGGTGGAATTCTTTAGGCAATCGTCTTTAATTTCTCAAGAAAACTGATTTAAATCCAGATATCCATGCCTAGCCCATTTTATTTTACAGTGGTTCCCCACATTAGTTAACTGTCTTAAACATCTAATTGACATAAAAAAAGATCTGTTTTTATATATTTGATTGGTTGTTTTATCTGAAAGTGATCTTTCCAACAAGAATAGCATTCGTTTTATATGATCTTGCTACACATTTTAGGTTAATCTACAATCAACGTAAAACCAGCACATCTAATCACAATAAAAGCTTATGTGCGTATATTTTTAAATTTAAATTGACTTTATGGACTTTTTCAATTAACTGACTGTCTCCAATATATTCCGTAAAATATATCATTACCATAGAGATGATCATGTACATATGATTGTCTCAAACCATGTCCTGACACGAGCACAGAAGACGTGTACTCTACTAGTTAACTAACCTTTATATGGCAAGATCAAAGAACGTATGCGACCTTATTATTGTTCAATTAGTGTTTGACGACCAAATTATGCTATCAAGAATATTCGATCTGGTAATAACACGAGGCCAAATACAATGCTGTTGTATAGTCTACATAATAAAAGTAGGTATCAAAGTCGAACAGGCTATGCAGCTTTTACAGACAATTGTCAATCAAAACACGCACTAAAAATACAATTGAATACAAATCCTGGCATGTGACAAAACAAATACAATCGGGTTGACAACAGAGCTACCGCCTTTGAATGATCAGTGGCAAAACAGCCGCTTGATGTTTACAGTAGGTAGATCTCACTCTTATTGTCCTAATAAGACGGCCGGGAGAATATGTAAATAAAGAAACCATTGCCAGAATATATTCTCTAATAACTTAGACAGAATTAATAGGCAATATAATTATAACATAGATGATCATAACTATATGAATATGAAACAAAACCAGAAATTTACTAAATAAGTGCTCAATAACTTGGCGGAAGCCAGAGCAACAAGAATACAAAGCATTAAGGGTACAACAAGACACCATTTAAGAAAAAACATCAAACGTTACCGCTTTGAGGATTTAAATAGACGTCATCATATGGTCCGATCTATGTCCGGACATCGCGAAATCAAAGAGGAGTGCTGTCACAAAATGTCACGGGTAGAGCGTATTGGTCGCACATAGCTCTTGTAAGCTGTTAGTTACACCCTAATTCATTGTTTAGTTGAACCAAATTCACAATGTTCATGATACATTCAGGTAACACGGAAAACCGTGCACATTTTAAGTGGCCGCCATAGGACGCCCGGAAGGGCCGTTTAATAGGTTTAGTTTTATGCTAATGCATGTAAAAGTATGGGTCTATTTCATTGAAAGGCGAAATTGTGTAAGGGTCCTTTCGTGTAGATTTTATAATGCGAATTTAGCCACGTATGTCACGGACTGAACGGGGGAAATAATGGTGTGGGCGTAATGTTTGCTATAAAATCCATTGTCTTCTAGTTCTGGCCGGGATTGCGTGATAGTTGCTTTGTTTGGAGCAGGAGTTGGACGGCAAAATTCACAGGCAATATGTGGTCAGTATTTATTTTATTAACTTTTATCGTACATTTGTATTCAGTGGGCGGCGCCATCTTGTTTGGCGAGGTTACGGCATCCGGTTAGCTTTGATGTTTCTCAAACATTAACTTGAGACTAGCATATGATTTTGAAGTTACTTTATTAGATGTAATTATTGTAATTGATCATTAATTGTAAAACAATATTAATTTGATAACAGTGGATAATAGATGCATTAGTTAACGTTGGAGTATAACTCAGTGATTGTAATACACGATTGTTAACATTAGTTAACAATGAGATGAGTGGCTAGTATAAATGTTCGACGCGTATGCATAGCGTTGTATAATGTGGGCATTAGTTGACATACATGTGTACATGCATAACTCAGTGAGTGTAATATACGAGTGATTTGATAACGTTGTATGTTACATGTATTAGGGGCATTGGTTAACAGCGACGTACATGTCGTATACATGGCGTTGTAGAATATGTATACATTACTACTCATCATTAGTACAGCTTACATATATTTATTAAATAATGATTTGTTTGGGTAATGATAATTATGCAAGATTGTTATGTTTATCAACCGACATCTAAAACGTATGTATAATTACAGCCTAAGCCATCCAGGGTTGGATATAAGCCATCCATGTTGGATATAAGCCTTCCGGAGTGGAGCAAATCTTCCACGTATAACGTTAAGAGCGGTGGAGACGGTCCCCGTACCTGCGCAACATGGCCAGGTTCTAGTAGCGACAACCCCCGTGACACGAGGTGGGCCCGTTATCAGTCCTCACTGGAGGAACATCATCCACAACCTCAGTGGAGGTTAATCCTCATACATATCAACCCTTATAGAAGGCATTTTATGACAATCACTCATTGGATTTGCGCATCATCATCTTCATGAGCTCTCGCGCATCACAGTTATCGCGCTAGTTCATAGATCAACATTGTTATAACTTTAACAACACTTTAGTGTCGTATATAATCAGTCGACACATTCAGTATTTGTTACAATACTAAGATACTACAAACCATATTGGAACCCGCAGCTAACTGAATTACACAAACTTATGACTGATAGACGCAATGCGTGGCTTATTGACGGTCGTCCAAGGGATAGATCCGTGAATTCATTTGAATCATATAAAGTAGCTAAATCGAAGTTTAGGAAAAAACATAGGTTTCATGTTCAACTATATTTAAGCCAGTTAAATGAAGAAATAGATAAAACGGCAGAAATGAACAAAACTGACTTTTGGAAACTTGTGCGTTCTCGCAGAAAACGATCAAATTCGAAAGCAGGGGCCGAAATTAAATTTAATGGGGTTGTTTATCGAGACATAAATAATATAACTGATCAATGGAAACAGTATTTTACAAAGTTATATACTCCGTGCTCGAACGCGATGTATGATGATGCTTGGAAAAAATCTGTTGATGTTAGAGTAAATAATATTTTAGCATCTACTCACACACATGACGTCATTAACGTAACTCCTGAAGAAGTAAATATGTCGCTGAATGTGTGCAAGCGTGGTAAAGCCTGTGGCCTGGACAATGTTTATTATGAACATTACATATATGGCGGGATAGTAATAAGTAACCTTTTAGCAAATCTATATTTAGCTATGTTACGCCTAAGCTACATTCCTTCTGATATGAATAAAGGGATTATAACAGTATTACATAAAGGTGGGAGAAAGCGAAAAGATGACCCGGACAATTACAGGGCGATCACCCTTACTCAAACGACTTTGAAAATCTATGAAGACATATTATTACGTCGCTCGAAGGCAAAAATGTTATCAAGTTTAAGTCCTCTACAAGGGGGCTTTCAGGAGCAACTAGGGTGCATGATGACATCATTTTTATTTAAAGAGTGTATTCTCTACGGTAAAGAAAACAAAAGCAAAGTATTTGTTGGTCTCATGGGCGCCCGCCAAGCATTTGATCGTCTCTGGCACAATGGAATGCTCCTTAAATTGTTTGAGACCGAAATAGATGACAACATATTTTTAACGTTTGCTAATATGTATCGTAATATGCAAAGTTGCATAAAAAACCAAGGCTGTTTTTCAGACTGGTTTTATGTAAAACAAGGCACTAGACAAGGTGGCAAAAGTTCCCCAATTCTGTACCTTCTCTTCATAGATGGGCTAATCAAAGAGTTAGAAAACAGTGGACTTGGTTTCTGTATGTATAACTTAAATGCAGGATCCCCTACTGCTGCTGATGATATGGTCCTCATATCATTATCTAAAAATGGGTTAAATAAGATGTTTGATATGTGCTATAAATATGCTATGAAATGGCGCTTTGATTACAATATTAAAAAATGTGCAGTGATAGTATTTAATGAAACACAGGCTGAATTTGATCGTAACACCAGGCAATGGACTCTTGGTGCGAACCAAATAATAAATGAAGTCCAATTCTATACTCATCTTGGTATTCGTATAGATAAATATATGGACATAAATGACTCTATTCATGAGTCCAATACAAAATTAAGAGGTACCTTTTTAAGTCTGATAAATAGCGGAATTCACCCACATGGGCTCAATCCGTTAACATCCTTGACAATCTACAACACAGACGTGTTATCAAAAGCGCTGTATGGCTGTGAACTGTGGAATTCAGTTTCTCCTTCCAATGTATTAGAATTGGAGAGGTCACACAGATTCTGTGTCAAATATATCCAAAAGCTGCCTACATATACAAGCACTGATATAGCTTTAAGTGCTCTTGGAATTTCGCCAATTGAAACCGTAATTGACTTTAAAAAAATACAATTTTTTGGTCAATTGTGTAGATTACCAAATAAATACCTCGCGAAGCAGATATTTATAAATAGGTTGATGAGTTTTTTGAATAATGACAACCAAGTGTTAGGTTATATTCCAGATATACACAGACTGCTTAAAAAATAAAATATATTTTATTTAGTAGAGAGTTTTGTAGCAACGTCGAATATTCCGTCAAAATACTCATTGAAACACATTTTGAAAACTAAGGTGTGCGATCTGGAATCAAACCAAAGGCTCTCACGAATAGGCCTTAAGTTAAATGAAATACCATGCTATTGTTTATTTAACAATTTGGAACCAAGTGATATTTGGCAATTAAGCAGGGAAAGACCTGATTTAAAGAAACAATGCTATACTGCAATATTAATACTTGGAAAACTGTTCTCTTTTAGTCGCTCTGAAAAGTGTAAAATGTGTGATTTGTTAGTAGACAACTTATTATTACATATTATGCATTACTGTTCAGTTAATGACTCCGCGAGACAAAAACTGTGGAATGCATTAATACAAAATATTGGATTAAAGTCATACAAAGAGTTTATTCTTAAAGGTCCTCGAGATCAGATATGCATATTATTATCAGGATTCAAACACTTTTCGACAATTGAATCTGAAACTGATAACATGTTGGCTATTATTGTAAAAATGGTTCATACTATTTTTAATTATACATAGTAATGCAGCATATTGTCACGAAGGTGTAATTAATTACTATAAGTGTATTTAAAATACATAATGGATAAGTGTCTTTTTCAGTAATGCCAGCAGGCAGCGGACGATATTACGATTCCGTTTTGAATGCTGGGAATATTCTTTAATTATTTTGTGTAGATACACATTACTACATAAATACTTCAGATTTTATGTGTTTTATTATAGAAAATGAAATAATATTTTCAATAGTGGTTCCTACTATGTTTAATAAGTCTATATTATTAATTATGAGAGCAGGCATGAACTAATTTAAGCTGAGTAAACTGTACCATTTTTACATCTTGAGTTTCGTTTCGGCAAGAGTCATGCATATGATACATGTTAAACTAATTTAAGCTGAGTAAACTGTACCATTTTTACATCTTGAGTTTCGTTTCGGCAAGAGTCATAAATATGATACATGTTAATATAAAGGTTATGAGTATATTGCACCATTTTGTCTTCTTGAGTTTCGTTTCGGCAAGAGTCATGCATATGGTAATACATAGCAAAATATGATTCATATAAATAGTATTTAGTTCAAATTCTGAACTCATCTATAGTCTAATTGTAAAATAATCTGTAATCAACATGTATTGATGTATGTATATAGTCTTGATCCATTATATTTATAGATATATGTTAACGTTCGCTAATGTTAAATTTTGAATTTGTATTATATGTTACAATTATATGTATATGCTCTCCTGTACATTGGAGGAAATAAAGAATCTATCTTAAACGTTCATGAGAACATTCTTTTCATATTTCATCTGTGTATTCGCTTGTTTTTTTAGATAACTGTATACATATTTATCATATTTTAGAAGTTGCATTAAACGTATGTAAATGCATTCACCGTCATTGATTCTTTCCTGAGTTAGCCCCAACCACTAGGGTCATCTTGCGACAAGTGCATAGTGGCGAACTGTAAATGGGTCAACCACTAAACACGCAGTGCTTTGAAAACGAACAGAAGCATGATGTACCAAACCAATATTTCATCTCGGTTCACCACTTTGTTTACCACCAATCTTGGTTAGTCCTCAACGATCCGTTCAGTCTTAAAACTAATAATTATTGTTTTTGAAAAAAGAGAATGCGGAGATACTACAAACAATTTCCGTGCATAATTATTTGAAATGGTTTCATATTCGACTGGATGTAATACGTTCAGATTACAAGATTAGTTTTTAAGGATTATATTGTACTTGGTAAATTATTTTATTACTATATTAATAATATATTCTTTTTTATTTGTTTTTAGTACCAACAACATATAGCTTGATCAGTATATGATTTGGTTTAATATCTTTACAGAATCATAATAAGTTGAACTTGTTTCATGTTTGATTGGGTTTCATAATTTTACAATATGTGTTTTCTTTCATATATTTACTATACAATACAAGCATCAGTTGTGATTACGTTGTTCTGTGTTCTCAGTTTGAAGTCTTTGTTATTACTTGTTTATAATTGTCTTAGGTTCGTATCGTTACATTTTGGGATCGTCAAGCCCATTTGGTGTTGCTTTAACGTAGAATTCGCCTAAACCGGTGCTAGGAGGCATGAGATGTGTAGCATCTTTTAATTACCTCTCATGAACAGTCTCAATAAAACCGAGTCGGCTTCTTTTCTCACTTGTTTGTGTTTGTTGCTTCCTAGGACAACCTTTTCAATTTTATTAATGAAAGAACTGTATGTCATGCGACATTCTTGGGGATATTTTGAGATTTCTTACACACAGATTCCTATGAAGTGATATATTGTAAAGAAAAGTATAAATCCCAAATTGAAATTGTGTGACAATGTATGATATGAATGCAGTTGTCCATATTCTCTTAACATTCACTTAAACATTTAAGTATTACGATATCTCTTCCCATGTCTTTTTTTAATATTTGAAATTAGCAATGTTTGCATAAACTATGTTCATTTAAACCTCAAATTGTCACAAGCTCAGTATGACAATAAACTTAACAACATGAACTGAGAGACTTACAAGCCAAATATAGTACGGGGAACTGTATAAACTCACAATCTGAAATGTTCATCAATAACAAATGGATTGAGGACTTTAATATTCAAAATCTTTGTATAACTAAAAAGCTACTCCATTAGAGCTACCGTTATCATAAACTTCGTAAAACCTTTGCACAATTTTATTATCGTAACCTGATCTTCTTTCCAAATACAAAAGTAATTTAAGAAGTCTTCTGCAACAAGGACTATCACAACTTGATTTCTATGGTGATGCGATTCATAAACTTCGACTATCACAACCTGACTTCTATGGTGATGTGATTTATAAACTTCGTAAGCTTCTTGGTCATGATCACTTTAATACTATCTTTGTTAAACTTGTTAAAATGTTTATCAAAAGAGGTTATGACCCTATCATTTTGCAACGTACTGCATGCTTAGTTATGAACCCTTTTACAGTTCGTCACTATGCTTTCCTCTTTAATTGTACGATGACCGGACAGGCTGTGGACCCTGTGATGACGCCTACCTGAAGCCTATTGGAACGTTGGCGTTTGATGTTTGTCTATGATCTTTCTTGTCGTACCCTTAATGGATTATTCTCTTGTTTCTGTGGATTCTGCCAAGTCATTGAGTACCTTCATTGTGGCTTTCTAGGCTATTGTTTTTTTGTATTATATTTACACAAACATATTTGTGTTTTACTTATATTGCCTATTGATGCTGCCTTGTTGGTTAGACATTAGATCATGGCGGGGATTTCTTTATTTACACTGTCCTGTTTTAATGGGATGACAGTAGGGTAAATGTGAGGTTTGGTGCACCCTAGAACCGGTTTAAACCCCAGTGGCCTACTTTGCCACTGACTGTTCCAAGGCGGTATTTTTTCGTTATGATAAATGAAGATGTTATCCCGCATTTGGGAGATGTTAACAAAATACTAAACAAGGAAATGGTATATCCATTTTTGGTTAAAAGTATTATTTTATGAAGAAGTATGTACTCAGCAGTACATGTACCAGTATAAAAATAACACATTACTATGCATGAAATAAACGTGTTTATGCATTCATACACATGCTGATAACTTTTTTATTAGTTTAGCACATACACATGCACAAGGGCGAGCTATACATTTCATTCTTTGTGTTATGGTCATATCTAGGGAAACAGGCGAAAATACTTATATATCTTTAGAATAGAAGTACGACCAAAAAGGGTAAGGGCGTATTTAACTAAGCAGGGACGTTTATTGTCAGCCCTTGTAGGTTCTTGAGTTATATTTATCCTTGTATTGTATGGTTTGTTTTCGGTTGACTGTGTTCTGTGAATGCTATTTTTTCTTGTTTTGACAGATTATGGACGCTATGATGACGTCTACATATATCATCAAATGACAGTAGAGTTGAGTCCTTTTGCGTGCTTTTGGTTTTACTGTGTTCTACGAAAGTTGCATTTCCTGTTCGACTTTTATACTATTTGTTTTTGATGTTTGTCTTACACCTCTTCTTGTCATACTTTTTACGGTTTGTTTTCTTCTGCTCTGACTTCTGACAAATCATTGAATGCTTGTTTTGTGGCTTTCTAGGCTTTTGTTTGTTTTATATTCATACAATCATGATTATCTACTGATATTGCCTATTAATGCTGCCTTGTTTGTTAGAGAATATAATCTGACGGGTATATCTTTATTTACACTGTCCCGTTTTATTGGGATGACAATAGGGTCAGAATGAAATTTGTCAAGGTCTCTTCGTTATTATTATACCAAAGGTTTAGATATAGTATTGTTACAATATAAACAACGAGCAGACAGGACAGATTGTGGACCTTAAGATATCGTCTACCTAAATCCTGAAAGGACGGTACCAGTAACGCCAAATGTTTTGTCTCAAATAGTGTATTGCCGTATCCTTAATGGTTTGTTCTTTTGTAGTACTGGCTTCTGCCATGTCATTGGGTAATAGCGTTGTGGCTTTTTATACATTTTTATCTGCATATATACATGATTTATTAATGTTATACTTATATTGGCAATTAATGCTGATAGTTCGTTAGACGATATATTCTGGCGGGGATATATTTATTTACACTTTCCCGTTTGTGAACAATAGTACTTGGTTTTAACCCCAAGCGGCCTTTTTTGCCACTACCAAGGCGATAACACTATTGTCAACCCGTTTATGCCTGTGATGGCATATCTTGCCTCACAGTCAACCACAAACACGCGTAGAAACAGACAATAATTAAAAATTAAAAATTATGCTACATTTCCTGTTCGACTTTTATATCTACTTGTACACCAACATTTTGTGCTGGAGTCATTTGTTTTGCCTTTATATGTGTATTTAAGATCATAATAAATGATATATCAAGGGACAATTATATGAAGGGATAAATACAGATAATTCACATTTCAACATAAAGCTTTTACACTAAGACAAAAAGAGAGATGAAATCCTTTTGTTAAGAAGATAGGCATTTTGAAAATATCTCTGATAACTTGTTTTAAAATAGAACTTATTAGATCCTCTTGATTATGAATTTATTCACGCAATACATAATTAAGAGATAGTAGACTTCGGTAAGAGAAAAATGTTCAGTTCATCACCGATTTTCAAGTTAATTATTTATATTTGCCAGGAAATATTCCCTTTATTTTCATTATAGTGCATCTTAAATTGCCTAAGAGCCATATGATCAAACATAGTATTCCAAACAATAACTTTTTTGATATTCATCAAATTTACTTATCGGTAATCTGTCAAAATGGTGCCATAAAAGTTGACAAGTTTGTATCGTAGCGTTCAAAGCGACGTGATGTCAAAGGTGGACATTCTTTCGAACAGAAACACTGTTAGATATTATCAATGATTAAGATATATTCTCGCCTCCGAAACAGGCGGCAAATCAGCAAAATGCATGATTGCTGGTTAGAGAAAATTTCATGGCGGGGTTTTCTTTATTTACACTGTCCCGTTTATTTGGGATGACAGTAGGGTAATTGTGAGGTTTAGTGCACCCTAGAACCTGGGTTAATCCCCCATCGCTGACCGTTCAAAGGCGGTAGCCCTATTGTCAACCCTTTTCGTGTTTGTGACGTCATAAGCCTTTATTCCTTATTAACTTTGCCATTCATGTTTGTCTTTTTGTGTGTTTTTGGGTTTACTGTGTTCTGTGAAAGCTGCATTTCCTGTTCGACTTTTATTTTTTTTGTTTTCGTCACAGTTTCTCTGTTTCTTAGTGTGCATTGGTGTTCAAATGGGTCTGTTTACCTACTTCCGGGAAGTCGGCCTTTCGTTCATCCTAATTTTGTCTTACATCCAGACTGTTTTTATCCCAAATGTTTTCATATTTCCGGTCCAAAGCTACAGCTGTTTAACCAGTTTTCCTTTGATGCTTCATACGTTATCGTATTTTTTCTATTAACATGCAATAATATCTGCTAGTAAGGTGTTTGCTTTATTGCTTATGGGCACTTGTTTTAAATTAAGGACTGACCAGCATTTTTATCCACACTCTTACATTACTCTAGAAACAAAGAAATATGTGTTTTCCTTTTCTATAAACTTCTATTAGGTACTAGTATTTAAAGTTGTACTCCAGCAAAAGTTGGTTCTATATAAGCCTGACTGAAGCCACTGGGTTTCCACTGTCAGTTAGTGGAAAGTACGATACATTTCGTAGCCCCTACCGTCCGATGAGAATTCAAACCTGACGTTTCCATTTATTGGAATCTGTTCTCCGAGCACGTTAAAGACGCAGAATACCTCCATTTCCATTCACATACACACACGTCATTTTTTACATCTGATACAGGTTTCTGTATGGTGAGGTAATTTTTGCTTTTCTATATACATGTATGACACTGTAAATTAATACAAAAATGTTTAATGTATATGTGTATTTGAAATTTTGACCCCTATCCAAGTCTAATTGTGACCCTGGAGCAATTATACTGATATTCCCAAAATCATTACATTTTATTGAGAAATAAAAATAGATAGTTGACTGAATTTATCTCTCTTCCACACCACATCCCCACCCCACCCAACAGCCCCTCTCGATACACACCAAGCCCCACAGTCAAAAGGTCAAATACACTTAAAATTCATTTTTCTACATTCTTGCACATAACTTGGTGTATGTAATCGTCTATGTAAGATAAACAATATATCAAACGATGTTATTATTTCGAAATCGGATGTCTATCCTGGGGCCCAGGATTTGGGATGTGTGTGTGTGTGTGTGTGTGTTGGTGGGGGGATTTGGAGTTGTTGTTTTATTGTTGTTGTTTGTTTTGATAATTATGTCTCAAATGAAACATTATGATGATGGGATTACACTATACATTTGCTTCCTCCTACGTCATCGGTGGCGCCTGGAGGAAGGGGCATCAAATACACTAATAATTTAGTTACGGTGTCATTTTGTCATACTTTTGCACATTAATTGGTATAATAGTTGTCTATGAAAGAGATACGCAGCATGTCAAATGAGTTTTTATTTAAAAAAGAGTATGATAATGGACCTTTGGAAACGGCCGAGCAGGACACATACGAAATATTGCAGTCTCGGTTTGATTGAGACTGTCCACGAGCGGTAGTGAAATTATGCTAGCTACCGCTCACGCCCTCTAGCCCCAGGTGTCTTCCCTGGTGTTGGGGTTGGAGAGTGGGTGGTGGTGGAGGGTAACGTGGGTGTCAATCTTTGTTAATTATGTCTCTAATGAACATTTTGATGAAGGGATTACAGTGTATATACTGTGGGGCTTGGTGTGTATCGAGAGGGGCTGTTGGGTGGGGTGGGGATGTGGTGTGGAAGAGAGATAAATTCAGTCAACTATCTATTTTTATTTCTCAATAAAATGTAATGATTTTGGGAATATCAGTATAATTGCTCCAGGGTCACAATTAGACTTGGATAGGGGTCAAAATTTCAAATACACATATACACTAAACATTTTTGTATTAATTTACAGTGTCATACATGTATATAGAAAAGCAAAAATAATATTATTTCTGATATGAGTATCAAAGAACAATCAAAATTATTACATATAAAATGGATACAGGGTTAAAGGGATATTTGAGAAGAAAACGTGTGTATTTTGCGCTTGCGCGCCGTCGAATTCGTTCTAGTTTTTATTATTATTATTTTTAATCCGCTGTTTTTTGTTCGAATTAAGATTGTATTTTATGTTAGTACTCCGACAATTTCAAACACAAATTGGAATTATGAAATAATACACAATAATTGTTATTATCCTTTCAGTTTTGTAAATCGTTTTCGACACGAAGTAGATGGGATCACCATGCTAAAAGTTAGGATCTACATCAACTGTTGTAGTACGAAAGATAGCGCTTATATTATACGAATACACTGTATGATAGCGATCTGATTATAATGCACTACCCAGTTTTAGCTGCGTACAGATTCCCCAGGAGGGCCAAATGTTAACATAGGGCGATAAACTGTTGCATTCGATTTGCTCTACTTTTTCCAGTTAAAACACTGTTTGCACTCTTTAACATCTCTAGAAATTGAAAAAAATAAATATCCAGTGTTGCGTTTATTGAGTGTATGTACGCCATCCATCCGATTTGCAAAAAGATAATGCAAATATTATCAACTTGTTGTCCTTAAAACGCAAGACAGATTTCTGAAGTAGTACTTTTGAGTGCGACGATCCCGGAAAAAGAACCAGTAGCACAACATATGCCTTTCCCTTCGGGACCCGGTGCTTCTGATCATGTGACGTTTAATGTGATACCTATCTTTATGCTCAGAATAGAATGGATTTATAAGCTGGCACTAACTTCTGTCGGGATGCCTCTATTGTGATATGAGTGAGAGACCGGATGGCTTGTAACAGACGTCAATTTAATTTTACGCTGTCGAAGAATCTGCAAGTCCTTCGGCACTGCTACAAATAGAGGGACATCGTCGTTATATTAGAAAGTAACTTATTCTGCCAAGTCTTTGAGTACCGTCGTTGTGGCTTTCTAAGTTATTGTTGTTTTGTATGTATATTTACAAGAGCATCTTTGTGTTTTACTCATATCGATGCTGCCTTGTAGGTTAGAGCATAGTTCATGGTGGGGGTTTCTTTATTTACACTGTCCCGTTTTATTGGGTTGACGGTAGGGTAAGTGTGAGGTTTGGTGCACCATATATACCACCTGGTTTAAAAAAAACAGCGGCCTTTGTTGTAACTGACCGTTCCAAGGCGGTAGCCCTATTGTCAATCCTTTGGTATTTGTCTTATTTGGCCTTTTATTCATCTTTACATTTGTTCTTTGTTTCTGTGTGTGTTTGTGGTTGACTGTCGTCCTTAAATGCTGCTTTTCCTGTTCGATTTTTATATCTATATTACACCTTACACAGCCACATTTAAAAATAATACATTATTTTATTATATGCTTTCCAGTGAAATTGTGGATTTTATGATTAAAATAAAATCATTTTCATTGTCTATATGTTCACGTGTGAGCTATATCCATTAATATTGTCACCGTTATTTGTAACTGTCGGAACTCCTTTTTTAGATGTCAAAACAACTTGTGTTAGAAAATAATTATTACTAAAAGATGTATATCAATGACTTGGAAATGGTCTAAATAAGAAAATGAGTCATTGTTTTGGAAAATCAGTCAAGTAGTTTTTTAATCGTTGTCATTCAGTTTGCCGGTTGATTTTTTTCTAAAAACAACTTCTTCAGAAAGTTGGCATGAAAGTTATATCATTGGAAATCAGTCAACTAATATTATACCCTGTAGCTATCGGACAAGTACTTTTTAAAATTATGGCGAGTTAAAAATAGAAACTTGGGTTGTGAGTACATAACACAAGCGAATGTATTTGTGTTTTCTCACTCCGAATATATATATTCGCGCTATATATTAAGACATACTGCTGCACTGCATTATACATTATTATTTTTAATTAAATCGAATCGAAAACTGAACTGAAGACTTTATTTTAAGACGGTAGACCAGTTAGTAACACTTCCAATCTTCCCAAAGGAACATATACATGAGTATAGCTACACAACGGAAATAACAATACAATGGAAATGTAATTGTCAGGGCACCAACATTTGTGTAGCTCAGTACCGCTTGCGTATTATAAAGAAAGATAAAAATATAAGACAGGGAAAGCAGCTTTCACGGACGACAATCAACCACAAAACACAAAAACAACACGCAAACAGACAAACGAGAAGGCAAAAGTAATAAAAAATGCAATCGACATCACAAACACAAAAGGGTTGAAATAGGGCTACCGCCTTGGAACAGTCAGTGGCAACAAATGTCAATGGGGGGTTAAACCGGTTCTAGGGTGCACCAAACCTCACACTTACCCTACTGTCATCCCATTAAAACAGGACAGTGTAAATAAAGAAATTCTTATGCCTTTAGAAAAACAACAAATCCAAAATGTCAAGTTCAAGAGCGTGAATTGCTTGTAAAATTACGCAAACATTGTTTGTCAGTGAGTCTACTCTTGGGCACACTTGGTCCCGCGGAATTGCTTACATCTGTTTTACAGCCTAATAGTGGCTGCTTGCTAATTGGTTTATATTCCTCTGACTTATTTGTCGTAGAAGATACAGTAATAATTTTTCTGTAAATTATATTTACTTGAAGACACACACAGATGAGAAAAGTGAAATAGTGGATAACCAGGTTCAGACTAACGCCCTGTTCATTTGTTTGATAAGCATTGCACAATTTACAGTGCCTACTATTTATTCACAAACTGGTGTTCCCATTGTGCATTGGTCTAACGTAAGATTTCAGTCTTTTCGAGCAGATTGACTGACCAGAAATTGAACAAGAACTTCTGATCGGACCGCCAGCCATTGAATGATAACATTGACCGGTAATTTTTAATAAACTTTCTATAAATCAGACACGCCCCTCTCTCTCTCTCCCTCTCTCTATCTCTCAATCTTCCCATTTCTATGTACACATTTTATACTGACACCGGGCCGACCAGTCCAAGAACTACACGCTATTTGCTGGAGGTCAAAGGAGGGAGCTACTGGTAACATGTTTATTAAAAATAGGTATAAAAGTCGAACAGGAAATGTAGCTTTCACAGAACACAGTCAACCAAACTAAAGGATGTGACATCAGAAACACGAACGGTTTGATCTGGCTACCGCCTTAAAAACGTCAGTAGCAAAAAGACAGCTGGGGGTTTAAAACCGGTTCTCGCCCATACCCTTTTTTCATCCCACTAAAATGGGACAGTTTAACAAACAAGAACGCATTAATAGGCATAACACATAGATGGTCATGTATATATGAATATAAAAACAAAAGCCTAGAAAGTCACAAGGAAAATTCTTAATGACTTGACAGAAACCAGAACAAGAGAACAAACCAGTAAGTGTACGATAAGACAACATTTACGGCAAACACAAAACGCTAACGTCCCTTGAGTTTATGTAGAAATTCATAACCTGCCGGTCACTCTCAAAGAGGAAAGCATAATGGAGAACTGTAAATTGGTGAACCGCTAAACATGCAATGCACAGCAAAATGGTAGGGTCATAATCGTTTTTGATATTAGTTTAATAAGTTTTAATTGGTTTAAACCATCCAGCGGTTGCCTTTGACCATTCCAAGGCGGTAACTCTCTTGTCTGTCTCTCTGTTCTTATTTGCGTTCAAAGCGTATTTTTGAATGACCGTGTTCTGTGAAAGCTACGTTTTCTGTTCCACTTGTGTTTATACTTCTGTAATACGTTGCGATATAAAGTTCAGGGTGCCTTAATTCAGTTCTGTCCAACACATTTAAATTGTTTTGAATGAAACATGTAAAAGAAAATCAAATTTTTTATGGAGCAGAATTTGGCATTAATAATTCCTAATATAAAAACTAGCTTACGTTAAATATGTATTCGTCAACACTTTTCTAAGCAATAAGGTATTTTTATTTACCACTAAAATAAATACATTATATATATGAAAATAGCTATTTTGCTAATATATTGCTGATTTAGGTACAAGGTAAATTGTGTATGTACAGAGTCCATAACACAAGTACAACACATGCAAGGATTCAGTGTGATGCTTCAGGTGTTTTGGATTTTTTTGCTTTAGAAAACAGACTAGAGCGCCCCCATCGTCCCTACACCCAACTTCCAACCCAAATCGAACACATTAACTTATTGTATAAAGTAGATCATTATTGCTACCTATGCGTTCGCCGTTTTTCTTTTTTCAGAAGAGAAATGATATTTCATCCAATCTTCATATTTGCTTCATCATTAATTTCTACTTATTTTGTTTCAATCTTCCCTAAATTTTCCCATTGTAAATGGGTTGATGCAATATTTTCAAACACGATTTATTTAAAAGGGCTCTGAATAACTTCAAAAACGCTGAAATAATTATTAAAATGCCATGAAAAGGAGATATGAAAATGTGCAAATAGTATAAATGGAGGCAGCTATCTTGGAACGATGACGTCATCGCGCCTATTTACCATATATGGTATATTGACAAAATTTCTTTTAAAGCAAAGAATATCACTGCAAATTGATTAAAAATGATTTTACATATATATAATGAATAAATTGTATGCATTTTTTTCATTTGCAGTGATTTTCTTTGCTTTAAAAGACATTTTGTCAATATGCCAAATATAGTAAAAAGGCGCGATGACGTCATCGTTCAAAGATGGCCGCTTCCATTTATGTTTCTTTGCACATTTTCAGTAGGTCATATTTCCTTTATTTTTCAGGCATTTTGATAATTCGTTCAGCTTTTTTCAAAGTATTTAAAGCCCTTTAAAATAAACCTTGTTTGAAAATAGTGCATCAACCCCTTTAATTTCGCTATCGGCTAAACATCGGCCTCTACTGACAGGAGCAAAATGTATTCGAAACTGTATGCGTTAAAACGATGGTTTGACAGATATGAACTTATTTAATAGAATAACATCTTTGAACATTGTTCCATTGGATATATTACACGAAAGTGTACAAATACACTTCAATAAAATTGAGCTTATTATATAAGGAAGAATAATTCTGTCATAGAAATTCTTCTTTAACTTATCTTAAAGATCCCACAAATCAAATAAACATATCGAGTAGTTAATTGATACTGTCCTGGCCTCTGCTTTATTCTCTGCCGGATTTCAGACTAAATAATAAATCTCAATCAATTTGTGAATACTTATTAGTGTTTCTCTGAACTAAATCTGGACTTTTGACACCACGTCGTTGGTTAAATAAGATAAACTATTCTGCGAATGAATTGTGTGGCGCCTTTTGACGGGTTTGTCAATACATACATTTGATGAATACGAAAGCATCATGTTTGTAATAGCGTCTTTTTGGTTCTTAGTTCTGTGGTCGATTTATTAATGTGTATCAGCTAATCTTAACAATACTTAATCTGTTCGGAGAAATCATTTTGTAGGTTTCTGAATTTGTCTGAATTTGTCTTATTTGCACTCTTCCTCTCAGAACAGGTAATCAATAATAATAATGTATGAACTGTAAAACACATCTGATCATCTCATCTGTTTAAATTGTGTGAAATACGAGCATTATTTTGGTCCAAATATTAAAACACAAATGGAAAGCGGACACCTACTCCCAAACACTTCCCAACTCGGGAGCTTATTAGGAGTACGTTGAAAACAGGCCGTGCTATGCTCCTGAATAGTTTAGATTCTTAACAGTGGCATGGGCTAACAGTTCCTGTCAGGAAACACACACACACAAACACGTTTTATTATTTTATTCTGCCAATGTCCCCGTAATGTTTCCCACGACTGTTTTATTTATAATACGTCACGTCTCTAAATGTTTACGTTCATGACGTCAACATTCTAAACATCACCAAATCTGGCGGATTTTTTAGAAGAAAACAACGTCATTCGTGGGTTTCCGTCTGCCTTCGGCAGCCGAAGACATATACTGCTCGGCTGATGACTACAATTTCGTTATATCCAACAGCAACGAACGAGACAATTTTGGCTTAATAATTGGGTAGGATAAACACCAAGTGCTCATTCGGTTGACTGGTGAAATTATCATACAGTCCAGTGATACAAATGAACAACTTATTCATTTACTTAGGTCTCTTATCCATTCAGCCTTACATTCGTATATTATGTATGTGACGGCAATTTAATAAGTTTGATTTAACAAGTTTGAGTAAATAAGTAACATTTCCATTTGTGGGGAGATCCTTTTATAAAGCAGGTATTTATACCTAAAGAGCTAGTAATATCAAGTTAAAGCAAGTGCCCTGTGTTACTTTAGTGTCTATTTATAAGTATTCGTAGTTCAATTGCTTTGTATACGAACACGGATAACTTTCTGATTGCAGAGTCGTATGCGTTATTTATAGCTGTGTAAATTTTAAAAAGCTTGGGTGTTTCCAAAAGTATTTTTAATATATAAAGTTCTTAAATCGCTGAAGCTTTTGCACTTAGTTATAAAATAAAATTCGTCCTCCCATAGGTTACATTGTCTACATTTTCTATCTTGTAAAGTTATATTTACAAGCTTCCTTCACCGGCCACATTCAATTACTATTCTATGCGATGATAGTCTGAGTTTTGTCAGAGCAGAGCGAAATTTAGGTATATTTGTGTTATCTAGATACGGTTTGAATTGAAAAGTAGTAATGGTCCTATAAAAAAGTGCTCATGTGGATAAATTTAATTCTGCGTCCCATTCCTGAATTAATACATCTTTAACTCGTTGTTTGAACATCGAAAGGAAAACATTGACATCACCGACTCCTTGCGATAGCCACATATCGTAGAATCCTGGTCTATATAACAAATGTTTGACTTGTGATGTCCAGTTTACTCCGTTAATGTGCAATTCACTATCGTTTTTAAGTATACCAACAACTATTTGTGTGTATTTTGTTTCACCACACAAACACAGTTTCACCCAATATTTAATTATTACATGATATATTTTTTTTATAAAATGTATGCGTCCTATTTCATTGTATATAAAATTAATTTGCATGGATATTTTCACTCTCAAAACCCATTTATAAAACCTGTGTTCTTTCAACGTTAGACCCTTTATTAAAACCACATACTTCAGATGATTAATTCAAAATAAGCGTTATAAGCCTGTCGAATGAATGTTTTGGTGATATATCTACAACTTTATTGAGATATCTTTCTTCGATATAACTTTCATAGCACATTTTGTAATAGAAAAGTTGTTTCTGTAAAATAAAATTACGGAATTTCAGTTACATTAAAAAGGAGTATTATCGAGGATATATGAGATTAGCTTCTTAGGTTTAACTTATGTTTTGATATATTATATACATGAACATTTCTGGGTTTTTTTTCTTATAACACATAATTACGCTTTCTCAAAAACTCAGCGGGGATAAGTTTTTATTTACACTGTCCTGTTGCTTAGGAATGATGACAGGTTAACAGTGAGGTTTGGTGCACCTTTAAAATGTTTAATCTCTCCGGTGGTCCCTTTCCGTTCCAAAGCAGAACCCGTTGTTAACCCTTATATGTTTGTGATGTGCTTTTTGAATAACCTTTGCGTTGTACTACTTGTTGGAGTGACTGTATTTTGTGAGTGCTGCACTTCCTGTTGGACTTATAACCTTTTCCTTGCTTATTAGTAATAAATAAGATATTCGAGAAACATGGCTACGATTGCAGCGTGTTTTAAGCAATTAATCAAATATGTATCCCGAATGTACGTATCATAACGGTACTGCGAAAGGACAAATCCATGTCATTTTGTCACAGATAAGATTGCATAAATACATTTGTAAAACATGTGAATTATAGGATCATCTGATCATCCACAAATGAGATATAGAGTCCTATAGAAACCACAGCGTCCACACGCAGTGGCATCGTAGATCCGCACTGTATTACAAACAAGGAGCAATATTTAATCAATTATACGATGAACAATACAAAATACAATACAAAGGGTGTTGAAGACAGGGTTACCGACTTGGAACGGTCAGTAGGCCATAAGGCCTACAGGTTAGCTTGAATAAATTGTATGCATCCTGTCCTGCCCAAATAGACACGACAGTTTACAAAACTATATCCCATCAAAATCGAATTCTCTAACAATAAAGTCCTCATAAACAAACCTCATTTAGCTTCTTCGGGATATTTCCCCGACTGGCTACGTAACTATGTATCATTTATTCATTTAGTATCCGTCTGCTGTTGTTGTTTTTTTTGTTGGTGATATACATGTCTCGCTTTGCGTCTATTCTGTAAAGATATTAAACCTAGACAAATCAAATCAAGTTATTCTGCCTGCCCAGAAGCTGTTTTAAACTTCGTCTTTGTCAGGAATGAGATGGCTATATACAAACACAAAGACTTCTTGATGATTAATTAAGACCTTGGTAAACAATGAACTGATTCGAGATTAGATTTGAAAGATTAAAGCAAATATTGAATTGGCGGGATTTATCATCATTAACCAGGAGTCTAGAAACCATTTTATCAGACTCACTAAACAGGAATGCAACTGTATGTTCAACTTCGTTAATACTGATATTTTCCTTAATACTCGGGATAAATAATATTATCCGAAATGTAGTAGAATCTAGCAAATGTTTAATGCGATTATAAAGTAATTAAATAAAAGTACCGAATTTGTATTAACAAATCCCAAACGAGTATTGCAGCTGTTAACATAGAAGGCCGAATTCTTAAATATGGATCCCCTAAGCAACCTCTTTCCTTAGAAATTAACGATAAACTTACGAAGAATCATGTGTTGAACTAAATGAATAAAAGACCATTTAAAAACAAAAGGTCGGGATCAATTATGCTTGTCTAAATCTATGCTATAACTTGAATGCAGTATTGCCAGCAAACGCCGTGGAGTTCGCAATTCAAACGTGTATTGATGGCATACACATATATATATTATTACAATCGAATGATCGATTAAAGAAGATATAACCCGCAGATGCGGGAGTGTTAACCTTAAAAGTAAGGATACGGAAGTTGGTTGTTACAAAATCATTCTGAATATCTGTTTATAATAGTATTGAAATCGCGCAACATATGAGAACTTTATAGCCCGGACACAACATTCTTGCTGGTGAAAGGGTATGTATAAAATTATTGGAATCAAATGATAAAGAGGTTGAAGCCCGGACACGAAATTATAACAAACACACTCAGAGTTTTGTAGCACTCATAAAGCTGTGTCCTCTTATTGCTCTGGCTTCTGTTAAATAATTGCGAGTTGTGTGGCTTTCTAGGCTTTTGTTTGTTATATTCATATATGCCTCATAATCTATGTGTTATACTTATATTGCCTGCTAATGCTGCATTGTTAGAGAATGTAACCTGTCGGGGATATATTTACTTACACTGTTCGTTTTATTAGGATGACAATAGGGAAAGAGTGAGGTTTGGTGCACCCTAGAACCTGGTTTAAACCACAGCGGATTTTTTGGCCACTGACCGTTCCAAGGCGGTAGTCCTATTGTCACTGACCGTTCCAGTGCGGTAGTCTTAATGTCAACCCGATTGTGTTTGTGATGTTACCTGCCCTGCTTATTGACATTGTAATTCATGTTTGTTTTAATACGTGTTGTTGGCTGACTGTTTTCTGCGAAAGCTACATTTCCTGATTGACTTGTATACCTACTTTACTACATTTATTTGGTTATGCATTGTCCTTAATAATACGTTGTCAAAGTTTCGGGGTTTAATTGTAAACTTAGCCAGAGCTCGAAGCTAGATAATGCACTCGCAGCACTTCCAAACGCTGCTGTTTGTATGCGGACTTTACAGCAGAGCTGTAACGGAATACTTAATTCCAACACAATGTGCAGCATGTAATTGAATTCGTAACACACTCAGTGGAGTCTTAAAATTAGACAACATAACCAGCGGAATTATAAATGTGACAGAACTTTGAGCAATACAGAGAAATAAATGTCTTGTTAGACACCGAGTGTAGTTTGGAATACATTATACCCTCTCACAACCCACTTACTTAATGATTGATTCCATTTTTTGAGAAAAGTATGGCATTTAATTGTAGTTGTTTACGTTATCATTTTATAAAGGAAAATAGATATTTCGCTGGTATATACACAGTTTTTTTAATAAGAAACAATTAGCATGGTCAATAATACGCAAAACTGCATTATACTAAAGATGATTTATAATTCGTTTATACTGAATACGACAAAGTAACTTAATTAAAACAAAAACTATGACAATTAAATAGTGGATTAACAGAAACTTTACGTACTTTCCAGTATAGAATATCTTATAAGTTACTTAGAGTTTTCTCTGTTTTATGTAATAGATCTGCAACTTTTGCTGCATGATACCGTGATCCACATGTTATGAGAATGTGCTGCTACTAGTATATGAAAATGAAACGGAGATACGTTTAATCGTTGCGACTTTGCAGTACGAGGGTGCTTCAAAAAGTTCTGTCACTAGGCATATATCCTTTGAACTGGATATAATACTGAGATAAAGTAGTGTATTTACAGTACTACTGGGTTCGCTCTCCTAAATTCCACAACAGAAATAAAAAAATTCCGATTATTTATACCCCTGAATTACCTCCCCCTACCACACCTTTTGGATACTGGCATCTCTGAAAATGTCCTTGTTACAAAACGTTGTAAAAAATAATTAAATAATGCTATGCTTTTAAATTTTCTTGTACGTCATCTGTTGTTATTCGCCCATAATCCATGAAAATGATTTTCGAGAATTCGGAAAGGTCTTGCTGCAAACCAGATATGAGTCAATGCATATCCCTTAATTTTAGCAGAAATAACACTGATTTTTTTCATTTTGTTTACGGAAATATTAAAATATCTTTTAAATGTCGTAATTATTCTCATAGTATTAATATGTTTTCATATTTCTTTTACAAATCCTAGTCCTTCAGAGTTTAAATTTCATATTCAACACATTATTGTAGAATTTTGTACAATGTTTAGTGAAAATATTGATCATCCAAAAACGCTATTTCAGAAGACTGCCCTTCCATTTAATGTCCATTTATCATTAAATTAATGTTACACGTTACAGTAGCTGAAAATGTTAAATTCTAAGACAATGCCTTTTCATCTAACATGCTTAACTTCTAAATCTTGTAATGCACAGATATAACTGGTAATGTATCAGAAATGTCAAAGGTCTTCGACAGGTACTTAAAGAGAAACAGGCATAAACAAAAGTAACAATACACATACCTGAAAAAACTCAGGACGAAAATGCCTCGGTATGTATAAGTGAGGTGTATTAGATGTTCCATAACTTTCGTCACACAAAAGATACAGCATTTATGTTACCATGAATGGAATGGTATGGAAGCTCTCTTTCATTTGGTACCAAACATCAACGCTCACAACGAGCACATAATTGTTAAAACGCGTTAGTGACAGAACTTATTGAATGACCCTTGTAGAATAACGCTTTCGCCTATGCTAGGAGGCGTGAGAGGTGTTGCCTCGTGAATTGCTTCTCGTGCACTTTACTATTTTCTTCTATTTAGTGTTTTCGTTGCTTCCGAAGGATTCGTCTTTTCAGTATGTTTTGTATGATGTAGCATGTTTTACAGAAAACATAATAGATAATGTAATTGGAACACTTATAATAAATATCTGAGCGAAATATGTTATTTGTTATACATATACAACAAAGAAAGATAAATATATCGGACAGGCAAAAGCAATACAAAATACAAACGACATCACAAACACAAGGTTTGACAATAGGGCTAACGCCTTGGAACGGTCAGTGGCAACAAAGGCAAACCGGTTCTATGGTGCACCAAACCTCACACTTACCCTACTTCATCCCATTAAAACAGGACAGTGTAAATAAAAAAATCCTCGCCATGATCTAATCTCTAACCAACAAGGCATCATCAATAGGCAATATAAGTAAAACACAAAATATGCTCGTATAAATATAATACAAAAAACAATAGCCTAGAAAGCCACAATGAAGGTACTCAATGACTTCCCGTGGAGAGAAGAATAGATTGCCGTTGCTATTCTTGCACGCGAAAGCAGATACTGCTTTGGCTTAGATTGGCGACAGCAATACAAAAATGTCAAGGAATGACAATTGGTGAGGGTGAAACCAACAGATATATTATAATAAACACAGGCACAAGACAGTTGGAGTCACAACATCCTGGTGCATGTGTGTTGCCTTATCCCGAGCAATATCTGCTGGTAGTAAAACAAAGCTTCCATATTTTGCTTTTCACCCTTTAGTTCTTGTTAATTCTTGTCACCCTTCAGTTCTTTTTTTTTTCTAAGAATAAACACTGGTATTAGACTACATTAAACGTTCAGTCGATCAGGAGCACCGCGTCCCGTAGGGAAAGGCATAATATGTCAAAAGTAATTTTTTCCGGTGTCTTCGCTCTTGAAAGTAGTGCTTTAAAAATGTGCCTGGAGTATTCAGAATAAAAATTTGGTAATATTTGTATGTTGTTTTCTTTTGGCATATTTTAAAAGCAGCACTCTTTACAGAGAAATATAAAAAGATCGGAAAGGGAAAGTAGCATTCAAGGAGGACAGTCACTCTTTGCAACACTGATTACATAAACGCTACTTTCTTCTGGATTAATTGTTGACATATAACTCACTATGTAGAAACCTAATTCTGAACAAGCACTGACAATGTGTGTAATGGAATGAATATGTAATAACGAGGCAGCATTTCTTAAACAATACAATGTTAAGATATTTCAGAACATATTATACGAAACCACTATGGAATAAATCTGATCGGTTCCGACAATTTGCCATTTAATAGTCTGTATACATGTCGAAAAGAAACGATTGATTGAACCTAAAACATGCAGTGAAATAGAAATCAACAATTACCATGATCAAAAAAAGAAAACATGCGACACCAAACACATAAAGGGTTGACAATATAAATACTGCATTAAAACAATACGTGGCCTCTGTGGTTTTAAACCAGGTTCTATGTTGTAACAAACCTCACTCTTACTTACACTATTTTCGTCACAATTAAACGGTACAGTTTATATTTAGAAAACACAGGCAGGATATATCCTCTAATGAATACTCATAAAGGTGATCCTTTGGGAGCAAAAAACACAATTAAGAGAATAAAGTATCTAAGTTTACAATAATGCAATATTATAGGTTATTGCATTTGTATGGCTAAATATTACTTGGAACGTCGTCCGGCGCCAAAACAACGAGTTCCAAGTAATATTTAGCCATACAAATTCAATAACCTTTTTATTGTATACTTTCATATTGTTTTTGATCAATGTTAATTGTATGACTATTACTTTTTATTGTATTTGTGTTATTTTTTATAGCTTTTGATGGAATTCCTATCTTGCCATTCAGTTTCATTTTGTGTGGATGATTATTTTGCGCGAAAACGACGTCGACGTCGGATGACGTCATTAAAAACATCAAGGGATTTTCTGAAGTTTGTTTACCATTCGATAACGTTAAAAACAGTGGGTGAGTGACCATTTGAATTATTTTATCAATTTTTGCCATAAAAGGTTGTAAAAAAACTCGTATTTTTTTATTGACACTTTAGGAAGGATTCCGTTATTTTTATTTGAAAGTAGTTCCTTAATCTATTTCGCGGCTCTTAGCAAGCACGAGCAAAAGTTCCCGTGCAATATCAATGCGTGCAATATCGTAGAATATTGCACGCTTAGCTCAATGCAAACTAAACGGGACAATATGAAAGTATACAATAATTGAAATATACTTACTCTTCTTAGTTTTACGGATTAGTGTGAATATTGATAAATGCTGAAAGGGTATGTCTTAGAAGCAACAAACAAGAGGTAAATGTTTCAGACTTGGGTTTTTTAAGTTGGAAACACCTCTCCCATCCCAAAGCACCAGCTTGCAAGCCTACACAGGTTAGGAGCCTAATATAAGTTTATATACTTAAATAAAATACTAATACATTAATTCAAATCATTAACGATAATACAAAGGAAATATGTTTAGTGCTATCCAGTTATTGAAGGGAAATTCATGTTTTTTATGATTTCTTTTATTCTTCATTGTAATCAAGCATGACCTCCTTTCAACAGTCAGGGGTCACGTATACACGTTATTTTCGTAATAACTTAAATGAGTTATTTTCGTAAAGAAACAACTGTTGTCTCCCTTTGATCATAATTTGAAAATAACGGGAATACGTTATTTTGGTTTCCTTGTGGTTTGCTATACATTTTGAAAGGGGTGTAACTCTTTTAACAGCGATTGACTTAATCAAATTTCCTTACTCGCTTATTCCCCTTAATTTGAATTCAATAATAATTTGCATTCAAATTGAAATGTGTGACGGGGTTTGGTATGAAATTTAATTGTCTCGTGGTAGCGACATACACAGTTTGTACATGAGCCACGTTTCTTTTTTCTCACCCTGGTGATTTTCGTTTTCTACAGTTTATATCCGTATTATACATGTTGGTCGTAGACAGTTTAAATAAATAGAGAGAGCCAGTCGCTATATATAGTATATATAGCATTTATAGTGTACATTAGTGTACTGGTAAAGAAATATATAAAGATCGGACAGGGAATGTAGCATTCAAGGAGGACATTCAACCACAAAACACTGAATCAAACACGCAAACAGACAAACAAGAAGGCAAAAGTATTCTTAAATGCAAACGACATCACAAATACTCTTTGATTTTATATACGTTAATTAGTATAAACCTAAAATGTGGTTTTATTATGACAGTTTTAAAATAACTTGCATCATAAATCACAATATTATGAGATTAAACACACGTCCTCTATCTGTCTATTTTACTTTTTTTTAGGAAACGCAAACAGAAGTAAGTAAGATAACATCGTGGGTATCATCCTGATTATTCGAGACGACATCTATCGTCTCTGATTTTACTGTATAAGACACTATACCGATCTGCAAACTGTTCCTAAACCTAACATGAATAAGGCATGAAACAGTTGATGAGTGTAATTAAGTAAGTTTTATCCTGTTTATCAGTTTATACTTATATTACCATGATTATACTTACACTTAGGGTATTACAGTGTTCTTTCGAAATAACACAAACACGTTATTTTCCGGTAATCTATTATTAGGTTATTACAGCGTACAGCGTTCTTTCAAAATAACGCAAACAATTATTTTCCGATAGTAATATATTCTTAAACGAAACGGCTGTGAAGAATGCATAAGTTTTCATTTCCTCTTTTCTAACCACGATGGGCAGTGAATATGATTCATTCGTTTATATAACATGTATAACGTGTTAGGGTAATTATACATGTTATACTGTTCTTTCAAAATAACACAAACACGTTATTTTCGAATATACAGAATATTCTTTCAAAATAATGCAAAGCAGTTATGTTCGGACAGTAATATATTATTAAACGAAGAAGCTGTGACGAACATGACGAATGCACAATATATTTCTTTTGCATTACCTGTTGTCTGACCACGACGGTCAGTAATTAAATTTTGTTGAAATAACGTGTTTAGGTTATTACAGTGTTCTTTTAAATGAACACAAACACGTTGTCATGGTCATTTACCCATAATAAACTATTATTAAACTTGTGTTAAATATGATTCCTAGTAAAATCTTTGAAATAAAGTGTTTAGATTATTACAGTGTTCTTTCAAAATAACGCAAATCAGTTATTTTCCGGTAATCCGTTATTAAAAAGGTTTTCATAGTCGGCCCGGCAGTTATTTTCGCATAGTAATATATTCTTAAAAGAACAACAGGCCGTGACGAATTCACTTTTTGTTTACCACGATGTTTTGTTGAAATAACTTGTTTAGTTTATTACTGCGTTCAAAATAACGCAAACAAGTTATTTTCGGATAGTAAAACATTCTTTGACGGGCATTTGTTGATTTACAGATATACATAGAAACTTGGTAACCATGGTTATTTACGCATATTATACTATTATTAAACATGTGTTAAATATGATTCATATCAAAATCTTTGAAATAACGTGTTTAGGTTATTACAGTGTTCTTTCAAAATAACGCAAACAAGTTATTTTCCGGTAATTTGTTTTTAAATAGATTTTCATAGTCTGCCCGGCAGTTATTTTCGCATAGTAATGTATTCTTAAAAGAACAACAGGCTGTGATGAATTCACTTTTTTTACCACGATGTTTTGTTGAAATAACTTGTTTAGTTTATTACTGCGTTCAAAATAACGCAAACAAGTTATTTTCGGATAGTAAAACATTCGTTGACGGGTATTTGTTGATTTACATAAATACATAGAAACTTGGTAACCATAGTTTTTTACGCATATTATACTATTATTAAACATGTGTTAAATATGATTCATATCAAAATCTTTGAAATAACGTGTTTAGGTTATTACAGTGTTCTTTCAAAATAACGCAAACAAGTTATTTTCCGGTAATCTGTTATAAAAGAGGTTTTCATAGTCGGCCCGGCAGTTATTTTCGCATAGTAATATATTCTTAAAAGAACAACAGGCTGTGACTAATTCACGTTTTTTTTACCAGGATGTTTTGTTGAAATAACTTGTTTAGTTTATTACTGCGTTCAAAATAACGCAAACAAGTTATTTTCGGATAGTAAAACAATCTTTGACGGGCATTTGTTGATTTACATATATACATAGAAACTTGGTAGCCATGGTTATTTACGCATGTTATACTATTATTAAACATGTGTTAAATATGATTCATATGAAAATCTTTGAAATAACGTGTTTATGTTATTGCAGTGTTCTTTCAAAATAACGCAAACCAGTTATTTTCCGGTAATCTGTTATTAAATAGGTTTTCATAGTCGGCCAGGCAGTTGTTTTCGCATAGTATTATATTCTTAAAAGAACAACAGGCTGTGATGAATTCACTTTCTTTTTACCAGGATGTTTTGTTGAAATAACTTGTTTAGTTTATTACTGCGTTCAAAATAACGCAAACAAGTTATTTTCGGATAGTAAAACATTCTTTGAGGGGAATATGTTGATTTACATATATACATAGAAACTTGGTAACCATGGGTATTTACGCATATTATACTATTATTAAACATGTGTTAAATATGATTCATATCAAAATCTTTGAAATAACGTGTTTATGTTATTGCAGTGTTCTTTCAAAAAAAACGCAAACCAGTTATTTTCCGGTAATCTGTTATTAAATAGAATTTCATAGTCGGCCAGGCAGTTGTTTTCACATAGTAATATATTCTTAAAAGAACAACAGGCTGTGACTAATTCACTTTTTTTTTACCAGGATGTTTTGTTGAAATAACTTGTTTAGTTTATTACTGCGTTCAAAATAACGCAAACAAGTTATTTTCGGATAGTAAAACATTCTTTGACGGGCATTTGTTGATTTACATATATACATAGAAACTTAGTTACCATGGTTATTTACGCATATTATACTATTATTAAACATGTGTTAAATATGATTCATATCAAAATTTTTGAAATAACGTGTTAGGTTATTATATTTCTTTCAAAATAACGCAAACAAGTTATTTTCCGGTAGTCTGTTATTAAAAAGGTTTTCATAGTCGGCCCGGCAGTTATTTTCGAATATTAAAATATTCTTAAAAGAACAAAAGGCAGTGACTAATTCACTTTTTTTTTACCAGGATGTTTTGTTGAAATAACTTGTTTAGTTTATTACTGTGTTCAAAATAACGCAAAGAAGTTATTTTCTGATAGTAAAACATTCTTTGAAGGGAATTTGTTGATTTACATATATACATAGAAACTTGGTAACCATGGGTATTTACGCATATTATACTATTATTAAACATGTGTTAAATATGATTCATATCAAACTCTTTGAAATAACGTGTTTATGTTATTACAGTGTTCTTTCAAAAAAACGCAAACAAGTTATTTTCCGGTAATCTGTTATTAAATAGGTTTTCATAGTCGGCCCGGCAGTTATTTTCGCATAGTAATATATTCTTAAAAGAACAACAGGCTGTGACGAATTCACTATTTTTTTTACCACGATGATTTGTTGAAATAACTTGTTTAGTTTATTACTGCGTTCAAAATAACGCAAACAAGTTATTTTCGGATAGTAAAACATTCTTTGACGGGCATTTGTTGATTTACATATATACATAGAAACTTGGTAACCATGGTTATTTACGCCTATTATACTATTATTAAACATGTGTTAAATATGATTCATATCAAAATCTTTGAAATAATGTGTTTAGGTTATTACAGTGTTCTTTCAAAATAACGCAAACAAGTTATTTTATGGTAATCTGTTATTAAATAGGTTTTCATAGTCGGCCCGGCAGTTTTTTTCGCATAGTAATATATTCTTAAAAGAACAACATCCTGTGACGAATTCAATATTTTTTTTACCACGATGATTTGTTGAAATAACTTGTTTAGTTTATTACTGCGTTCAAAATAACGCAAACAAGTTATTTTCGGATAGTAAAACATTCTTTGACGGGCATATGTTGATTTACATATATACATAGAAACTTGGTCACCATGGTTATTTACGCATATTATACTATTATTAAACATGTTTTAAATATGATTCATATCAAAATCTTTGAAATAACGTGTTTAGGTTATTACAGTGTTCTTTCAAAATAACGCAAACAAGTTATTTTCCGGTAATTTGTTTTTAAATAGGTTTTAATAGTCTGCCCGGCAGTTATTTTCGCATAGTAATGTATTCTTAAAAGAACAACAGGCTGTGATGAAATTACTTTTTTTACCACGATGTTTTGTTGAAATAACTTGTTTAATTTATTACTGCGTTCAAAATAACGCAAACAAGTTATTTTCGGATAGTAAAACATTCGTTGACGGGCATTTGTTGATTTACATAAATACATAGAAACTTGGTAACCATAGTTATTTAGGCATATTATACTATTATTAAATATGTGCTAAATATGATTCATATCAAAATCTTTGAAATAACGTGTTTAGGTTATTACAGTGTTCTTTCAAAATAACGCAAACAAGTTATTTTCCGGTAATCTGTTTTAAAGAGGTTTTCATAGTCGGCCCGGCAGTTATTTTCGCATAGTAATATATTCTTAAAAGAACATCAGGCTGTGATTAATTCACGTTTTTTTTACCAGGATGTTTTGTTGAAATAATTTGTTTAGTTTATTACTGCGTTCAAAATAACGCAAACAAGTTATTTTCGGATAGTAAAACATTCTTTGACGGGCATTTGTCGATTTACATATATACATAGAAACTTGGTAGCCATGGTTATTTACGCATATTATACTATTATTAAACATGTGTTAAATATGATTCATATCAAAATCTTTGAAATAACGTGTTTATGTTCTTACAGTGTTCTTTCAAAATAATGCAAACAAGTTATTTTCCGGTAATCTGTTAATAAAGAGGTTTTCATAGTCGGCCCGACAGTTATTTTCGCATAGTAATATATTCTTAAAAGAACAACAGGCTGTGACGAATTCACTTTGTTTTTTATCACGATGTTTTGTTGAAATAACTTGTTTAGTTTATTACTGCGTTCAAAATAACGCAAACAAGTTATTTTCGGATAGTAAAACATTCTTTGACGGGCATATGTTGACTTACATATATACATAGAAACTTGGTTGCCATGGTTATTTACGCATATTATACTATTATTAAACATGTGTTAAATATGATTCATATCAAAATCTTTGAAATAACGTGTTTATGTTCTTACAGTGTTCTTTCAAAATAATGCAAACAAGTTATTTTCCGGTAATCTGTTATTAAAGAGGTTTTCATAGCCGGCCCGGCAGTTATTTTCGCATAGTAATATATTCTTAAAAGAACAACAGGCTGTGACGAATTCACTTTTTTTTTATCAAGATGTTTTGTTGAAATAACTTGTTTAGTTTATTACTGTATTCAAAATAACGCAAACAAGTTATTTTCGGATAGTAAAACATTCTTTGACGGGCATATGTTGACTTACATATATACATAGAAACTTGGTTGCCATGGTTATTTACGCATATTATACTATTATTAAACATGTGTTAAATATGATTCATATCAAAATCTTTGAAATAACGTGTTTATGTCATTACAGTGTTCTTTCAAAATAACGCAAACAAGTTATTTTCCGGTAATCTGTTATTAAATAGGTTTTCATAGTCGGCCCGTCAGTTATTTTAGCATAGTAATATATTCTTAAAAGAACAACAGGCTGTGACGTATTCACTTTTTTTTAACCACGATGTTTTGTTGAAATAACTTGTTTAGTTTATTACTGCGTTCAAAATAACGCAAACAAGTTATTTTCGGATAGTAATACATTCTTTGACGGGCATTTGTTGATTTACATATATACATAGAAACTTGGTAGCCATGGTTATTTACGCATATTATACTATTATTAAACATGTGTTAAATATGATTCATATCAAAATCTTTGAAATAACGTGTTTAGGTTATTACAGTGTTCTTTCAAAATAACGCAAACAAGTTATTTTCCGGTAATCTGTTATTAAATAGGTTTTCATAGTCGGCCCGGCAGTTATTTTCGCATAGTAATATATTCTTAAAAGAACAACAGGCTGTGACGAATTCACTTTTTTTCACCACGATGTTTTGTTGAAATAACTTGTTTAGTTTATTACTGCGTTCAAAATAACGCAAACAAGTTATTTTCGGATAGTAAAACATTCTTTGACGGGCATTTGTTGGTTTACATATATACATAGAAACTTGGTAACCATGGTTATTTACGCATATTATACTATTATTAAACATGTGTTAAATATGATTCATATCAAAATCTTTGAAATAACGTGTTTAGATTATTACAGTGTTCTTTAAAAATAACGCAAACAAGTTATTTTCTGGTAATTTGTTTTTAAATAGATTTTCATAGTCTGCCCGGCAGTTATTTTCGCATAGTAATGTATTCTTAAAGGAACAACAGGCTGCGATGAATTCACTTTTTTAACCACGATGTTTTGTTGAAATAACTTGTTTAGTTTATTACTGCGTTCAAAATAACGCAAACAAGTTATTTTCGGATAGTAAAACATTCGTTGACGGGCATTTGTTGATTTACATAAATACATAGAAACTTGGTATCCATAGTTATTTACGCATATTATACTATTATTAAACATGTGTTAAATATGATTCATATCAAAATCTTTGAAATAATGTGTTTAGGTTATTACAGTGTTCTTTCAAAATAACGCAAACAAGTTATTTTATGGTAATCTGTTATTAAATAGGTTTTCATAGTCGGCCCGGCAGTTTTTTTCGCATAGTAATATATTCTTAAAAGAACAACATCCTGTGACGAATTCAATATTTTTTTTACCACGATGATTTGTTGAAATAACTTGTTTAGTTTATTACTGCGTTCAAAATAACGCAAACAAGTTATTTTCGGATAGTAAAACATTCTTTGACGGGCATATGTTGATTTACATATATACATAGAAACTTGGTCACCATGGTTATTTACGCATATTATACTATTATTAAACATGTTTTAAATATGATTCATATCAAAATCTTTGAAATAACGTGTTTAGGTAATTACAGTGTTCTTTCAAAATAACGCAAACAAGTTATTTTCCGGTAATTTGTTTTTAAATAGGTTTTCATAGTCTGCCCGGCAGTTATTTTCGCATAGTAATGTATTCTTAAAAGAACAACAGGCTGTGATGAAATTACTTTTTTTACCACGATGTTTTGTTGAAATAACTTGTTAAATTTATTACTGCGTTCAAAATAACGCAAACAAGTTATTTTCGGATAGTAAAACATTCGTGGACGGGCATTTGTTGATTTACATAAATACATAGAAACTTGGTAACCATAGTTATTTAGGCATATTATACTATTATTAAATATGTGCTAAATATGATTCATATCAAAATCTTTGAAATAACGTGTTTAGGTTATTACAGTGTTCTTTCAAAATAACGCAAACAAGTTATTTTCCGGTAATCTGTTTTAAAGAGGTTTTCATAGTCGGCCCGGCAGTTATTTTCGCATAGTAATATATTCTTAAAAGAACATCAGGCTGTGATTAATTCACGTTTTTTTTACCAGGATGTTTTGTTGAAATAATTTGTTTAGTTTATTACTGCGTTCAAAATAACGCAAACAAGTTATTTTCGGATAGTAAAACATTCTTTGACGGGCATTTGTCGATTTACATATATACATAGAAACTTGGTAGCCATGGTTATTTACGCATATTATACTATTATTAAACATGTGTTAAATATGATTCATATCAAAATCTTTGAAATAACGTGTTTATGTTCTTACAGTGTTCTTTCAAAATAATGCAAACAAGTTATTTTCCGGTAATCTGTTAATAAAGAGGTTTTCATAGTCGGCCCGACAGTTATTTTCGCATAGTAATATATTCTTAAAAGAACAACAGGCTGTGACGAATTCACTTTGTTTTTTATCACGATGTTTTGTTGAAATAACTTGTTTAGTTTATTACTGCGTTCAAAATAACGCAAACAAGTTATTTTCGGATAGTAAAACATTCTTTGACGGGCATATGTTGACTTACATATATACATAGAAACTTGGTTGCCATGGTTATTTACGCATATTATACTATTATTAAACATGTGTTAAATATGATTCATATCAAAATCTTTGAAATAACGTGTTTATGTTCTTACAGTGTTCTTTCAAAATAATGCAAACAAGTTATTTTCCGGTAATCTGTTATTAAAGAGGTTTTCATAGCCGGCCCGGCAGTTATTTTCGCATAGTAATATATTCTTAAAAGAACAACAGGCTGTGACGAATTCACTTTTTTTTTATCAAGATGTTTTGTTGAAATAACTTGTTTAGTTTATTACTGTATTCAAAATAACGCAAACAAGTTATTTTCGGATAGTAAAACATTCTTTGACGGGCATATGTTGACTTACATATATACATAGAAACTTGGTTGCCATGGTTATTTACGCATATTATACTATTATTAAACATGTGTTAAATATGATTCATATCAAAATCTTTGAAATAACGTGTTTATGTCATTACAGTGTTCTTTCAAAATAACGCAAACAAGTTATTTTCCGGTAATCTGTTATTAAATAGGTTTTCATAGTCGGCCCGTCAGTTATTTTAGCATAGTAATATATTCTTAAAAGAACAACAGGCTGTGACGTATTCACTTTTTTTTTACCACGATGTTTTGTTGAAATAACTTGTTTAGTTTATTACTGCGTTCAAAATAACGCAAACAAGTTATTTTCGGATAGTAATACATTCTTTGACGGGCATTTGTTGATTTACATATATACATAGAAACTTGGTAGCCATGGTTATTTACGCATATTATACTATTATTAAACATGTGTTAAATATGATTCATATCAAAATCTTTGAAATAACGTGTTTAGGTTATTACAGTGTTCTTTCAAAATAACGCAAACAAGTTATTTTCCGGTAATCTGTTATTAAATAGGTTTTCATAGTCGGCCCGGCAGTTATTTTCGCATAGTAATATATTCTTAAAAGAACAACAGGCTGTGACGAATTCACTTTTTTTCACCACGATGTTTTGTTGAAATAACTTGTTTAGTTTATTACTGCGTTCAAAATAACGCAAACAAGTTATTTTCGGATAGTAAATCATTCTTTGACGGGCATTTGTTGGTTTACATATATACATAGAAACTTGGTAACCATGGTTATTTACGCATATTATACTATTATTAAACATGTGTTATATATGATTCATATCAAAATCTTTGAAATAACGTGTTTAGATTATTACAGTGTTCTTTAAAAATAACGCAAACAAGTTATTTTCCGGTAATTTGTTTTTAAATAGATTTTCATAGTCTGCCCGGCAGTTATTTTCGCATAGTAATGTATTCTTAAAGGAACAACAGGCTGCGATGAATTCACTTTTTTTACCACGATGTTTTGTTGAAATAACTTGTTTAGTTTATTACTGCGTTCAAAATAACGCAAACAAGTTATTTTCGGATAGTAAAACATTCGTTGACGGGCATTTGTTGATTTACATAAATACATAGAAACTTGGTAACCATAGTTATTTACGCATATTATACTATTATTAAACATGTGTTAAATATGATTCATATCAAAATCTTTGAAATAACGTGTTTAGGTTATTGCAGTGTTCTTTCAAAATAACGCAAACCAGTTATTTTCCGGTAATCTGTTATTAAATAGGTTTTCATAGTCGGCCAGGCAGTTGTTTTCGCATAGCATTATATTCTTAAAAGAACAACAGGCTGTGACTAATTCCCTTTTTTTTTACCAGGATGTTTTGTTGAAATAACTTGTTTAGTTTATTACTGCGTTCAAAATAACGCAAACAAGTTATTTTCGGATAGTAAAACATTCTTTGACGGGCATTTGTTGATTTACATATATACATAGAAACTTAGTAACCATGGTTATTTACGCATATTATACTATTATTAAACATGTGTTATATATGATTCATATCAATTTTTTTGAAATAACGTGTTAGGTTATTACAGTGTTCTTTCAAAATAACGCAAACAAGTTATTTTCCGGTAATCTGTTATTAAATAGGTTTTCATAGTCGGCCCGGCAGTTATTTTCGGATAGTAATATATTCTTTATAGAACAACAGGCAGTGACTAATTCACTTTTTTTTTTACCAGGATGTTTTGTTGAAATAACTTGTTTAGTTTATTACTGTGTTCAAAATAACGCAAAGAAGTTATTTTCTGATAGTAAAACATTCTTTGACGGGAATATGTTGATTTACATATATACATAGAAACTTGGTAACCATGGGTATCTACGCATATTATACTATTATTAAACATGTGTTAAATATGATTCATATCAAAATCTTTGAAATAACGTGTTTATGTTATTGCAGTGTTCTTTCAAAATAACGCAAACCAGTTATTTTCCGGTAATCTGTTATTAAATAGAATTTCATAGTCGGCCAGGCAGCTGTTTTCGCATAGTAATATATTCTTAAAAGAACAACAGGCTGTGACTAATTCACTTTTTTTTTACCAGGATGTTTTGTTGAAATAACTTGTTTAGTTTATTACTGCGTTCAAAATAACGCAAACAAGTTATTTTCGGATAGTAAAACATTCTTTGACGGGCATTTGTTGATTTACATATATACATAGAAACTTAGTAACCATGGTTATTTACGCATATTATACTATTATTAAACATGTGTTAAATATGATTCATATCAAAAAATTTGAAATAACGTGTTAGGTTATTATAGTTCTTTCAAAATAACGCAAACAAGTTATTTTCCGGTAATCTGTTATTAAATAGGTTTTCATAGTCTGCCCGGCAGTTATTTTCGAATAGTAATATATTCTTAAAAGAACAACAGGCAGTGACTAATTCACTTTTTTTTACCAGGATGTTTTGTTGAAATAACTTGTTTAGTTTATTACTGTGTTCAAAATAACGCAAAGAAGTTATTTTCTGATAGTAAAACATTCTTTGAAGGGAATTTGTTGATTTACATATATAGATAGAAACTTGGTAACCATGGGTATTTACGCATATTATACTATTATTAAACATGTGTTAAATATGATTCATATCAAAATCTTTGAAATAACGTGTTTATGTTCTTACAGTGTTCTTTCAAAATAATGCAAACAAGTTATTTTCCGGTAATCTGTTATTAAAGAGGTTTTCATAGTCGGCCCGGCAGTTATTTTCGCATAGTAATATATTTTTAAAAGAACAACAGGCTGTGACGAATTCACTTTTTTTTTATCACGATGTTTTGTTGAAATAACTTGTTTAGTTTATTACTGCGTTCAAAATAACGCAAACAAGTTATTTTCGGATAGTAAAACATTCTTTGACGGGCATATGTTGACTTACATATATACATAGAAACTTGGTTGCCATGGTTATTTACGCATATTTTACTATTATTAAACATGTGTTAAATATGATTCATATCAAAATCTTTGAAATAATATGTTTAGGTTATTACAGTGTTCTTTCAAAATAACGCAAACAAGTTATTTTCCGGTAATCTGTTATTAAATAGGTTTTCATAGTCGGCCCGGCAGTTATTTTCGGATAGTAATATATTCTGAAACGAACATCAGGCTGTGACGAATTCACTTTGTTTTTTACCGCGATTATCAGTGATTTAGTTTCGTTGAAATAACTTGTTTTGTTTATGACAGCGTTCTTTCAAATTTACGCAAAAAAGTTATTTTCGGATAGTAATACATTCTTTGACGGGCATTTGTTGATTTACATATATACATAGAAACTATGTAACCATTATTATTTACGCATATTAAACTATTAGTAAACAGGTCTTAAGTATGATTCATATCAAAATCCTTGAAATAACGTGTTTAGGTTATTACAGTGTTCTTTAAAAATAACGCAAACAAGTTATTTTTCGGTAATCTGTTCGAATAACTTGGTTAAGTTAGTTATTACAGTGTTCTTTCAAAACATCGCAAACACGTTATTTCAGGTCGTCTATTATTAAATATGTTTTCATATTCGGTCAGGCAATTATTTACGGCAAGCAATATATTCTTAAACGAACAACAGACTATGAAAAAGGCACTGTTTTACCACTATGGGCAGTGATTAAATTTCGTTGAAATAACTTGATTAGGTCACTACAGCGTGATTTTTTCGGGTAGTACTATAGTCGTAAAAAGAAACGGCTGTGACGAATGCACACGTTATTTTGTTAACCACGATGGGCAGTGAATATGTTTCGTTTTTGTAACTTATTTTTTTGTTTTTGCGCTGTTTTTTTTCAAAATAACACAAACATGATATTTTCGGATATACAGTATATTCTTTCAAAAAAACGTAAAACAGTTATCTTCTGATAGTATCTATAATTAAATGAGGAGACTGTAACGAACATGACGAATGAATAATGCATTTTATTTGCATTCCTCATGTCTGACCACGACGGTCAGTTATTAAATTTGGATGAAATAACGTATTTAGATTATTACATTAACACAAGCACGTTATCATGGTTATATATGCATATTAAACTATTATTAAACGTGTCTTGAATATGATTGATATTAAAATCTTTGAAATAACGTGTATAGGTTATTACAGTGTTTTTCAAAATAGCACAAACACGTTAATTTCCGATAATCGAGTATTAAATAGGCTTTTATATTCGGCCGGACAGTTATTTTCGTATAGTTATATCTGAAACGAACAATAATTGAGAATTATTTTATTTATTTATAACGGTTGTAATGTTCAAATTTCCTGTCTTGCCCTTAATGGTGTATTCTCTTGTTGCTCTGGCTTCTGCCAAGTCATTGAGTACCTTCATTGTGGCTTTCTAGGCTATTGTTGTCAATAGGCAATATAAGTAAAACACAAATATGCTCGTGTAAATATAATACAAGAAAACAATAGCCTAGAAAGCCACAGTGAAGGTACTCAATGACTTGGCAGAAGCCAGAGCAGTAAGAGATTAACCATTAAGGGCACGACAAGAAAGATCATAGACAAAATCAAACGCCACTGTCCCAATGAGCTTTAGGTAGGAGTCATCATAGGGTCCACAGCCTGCCCGGTCATCGTACAATTAAAGAGGAAAGCATAGTGGCGAACTGTAAAAGTGTCCACCACCAAGCATGCAGTACGTTGCCAAATGATAGGGTCATAACCTCTTTTGATAACATTTTTAACAAGTTTAACAAAGATAGTATGAAAGTGATCATGACCAAGAATCTTACGAAGTTTATAAGTCACATCACCATAGAAGTCAGGTTGTGATAGTCCTTGTCGTAGAAGAGTACTTAAATTATTTTTATATTTGGAAAGAAGATCAGGGTTACAATAACAAAATGTTGCAAAGGTTTTACGAAATGTATGGTAACGGTAACCCTGACTGAGTAACTTTTTAGTTATATAAAGATTGCGAATATTAAAGTCCTCAACACGAGTACTAGCTCTAGGAAAACGAATAAGTTGAGAGACATACAACCCATAAGAAGTTGCTCGGGGAACATCCCCATCCAAGTGGGATAAATAAAATCATCTCTCTTGTCATAGATTTTGCTAATTATTTTACCATTTTCAATCGAGAGATCTAAATCAAGAAAAGAAGCGTTATTATCAGATATATTAGCTTTGTTAAGCTGAAGTTCTTTAGGATAAATATAATTAACCATAGTTGGAAAGAAAGGGTTGCCAATGTTCAATATGTCATCCAGATACCGAGAGGTGTCATTAAAGGCTTCAATAACATCTGCCTGGGTATCTGGTGAAAGACTCAACATGAAATCCCTTTCATAGCAAAATAAAAACAAAATAAAAACAAATCTGGGACAAGTGGTGCACAGTTCGTACCCAGTCCTAGATACTTAACGTCAATCAGGCGAGTTACACGTACCATTTGTTTTAAAGATTTTGGTGTGACCCGGCCGGGGTTACAGCACACGAGATGCATAAGAGGCGGACACTCTACCACTACGCCACTGCCGAGGTTAGGTGAGACAAACGTGAAAGGGACCTGCACACACAAGGTATGCAATACGTACTCATCGTGTATGATGTACCTCGTGCTATATCATACAGGGTTTATAACTCCCAGCTCATTAGTTTTGCTAGCGCTTGTAATGATGTTATAGACTTCAATGATCGAAATCAATTTATTGCAAGTAAACTTCTTCAGCAGGTTTTCGTTATCATAAACTACGTAAATCTTTCCCTAAATTCTACCGCCGCAACGAAAACTTATCGAAGAAGTACAACACCAACCTTAAAACTTCGGCGACTAGGAATATCACAACCCTTATTTTATTGAGATGTGGTCTATAAACTTCGGAAGTTAACGGGATCTGGCGGGTTTCTTGGCCACTTTACAAAATTAATCAGGAAGTTCGTCCCTTTAGTATTACGCACTGCCTGTTAAGTGATTGGCCCATCTACAGTCAGTCACTACGCTTCACTTTTCCTGTGTGCGATGACTGGGGACAACCTATTGGGACTCTATGATTGCACCTACTAAAACCCCGACCAAGGGAGGTAGATGCATGAGCTTTCATCCCTCGGGTTTTCTGGTCGTACCCTGGATTGGTTTTCTCTATGGCAGCAACTGCTGTGTTTGTTCAGTACAATTCTGGATACAACCTGAGATGTTTCTTATTTTGTATTTAATATATCTTTACAACATCTTAGTGTTTCTTTTGTTAGTTTTTCCGAATGTGGACTTTTTTGTCAGATAATTTCTTTTGATGGGATGTAGTTTTGTTTACACGGTCTTGTCTACTTGGGCGCCGAAGACAGTATAATAGCGAGGATTGTGTTACACATAAAAACGATTCAAGCTTTCCTGAAGGTCTTATTGCCTACTGACCGTGCCAAGTCGGTAACCCTGTATTCACACCCTTTATGTTGTATTTTGTCTTTTTCATTGTATAATTAATAAAATATTCCTCCTTGTTTGTAGTACAGTACGATGCCATTGCGTTTGGACGCTGCGATTTCTATAGGACCTTATATCTCATTTGTGCACAGCTGCATACTTGTCATGATTCATATTCATGAAATTGGTGCTTTGTTTGGCTGATGAATTGTTAAGAGAGGAGGAAATACAGACACATTTAAAGTCGTTCTGACTAATTCTAGTACTGAAAAGTTTATGTGAAACCCAGACAAACCTAAAATGATATAAATTCAATGATTGTAATGAAACGAAACCAAGACCCATCATGTCCACTAAACCAGTCCTTTAAATATATGAGAACTAATATGAAATCATATCAAATGATACGTGTAATGTTGATAATCAAATACAGATGTATACATGTACCAGCTAATTCGTGTTCATTAACGATATGAGACAAACAAAAATATAAAAAAGTAGATTATCAACTAATTCTGGTGCGTTAAAGATATAAACCAAGTCAAATATAAAAATGCATATAGCCCTATACAGTACTGTTAAGATATATAACCCGTATATATTTAAAACCATATAATTCTGATCTATAAATTTACTAAACCATTATAAATATAACTAATCCAACTAATGCACGAACCGTAAAGATACAAACCTAAGTATATTTAATATAATAACAACCATCTGTGTTACTATAAAGATATCAGACTTTGTTATTACTTACTGGTCCTTTAGGATCATCAGGCCCAATATGTGTGGCTTTAAAGTATAATATCTCTTAATCCGGTGCTAGGAGGTGTGTGAATTGTCAATCGGTATCATCGTATCAGATCGTATTGCATCGTAACAAAGCGCTACAGATCGCATCTAATCGTGCTTCCAAATCGTGGTGATCGGGATCGATCTTAGACAAGACAAACACCATGCTCTGTTGAGATGTGTTGCGATCTCCCACGATCTGTCACGATCTGTTACGCTCTGTCGGATCCCATTGCTCAAGACCTGACACGAATGACTCAAGAGCAGATAGGAGTTGATACGAGAAGATGCGAGTAAATGCGAGTAGATACGAGTAGTTACGTTTTTACACGAACGCCCACGATCTGTTACGAGTTCTCGTGCCCATATATATACCGGTCAAGATTTAATGCGTCTCATTCAGCGATCTACTCTTGAAGAGAGCACATCTTAGTAACCTGCCCTTGCTAGTAATTTTTAGAGCCCTTGAGAGGTGCCACGTTGTCATCATCCGCAACTCCTGCCATCATCAATGGTTGAGGGTTGTAGTGTTCACTCTGTAAAAGTTCAAGAAACAATGAAGTCCATGGTCAGTCGGGCTGTATATATACCCGTCGGGGTCCAGTCGTAGCTCAAATCGTGATCACCCTCGATCATGATCGTGAAAGACAACGCGACCACAATCGTATCCTACCGTAACGGAGCGCATCGGTTCGTGATGAACGTATCGGAACGTATCTGCACGTACCAGATCGTCCAAATTCGGGGAACCCGATCGTGATGATCGTGTCAGATCGAGACCCAATCGTGGACTCGATCGAAACAATCCTATCGGAACGTATGTGATCGTATCTGAACGGGAGATCAGACGGTGACAGATCGTGACACCTGAAATTGACAAATCATGACCAGATCGCATCCGAGCGAAACAAATCGTATCAGAACGTATCGACTCGCATCACCTCGTATCCAAACCTGAAATTTCAGAGAAGTTCCACGATCAGCTACGAATGGCCAATCGTGGCGTTCGTAACGGATCGCACGACAGTGGGAACCTAGCATTACCAAATATGAACACTTATATATTATTCACACATAATATAATTGGTAAGATTTGTTTTACACTGTAAATGTACAAATAAGTACAAATGTCGAACAGGAAATGCAGTTTTCACAGAACACAGTAAATCTCAAAACACGTACAAAGACAAACATGAATGGCAAACCCTATATTCTCAGTATTGCAATGTAAACAATTGAAACCAAGCCGAATAAGAAAACGTTTTAAACTAACGCTAGTAGTGTAAAGATATGAAACTCAGTTAAATATAAAACCATTTCAAATAATAATATTGAAAATTGTCTAGAAGTATCTTTTCAATATATTTTCATTTCTCAATTCGCGCGTTGGATTAAGACGAGTTGATCTTTGAGGCCTAATACCATATCCATCGTAAACAACGTGGTGACTCGAGATAAGATTTGACGATTAGGGCAAATATTGGTTTGACGTCATACATCATCCTTAACAAGGAATCTAGACAGACTATTTACACGCGATCAATCAGGCTTGAACTCATTTGGACAAATTTCTTGATTTGTTTTGTCCCAGAAAATGTACATTCATATTTGAGTGCCTGAAATATAGCTGTAAATGCGAAGAACAGGCTGAATAACGTATCCGTAAAGGTTGAACAATCCAATTCACAGGACAAATAATCCCATGACCCCGCATCTTCTTGTGTGTGAGTTTATATGTTATGTTGTCAGTACCATATATAAGCTCATTATTCGATATAAGTCATTAGAAATGAAGTATTATAGTCTTCAAAGTGGATGAAACAGAGTAGATGTTATCATTATGACAGCAACTATTTTTATCACTTTTTTCGCGTAGTTTATACATGTTGCATCCTTCTGATTAACAAGGCTTTCTATGTTGTCTCACCTTATTACGTAGACGTTATATGTTGTAATCTATGTTTTCTTCTCAGGATTATGCAAGGTTTCTATGTTGTCTTCCCCAGATGATGTTTTGCTACTGACCGTTCTAAGACGGTATCCCTATTGCAAACCCGTTTGCTTGGGATGTCATTTACCTTGCTTTGTATTTATCCTAGTAATTGCTGTTTGTTTCTATGCGTGGTTTTTGTTGAATGTTGTCCTTGAGTGCTAAATTTCCTGTTCGACCTTTATATATATTTTCTATGCTGTATTCGTTCCTCAGAGTACTCAGACATTTCCTTCCCCCACCCAAAGCAAACAAAACATAAGTAACGAAAGCTGTTACTTGACACTGTTGATTTTAAAGATCTAGTGAGTTCATGAATGCATCCGAGTAGGTTGGGCTTCCAATCTAGCATTTGGACAATGAGGGTTAGACCTGAATGGGATTTTGTATAGGCTGTATCTTCATTATCCGTCAAACACTTGTGTTGTATTGCGTTGTGGAACGAAAGTTGGTTTTCATGTTAACAACCATCCACCTAGTCATCTACATAGGCATAACAGAGACCTGTAGTGCCTCTGTAGATGAAAACAAAACGTAGGTAAATATAACTTTGGCTAATTAATTTGGACAAATTGTAAAATCAGACGTATAAGGCTATATCCATGGAAAATGTAGCATTCAAGGACAACATTCAACCAAAATAACGAATGGAAACAAACAACAATTACAAGGATAAATGAAAGGCAAAGTATGCGACTTCACAAAACCGATACATCAGTCCGATATTTACTGATATCGGTGGTATCTGACTTGCATTCCGAATAGGTTGTTCCAATACTCCAGCCTTTAAAGGTTCTGAGTATTGTTTAATAATCCTAACCTTATGTTGCCTGCGTTCTAATTTAGTATGTTGACTATTACCTGTGATACGTAAGCTTCATAACCTCTCAGCTAAATTCTATTTTGTTTATTTCGCCCATTGTTTAGGACAACGAGTTTTGTTAGAAACTGGGAAGCAGGCCATGGAATGGTGTGAAAATACCGCATTGATGGTTCCATGTTAACAGTCATATGCATACCATCATCAGGATGGCTCAAATGTAATGGCATTTTCAATATTGAGTTCAGCTCAACCCTGGGATTGAGGCAATATTCGTGTATTTATCGTTCGACGATTTCCGAATTTCTCCCTTCATACTTTTTTAATCACCACGTCAACAGTTTTCACACACATCTTTTTTTTCTGTTAATCTGCGGATGATGATGTATATATAATTATGCTACAGCCATTTTGTTTTTGTTCTTCTACCCGATCGGCGTAACAACTATGTTAAGACCACCAACAAATCAAATCTTACCCGAATTTACTTAGCAGTGCCCAACAGTGACATATTGTGAGATATATTGAACACGAGATGTCGATATAATGGCAATATTGCCAAATACTGAAGTATTAATATAAACACACAAGAGTCTGGATGAAAAAGAAAACAATAAAATAAAATATCATAAGTGTTTATATAGCACATGTCATTGAAACAGAATAACAAGTAAACTATAATTGCGTTTTTGATTAAATAAAATGAGTAAACTCAACATTTTATAAGAAAGCATATTCTTCTAGCTTTATGTTTTGTCAATGACAAATCTAACAATAGCTATATTTATGCAATAAGTGTATAAATATGAGTGTTTTCAGTCGGAATCTGTAACGTTTTATTCTGTATATCTTCTTGTTTGTCTGTTTCCGTGTTTGTTTCTGCGTTTTGTGGTTGACTGTCCTCCTTGAATGCTACTTTCCCTGTCCGATCTTTTTATATATCTTTAAACCCGTTTTAGATATAATAGTGAAACAATTGAAGTAAGATATCCTTTATCCGAGCACAATCACTTACGAAAACAAGTTTAGCAACAGTACGTGATTGATTATACGTCTGGTCCAATCAGTTGTAGTTGTTAAACATGCGTTATCTTACTGAAATTTTACTATTCAAAGGTATGTAAGGAATTCAAAAATTGAAGATTGGGACTCGACAAAAACACAAATAAAGATTGATGTATTCGGATAAAAACTATCAATAGTGCTCATTATGGTCTGGTATGTGTATGAGGGTGGACAATAGGGATCTAATAACAGGATAACAGCAAATTCAAGTTAATGATAACAGATAGCAATGAATTAAAATACTTAAATCAGTGAGCTTGTTTATATACAGTGGCGGGTGTAGGTAAGGGCAAAAACAAAAACTATTTTCTCGTCTTCCTTGATACAGAATGCAGAACATTGCAGATAACTGCAGATAACAGGTAACAGTACATAAATATTCGCAATAACATCAAACCAAGAATAAATATCGCCAATAACAGAAAACAAAATATAACTAAGCGCCGGCTTCAGCGGTTTGCTACGTTAAAACCATAAGTGGTGCACCGTAGTACCTAGCGTAAACCTTTTGCCAATGACCGTTAAAAGGGGGTAGCCCTATTGTCAACTATTTTATGTTTGTGATGTCACATACCTTGCCCCTTATTCTTGTAATTATTGTTTGAGACAATACGTCTTTTTGGTTTCATGTTGTCCTTGAATGTTACAGTTTCTGTTCGGCTATTATATGTGTTGCTCCCAAAGGACCGTATATATTCTGTGTATGCAAAAGCACACAAAATAAAAATATAATAATGTGCATATTTTCAGGAAAAAATATGCACTATGTGCCTATGAAGAAGTGTTTGTAGCGACAGTTTACAACTACTTTCCATTTTCTTATGGACACAAATCCTTATGATTTCAGCTTTCGGTTATAAATGACACTATATAAGAATTAGTAAATCTTGTATAATAAGATAATACATTATTGTCGCGCTAGAGTGTCAACAGTTGCAAACGACCTCACGTATTAGAGACATGCATATTAATGATGTTATCATTACATACTTGTATAACTATGTTTACACTTAAACAAATACGAACTCAAACTATGAATGAAGGATGAAATGGAGAATATGAATGAGCCACGGGTGAAGTAGTTTCAATTCGACAATCTACCAAAACGTCAGTACATATGCTAGACATCGATGCGTAAAATATCACATTTTACATGTATCTAGCATGTGTACAGGTAACATGGTTCCGATGGTAGTTCTTAAAATAGTTGCCCGGAGCAGGATTTGAACCAGGGTTATTCGGTTTTATGTGTTCCTTTATACCACTACAACACGGAGATAGGTTAGAACGTCGTAGCTTTGCTAACACTAAATGAACAAATGATACGCTAACTAGGGCATACACGCACACAAACTTATCAAAGGCAAAATAAAAATGTCGAGATGACATGGGCTTTTTTTGTGGGGAGGGGTGTTGGGTATATTTGTTTTACAAAAACCTAGCAAAATTGATAATTTATGGTATTATACCACGCAAGGTTAATTTACATGTACGACATGACGGACTGTTATTCTGATACATCTTGATGTGGTTTAAATCCCCAGCGACCTTTTTCATCACTGACCGTTCCAAGGCGATAGCCCTATTGTCAACCATTTTAGTTTTAACATATTTACATTACATCGATTGTAACGAAAGCTCTATGAACTTTTTTGAATCATTCTCGATGTCTTCCTGGGTAGAACCAGTACTAGGCAATGAAGATAAAGTGTCTTGCTCTGGGACATAAAGCATATGGCAATTTCGGGAATCGAACCCTTTTGTATTTGTAATGTCTAATTTGGCCTTTTATTCATATTTAAATTTGTTCTTTTTTTCTGTTTGTGGTTGACGTATGTCCTTGAATGAAGCTTTTCCTGTTTGATTTTTATATCTGTATTTACATATGTTATTTTACATCACGATATATGGTGTTAAGCTTTAAAGTGATTGTATTTTTGATGTTCAGAGTTCAACTACATAAAAAGTAATTTGTATTAATTTAAAACGTCATTTGAATTGATGGAATTAATTTAAGAAAAATAAATACAGTCTATTTTTATATTCAGATTGTTAGTCAATTTATTTTATGTAACACTGCTTTTGTTAAAATACTTGTCAATGTTTTTCTCATTTGTTTCCGTTTAGAGTGACATAATTTTCTATTAGGCTTAATTTTGACAGCTGGCTTCCAGCTTTGATAACTGACATGCAATCAGTGTAACAATAGAAGTGCAATCAAGATAAATTCACAGGAACACCAAGTTATGGTGACGCGATTTACAAACTTCGTCAGATCCTTGGTCATTATCACTTTCATACTCGCTTTGTTAAACGTATTAAATGGTATATCAAAAGAGGTTATGACCCTATCACTGCATGCTTGGTGGTGGACCCATTTACATTACGCCACTATGCCTTCCTCTATAATTGTGCGATGACTGGACAGGCTGGACCCTATGATGACGTCTACCTAAAGCCCAACATGACAATGACGGTGTGTTTGATGTTTGTCTGCAATCTTGTCGTGCCCTCAATGGTGTGTTCTCGTGTTGCTCTGGCTTCTGTCAAGTCATGGCGTGCCTTCTTTGTGGCTTTCTAGGCTAATGTTTATTTTGTATTTATAAAGTCACGAGCATTTTTATGTTTTACTTATATCGCCTATTAATGCTGCCTTGTTGGTAAGAGATTAGTTCATGGCGGGGATTTATTTATATACACTGTCCCGTTTTATTAGGATGACAGTAGAGTAAGTGTGAGGTTTGGTGCAACCTAGAATCTGGTTTAAACCCCCAGCGGCCTTTTTTGCCACTGACCGTTCCAAGGCGGTAACCCTATAGTCAACCCTTTTGTGTTTGTGGTGTCTTATTTTGGCCTATTATTCATCTTTAAAGTTGTTCTTTGTTTCTGTGTGTGTTTTTGGTTGATGTCGTCCTTGAATGTTACTTTTCCTGTTCCGTGTTTATATATACTTTTGATTAATTAATGTATTATTGTAGACATGTGGATATAAATCTAATTTCCTGTATAGACATTAAAACAATTAACACTAATATCCTGCCCAGGGGCTTACTTTTTACAACCCCGCCTTCACGATAAGTTTTAGAACGCGTGTTTTTTATTGGTCGGAATTGTATCGTCATAGCTCTTTAAAAGATCCATCAATTTGTTGATTGTTCTATGAGAAATAAAGTGTAATTAATCCGGAAGAATCTATATATCTTTTTTTCATCTATTTTAGATATTCCCATTGTACACGTGCAAGTCTAAGCACAGCAATGGAACTACATATACCTCTCAAGAGGTTGCTATAGTTCAGGGTTAGAACGAGCTACCGAAATTTAGAAGGTAAATTAGAAGGTCGTATGTCACGAGAGAGGCAAACATATTTGTTTCTGTCAAACATAATGTTATCCCGATGTCTACGACGTAAATGATACCCTGCGTTAAATTTGATCACCTATATATCATAACGCCATGCGTTGGTGAACATGAAATTACAAAAAATAATCCGCCTACCAAGTGGCATGCGATTTAAGTATAGCCATTATAGCTTTAAGTATTACATACGCGATGAAATGACATTTCCAATGTGTGCCATTTCGCTGAGTTTCTGAATTAAAGATACACTAACGGATCGATATCCATTAACTGTCGGTTTACTAACTGAAGCGGGTGAAGAGGACTTTGTGGTTAAACTGTTAAAATAATATATTCACAATTGATGTAGTGTTTGATCGTTTTCGGAAAACAGATACCAAGATTTGCATCATAGTCTGGCTTTTCAACTGAAACTACATTTCCTGTTCCACAGTTTATACTGCCTTCTTTTGTAAATAAAGAGTTTAAAGCATTTTCCTTTTGAAACGCTAATGTTGATACAGAGTTGCAAATGGAAAAATAATGCATGGAGAACATTTGGTTGATCAGATTTGGTGTTAATAAATCCTCCATTTCTGAAAATGGATGTTCGTTGTGTTTGTCTTGAATGACTATGAACAACACTAATTAATTTACCTTTGAAATTAGATGCATTTATTATCGATATCTCAGCAGTTTATGTTCATGGGAATTTCTTCAGGATGTAAACTCAGCTTTTATCAGCTTCAGGTCATTTGGAATCATTATGAAACATTGTATACGGCGTTTTATATCAAAACGTATCATAAAATGAATCATAAAACAAAACTGTCACTTCATCTGGGATTCACCTCACGTTGTCTGAAGCCTTTCCGATATAGGTAACAGTAGGTCCACACTGCAACACAAACCGCAATATATGAACATATTTTTAAACAAAGGTGAAAACAGGGTTAACGACCTAGAACTATCAGTAGGCAAAAAGCCTACAGGTTAACTAAAAATCCATTGTATGTTTGCACAGCCTCACAATTATCCAGTAAAGCAATAGCAGAAGTTCTATTATATCCATCTAGTGGATAATATCTCTTTCAGTGCTCGCAAGAAACTGTATAATTATGTTAATCCAGAAAAAAACATGGTTTTAAAACCGTATTTGCTGAATCCCCAAGCGTGTTCCGGAATGATACATGTAGCATGTCCCCACAGAAGTGCATGGCATAAATAAGAGTATGTCATTATATAGATTATATAGTGTTCAGCGATGCGTGTTAATTGTGATCCTTTACATTCCAAATTAGTGCATTTGTTTCTACAATATTATCCGTGTAACAAGCTGTCAATAGGCATTATCATTTATGGATTTGTCAGTCAGATGGTAAATCCTTACCCCGTTTTGAGGACTAGTATGCATCAACTGTAAATGATTTGTCTGAGTCTAGACTGTAGACGTAAGTGTCATCTCCAGAGTTCGTCGATGTTACCGTTAATGCTCATTACGTGGTTCGAGTATTAACTTTCATATCCATCCAACATCTTTTCCGAGAAGTCCTGAAGTATGAAATAAAAATTTAAAACTGTTCATATTGTAAAATTAAAACATTTAATAGGTAATGGTAAACAGTATATCGCATTTTGTCAATAAAACGTGTTTTTAAACGCGATTTATTGTCGAAATATCCGTTATAAATACCTGCTAATATAAGCTTAATATTAAGGCAGGAAATCGTAATGTACCTACTAGTAGTGTGTTAAAGGATATATCACGTCGGATAATTCATTATTTACAATTGGAATAACAATGGGCTGAGAATAAGGTCTGGTGCACTCTAGAACCAAGTTTTAAACCCAAAGCGGACTGTTCGTTGACCGTTCCAAGACGTAGCCCTATCTTCAATCCGTTTGCTTTTGTGATACCATATACCTTGTCTTTTATTAATTATTGCAACTGTTTGACATGTTCCCATGATTGTTTTTGGCTGACTAGGGTCCTTGAATGATTCATTTTCTGTTTAACTATTATATCTGCTTTCGATGCATCGGCTAAAGTATTTGTGTGATGGGTTTAATATTTATTTATTATTTCATTCTAGAAAACATTTATTTCAATGTATTTCCTTTAAATACGTGTTTAAAGAAATATAAAAAGATCGGACAGGGAAAGTAGCATTCAAGGAGGACAGTCAACCACAAAACACAGAAAAAAACATGCAAACAGACAAACAAGCAGGCAAAAGTAATAATACATGCAAATGACATCACAAACACAAAAGGGTTGACAATAGAGCTACCGTCTTGGAAAGGTCAGTGGCAAAGTAGGCCACTGTGGGTTTAAACCGGTTCTAGGGTGCACCAAACATCACACTTACTTTAAGATTATTTAAGATTATTCGCAATGATGACATTTCAGAGACGGCATGCTAATAGTAAGGTAATGAACAAGTGACTTTAGGGCCATAAGGTCAAATAGTCAATGCCACAATGACCCAGTTATAAATTAGTTTTCTCCTCGATACAGTAACCTCATGACACAGCACTGGAGTGTTATTTAAGAGGTTACATTACCATTTTCATTGTCACTGGCAATTGCGATGATAATATTAACACAGTCAGGCATTTAGAGTAACATGGATAACAATAATGTAACTTATTCTGTTGTTGTTGTTGTTATCCTTTTTCTATATCGATAACTTATGTTTGTTCTAATTCTTTTTTATCTTGTTCTACTAATAGCACGTTGAAAGCCATGCCCGTCAAACATAGCGCCAATAGGTATTTTACATGCCAACTTAATTCAAGGGCAGAAAGAAACTATGCCTTCATGACCAGTAGGAACGCCAGCCCGATGGCGTAGGAATATCTATCAAACAAGGTCACGTGATAAAGTCGATAACAAAATGACATTATTGGGAAAATTGTCACTGGTAAGATTTATACAGCTCTTATCTATAAACTGTGATTATGACAAAACACACTCACATATCGTTGTTAAAGAAATAATATTCACAAACTACATTGGTCGAACATAATTGGTGTACACTTCGTGTAATTCCCTTTCATGTGGCACACAGATTGGGTAAACCCAAAAATGGAACGAGGCAGATAATTGTGAAGTGCGTATCACGCATGAGGAGAGACTTCACCATGAGAGAAACAGAAGTCTTTAAAGGAAGCGGCATTTACGTCAACGAGGACCTCACTTACATCAACCAGCTAGTTCTAGGATGCCTTCGAAAAAAACTCCCTTATGAAATCGAAAACGCTTGGTCGTATAATGGACGGCTAACTTATATAAAAAAAAATGGAAATAAGCATGTGCTTCTGTTTGAAGAATATCAGCACTGGATTGACCTTGCTTGGCCATAAGGAACGAATCCACGATACTAACTTTCTTTTGTTACCTGTTTATTAAAATTAACACTAAATTATCTACTTCAGTTTTTAAAACGGAAATAAACAGTTGAGAACTTTTGGACAGTATCTGTATAAATCTGTCGCCCATGCTTTTCAATTGTTGAAAAGCCCGCCAATAGCAGTAAAACGTGGACATGGCAATCAATCTATATAAACACGTTCCAACGGTAACTTCAAAACAAGTCACGTGCAGTGCTACATACCTGTATCTCGCGTTAAAAGAAAATAGATATGCAATAGTCTATCACTGATTATAATATGTTTGAAAAACACGTATGCTCAATTGATGAATTGTATAACAAAATATTGGTTGTTTTAATAAATCAGATTATAGAAATAATATTCCGCTCGTTTTGCATTGCAAACTAAAGCATATATTATTATTACATTCCCACAATAATAAAGCATAATGTCAGCATAATGTCAGAACGTGATTCATTTAAGTGATATGATATGAGATTGCTTTTTTTATGTTGTATAGAACATGATAAACAAGTACACAAAATGGATATTATCAACTTTCCACAACAATATAAAACATAACGTTAAATTGTGTCATTAGTAATGATATGGTATGCTAACATAACATGTTAATTACTTTAGTATGATATATAACATAAAAACAAGTAATAAAAGCAGACGTCGGTTCTCACTTAGTGTCACTATCACAATTAGTGTGTTATGTTATAAATTACGAGCACATGCAATATGTACATGTAACATGCTTTGTATTTTTCACTGTTTTTCTTCAAAATCTTCCTCTTATTTTTCTTATTTTTCTTCTTCTTCTTCTTCTTAATCGGATTTATTTATTATAACTTATTTCGGATTTGGATTATTGCAACCGGTATGTGTTATATGAAAAATTAGCTGTTTTTTTTTTTAAAAATATATTTTTTTTATATTATGTTTTTAGTTACTTTTTGTTCTGCTATTTACTTGATATTTTCTGCATTTTTGTCATTTTGCCGTTAGCCTTAAATACGAAATATTAACAAATATAAGTAGATGGTTGTCAGTGTAGACTATGTATCTCTCATAATGTTAACATTGCAATTACGTATGTTATACACATTTAGTTATATTTAAGTACTGTACGGAGACACTTGATTACGTCTCAATCCTTTTAAGTGAATGTTTTTGTTCAGACAAATCAGTTCTTTCTATCACCAGTCTTTTTTTTTAAAATGTGGCGTGTTTTTCCATGTTCAAATCCATCATCAATTGTTCTTTTAAAAAATGATATTCAAGATATGTTCACTAAACGTTCGAGGTCCTGGGAATAAACTAAAACGAAAACAAGTGTTTGAATGGCTGAAATCTCAATCTTACTCGATTTGTCTTCTGCAAGAGACACACTCTACTGAGAGAAATGTTCATACATGGAAACACGAATGGGGAAACGATATATACTTAAGCGGAAATAGTAGTTATAGTGAAGGTGTCGGTATTCTTTTAAACCAACGTCAGAATGTTGAATTCATTTCCTATTTAGATATAGTAGTAGGTCGATTGCAGGCTTTACATTTAAAAATTAGTGAAAAAAAACAATGTTATAATAAACATCTACGGTACAAATATGGACGACCCCACTGTAATAGAAAACCTAGATAACTATATTTTGAATAATGATGAAAATAACGTTATAATAGGTGCATATTTTAATACAGTTTTAGAACATAAATTAGATAAGAAAAATGGTAGAATTAGCGATCACACTAAATGTAGAATAAAGTTGCAAAGACTAATGGATACACATAGTTTATTGGATTTTTGGAGATTACACAATCCTACAAACGCCAATATACATGGCATTCAAATAACAGACCACCAATATTTTGCCGCCTTGATTATTTTTTAATTTCAGACAGTCTTGTTAAAAATGTTTCGCTAAGCCAAATAAACCCAGGTTTTAAAACAGATCACTCAATTGTTACAATATCTTTAGATTTAGCAAGCAAGGCCCAGGATATTTCAAATTAAATAATTGCATATTATTACAAACAGAATACCAAGAAAACATCCGTAAAGCATGACGCGAAATAGCTGGCGTAAATAATAATGCAAATCCAAAAACTCTCTGGGAAGTCTTAAAAGGAACAATTAGAAATGAAACTATAAAGTACACATCTGAAAAAAAGAAAAAGTACTTATTAACTGAAAAAAATGGCATCGGATATAAAAGACATATAGTCAAAAATTGAAAAGACGTCGAATGAAACGGAGTTACACAAATTAAAAGTGGAATATGAGGCGTATAAGAATGAACTCGAAACAATACTAGAGAATAGATTAAACGGTTTTATTTTGCGATCAAAATCAGAAAAGATTGAAAATGATGAAAGAAACACTAGATATTTTTCAAATTTAGAAAAGAAAAAAGGCTGAAAGCAAAACAATAAAAAGGTTAAACTTTAAAGAAAAAACTGTTTCAAATACAAAAAAATATTTTAAAAACTCTCAACGAATATTATTTAAAATTATACACAGAAACAAAACAAACATCATCGGATAAAGATTTCTATAACGATTCTATTCCAAAACTTAACGAAACTGAAAAACAAAAATGTAAAGGAGTTTTAACGGAGTTTGAATGTGCTGCGGCTTTAAAGGAAATGAAAAAGAAAAAAGTCCTGGTTCTGAACCACTGAAAATTATAAAATATTTTGGAACGACATTAAATGTTTTCTCATTAATTTACTTAACTATTCGTTTAGATGTGGAAATCTAAATGAACTTCAAAAACAAAGCTATATAACACTGATTCCCAAATCCGGAAAAGATACAATTGTTTTTAGAAAACTGGCGCCCAGTTAGTCTACTTAATACAGATTATAAAATCGCTACAAAAGCTATTGCAAATAGGGTAAAACGCGTCATATTAACCATAATAGATAGCTCTCAAACTGGCTTTATAAAAGGAAGATATATTGGAAAAAACATACGTCTTTTATTTGAAGTTTTAGATAATGTTGAAGCACACAATGTTCCTGGTCTGCTATTATTTTCCGATTTCGAGTAAGCATTTGATAGCATAAATCATATATTTTTAATTAATACCTTAAGACACTTTAATGTTGAAGATAATATTATTAAATGGATAGAGATATTTTACAACGACGCTAAAAGTAGTGTCATTAATAATGGACACATAACAGATTTTTTTCTCGATTAAACGAGGGGTTCGACAGGGATGACGTATCTGTTTATTATATGTTTAGAATTGCTCTCTTTCGAAATAAAAAACAATAAGGATATAAAAGACATTACTGTAGCAGGCATTGAGATTAAAAACACATTATTTGCTGATGATGCAACTTTCTTAACTGATGGATCAAAACAGTCATTTGAGAAACTAATTCATACTTTGGATTCTCTTGGAAATATATCTGGTTTGAAACTCAACACCTCAAAATGCAGTGCTTTAAGAGTAGGTACACTGAAAAACAGTCAAATACAATTTTTAAAAAATCGAAAGTTTACATGGTCATCTGAAAAAGCAAAAGCTCTTGGAATGGTTTTCAATATAAACAAGATTGATGTTTTATAAACTTAATCTGGAACCTAAATTAGAACAGTTCAAAAATTGTTTAAAAAGTTGGCAGCATAGAAAACTAAACCTACTTGGAAAAATTACTGTTGTAAACGTGTTTGCTCTTCCAAAGTTTATATATCCACTAACCGTCCTACTCGATCCACCAAATGAAACAATTAAAGAAATAAACGATAGTATGTTCGAGTCTGCTGCTTTATTCTCTTAATTGTGTTTCTTGCTCCCAAAGGATCACCTTTATCAGTATTTATTAACATTAACACTAGCGTTCGTTTAGTGCTGTGTGGCGGCTGTAAAAAGTATCCCCGTGCTACGAATCAGTAGTGTTATTTTACTGGTCCTTTGGGACCAACGAGCCCAATATAGGTGGTTTGAAGTAGAAACCGCTTAAGCCGGTGCCTGGGGACGCGAGAGGTGTTGTTTCTAACATTACTTCTCATGAACAGACTCAATAAAATCGAGTCTGCTGCTTTATTCTCTTAATTGTGTTTCTTGATCCCAAAGGATCACCTTTATCAGTATTTATTCAAATTTCTTTGGGACAATAAACCAAGCAAAATTAAAAAAGCCACACTTATACAAGATTACGAAAATGGGGATATTAAAATGATTGATATACAGAAATTGTTCACGCGGGATATAAAACTGTGAAATTATGAAATCCTTTTTAAGAGATATATTGATTTTCAACATTGTTCTGTATTTAATAAATTATTAGAGTAGAATGTTCACAGTTTTTCTCAAGGACACCATTACGGTAGGATCCCTGCAACCTCACCGCACCCCAACCACCCTCCATACCGTATTGATTAAGTTGTATACGCCTTTCCAATAAGTAGGCCACTTATCGATTTATCTTTCCTGTCAAGTTGCGTGACGTCATAAACAGGACACGTTTTCAACAAGCTGTGTAATGTTGTGTTGTCGCACACAGCATGGCGGCTTATAAACACATTGCCGATTTTCTGAACTGTTACAGGTAAGAAACAAGCATCGAATATTGTTTTATTTTACCAATATTACTTATTTTTGGCAATTTGTTATAGATATTATATTACCCAACAGAATTGTTTAGGGACGATCGAGTTGAATTGAATGGTCATGGCATTTCTAAAGTTCTTTTATTTGGCGATTCGACTGGGTATATTGTTTTGAGAAACTCTGAATATTTGCGAGCTTCATGTTTCAACGGAAAAAGACGTTAATATTTAGATTATATTTATATAATTTCTGCAGTGTTTATCGATAAACATGCGAAGCGAAGATATCCATTTACTGCCCAGGGCCTTTTTCAGTTACCCCACCCACCAGGTGCTTTCTACGTCCATGCATCCACACACTTTGTACTACATGTAGGTTAAATGTTGGACAGAAGTTTAAATATTCATTTATAACTGCAACCATGAATTAAGTATCAAAATATGAAATAAACGGTATTTAATATTTTTGTTTCAGTGGATGGAATACGTCTCTGGATAGAAGGACAAATCAATGGCAAGTGCAGAGAAGCGCATAACTGAACAGTCTTCCATGTCCTTGTAAAATAGTAAGTTTCAGATACTCTTGACCAAATATATTGTATTTGCTATCAAAAAGAATGATTGTGTGATACTGTTATGCATTGGCATATTGAAAACGCCGATCTGAGGAAAATGTATTAAAGGTGCAGCAATATTTGCCAAAATAATAACCAGCTAATTATGCTGCCATATAATTGTCTGCACATCATTTTATCCTTATCTCTAACACTAGTTTCATAAAAATCGCGAACCCAATTTTGAAGAAAAAAAGTGATCGCATTTCTAAATGCAGCAATTTTATTAGATATAATTTATTCATTTCAAATTAACCTTAATCCGATGTTGCAAAAGCTAGACAGCTACACTATCAAAACCGCCTGGGAGTTGGTGTATCGCAGACTTACAGGCTGTGGACTCAAAATACAAGTCATTGCCCTGTGAGTTAACATCTTGAGAATTGGACATACAACAGTCACAGTGACCGCCATTGACTTTGTGTCATGACAATAATCTAGTTATGTAATGGCCGAGACGATTATTTGCATGATCCTTCTATTCACCTAGGGCAAATGGTGTTGCTATTGTCAGTAGTTAAAGCTATTTGCCCGAGGTGCATGAAAGAGTCATGTGAAATATTCGTAACTTTTACATCCGGTCAATTTCCGATACGTTGATGCATCTGCTATATGATGCCAACCATTAAATAGTTCATCATGTGACCGTGCATGCAATAGTACAACTGAGACCCTTGACGCCTAGTGCAATAGTACCCTTCTCGGGTCAGTAGTCACTTACTCTGAAGAATAACTCTAACCGTTGAATTCTAAGGAATTTAATAGTTGTATAGTCTAAACTATTGACCAATAATTTATACAGGAGATAATCTAACAGCAATTCATTTCTCATGTATTAATGCATGTATCTTCATGATTAATCAATGTTGTGGTGATATTGGATAGCCGATGGCCTGTTAAGCTCAGTTGGTAGAGCACTTGCCGTGTAAGTGAGGGGTCCCAGGTTCAAGTCCTGTGCTGGCGGCTTAGAGCCCCAGAGAGAGGGGAAGGATACATAGGAATCCGGGAACCGTGCCTTACTCTTATTATCGAATATATTCCTATGGTTCTTTAACGTGTTCGGAGGATAGACCGATACACGGGACCGCCCGGTTTACGTCCCAATCCGACGGACGAGGCTAAGGGAAAGTGTCTTGCCCAAGAACACACCGACGGAACTCAGTGGCACCACGGAGGATGAACCCGGGGCATCCGGTTACAAATCCGCCGCGCTACCGACGGCGCCACGCCAGCCCTCTGATAAAAGGGTGAGGCGTGTTGTGATATTGGATACCCGGTGGCCGGTAAGCTCAACTGTTAGAGCAGTCGCCCTGTAACGAGGGTCTGGTTGAAAAGTTATCCACCCTCAATTACACCAAAACATACAACATTATATAGGGAAAAAAGTACTTCTTGAGCGCTAACCGTGTTTTCCTTCCCCACCCCCTCACGCCTGGCCCCTGGCTCCTACGCCTATGTTGTCATAACAACAAATAACTTCATATGTATCAGCGAGTATGCATAAGTGTACTTTTTCTTAAAGTATTAAAATATGTAAATAACATTAACTTCTTAAATATCGAGTATCAACGTAAACCGTCCGACTCCCCACACACTACTTTTTCAGGACGTCCTGTTTTCTGAACCCTGCTTTTAGGCACATTTCGGCACTTTATTAACTATTCTATAGACAACATGGACAAATGAGCTACAAATATATTCATGTTTATATAAAAAAAATCATACCTTTCAGGAACATCCGATAATTTCCAGTTAAATGGTTAAGTTATTGTAAATCGGTATCAAAGTTTTCGACATGCCGCGAATTTCTGTGCGTCCTTTTGATGACGTCACGCATCATACGATCGATAACTCCTACCGGCATAAAGTGTAGTCTGTACCCTTCCCCTACTGCGCTCGCTACTCTCTCTTCGTGGGGTCAGGCAATGGCTGGTGGCATTTTGAATGAAGCATTGTGGGTCAATGTGTCAACAAGGTGTTTTTAAATTTGAGAACGTCATTTGTTTAAAAAATAGTTTCACTCATAACTAACATACAAAAGGTGTAACCGAGGTGAGGAATCGATGCAATGCGATCTTATTGGTCTTACTGGAAGAAGTCATGTAAATTTTGTTTGAAAAATGCTTTAATTAAGATTATTGCACCAATGTTATGATGGCTGGTCAAAATCGTGGTGAGCGTCAACAACTCGCTTTATCGTCGATGGAAACTAAAATAGGCGTCTCCTATAATGTCGTTTGGTGAATAGCATATTGTCTGTTCTTTGATTTAAAACCGATTTCATGTCTATTGGCCTATAAATAAGGAAGTTATGTCAGTTTTATGATTTCTCGTACCCCACCCACCTTCATTTTACATGGACCCTATTTGATAGTGTCGAGTTTAAAACAGTTATATTAATGGTTAAATAACAAATAAATTGGTTTTGTCAATGGAGTTGCTGTGGTCGAGTGGATAGCATACTTTACTCTCGTCCTAGAAGTCATGCGTTAAATTTTGTATCCGCTTTGGGGGGCCACATCCAAGGTTTATCAAACGCACTCTGATATTATATTACCCGGGCAAGGCACTGTGAGAGTATGAACTCATTTGGAGGGGATGTAAAGCTGTTGGTCCTGTGTGCAGGTGGGTGGTGGGTGGTGGGGTGCAGTCGGGGGTATCCTGTGTGTACATTAAATATCTCTGAACTGCTGTCACTGTTACATTAAATATCTCCGAACTGCTGTCACTGTCAGCCATACAAAATCTCTTAATAAATAAACTCTTCCCTGGAAATGAGGCTTTACATATTTTACATTTTACTGAAATTACACTTAAATACAGTTTAATGGGCCTGATAGTGGCTCTCACGTCACATAAGCTTATATTTGAAATTAAAATAGATTTTGCTATACCGGTAAGTCCATTTGTACTACAAAAGGGTGTTTTGAAGAATTAATTGGCAGAGTAGCCAACAGTGTAAACCCTGACTTTTATTGTGAAATCTGATGACCTGGATATACAGGTCGCATTGTTCAGTGAATTTTGTTTCCAGGACAACGGAAAACGTTTTTATTTTATTTTAATACATTTAAATTCCTAGGTTTTGAATGGACTGACAAAGATAATGAATGTTTGCAGACATTTGCACTTATTTAATAACTAATAAAAAAATAATCTTTGTTCTTTTTACATGTTTTATGAAAATATTATATATTAAATGCATGTACATGTATGTCTATAATTTGCTAAATGTTAAAGGCACAGATACCGGTTTTAAAAAAGTCTTATATGTATTTAATAGATATATAAGACTTTTTTTTTAAACCGGTATCTGTGGTAAAAGTTGCATGTGTACCCTAATATCAGTTGATGAATTGAGTGTTGTCTTGTTGTTTAACAGCTCGTCAACACCAAGGTTACATGTATAAAGAGCTTCGCCAGAGAGACAGGAAAGATACATAGGAAGCTGGGAACCTGTCCAGCCCCTACAAATATATTTGGTTTTAATAAACAATATGTATTCAAGAAATATGGTGCACAATTATATGTCAAATAATACCGGGAAAGGATTTTACAAGAAGCTTTCCATGAAAACTTATATAAATTCATGTTCTCAAAATTATTTGTTACTAGGAGTAACAACAATGTTAAGCATACTGCTTCAACTACAAATTCTGTTGAACAAATCTATAGACAACACCATCACATATTGCAGTTTCAGACAAAAAAACACCAACATTCAGTCCATAACTTGAGGTAAATTAAATATATAACTGAGTTCGACGGATAGTTATTTTATTCATTTACTGAATTATGGAATTCGTTGGATTTGTTTTAGTGACTTCATTAATTGATAGGTATGTTTGGATACAATTATAACATATTCATTTACAGTGGTGAGCGGACGAGTGGAATATTCCTGCCCTGGATCATTACAACTGGTATAGGATTTTGGAACCAGCATCTTTAAACTATTCTAATGTACCATAATTGGGTATTTGGAATGGCCATCACATGAGCAAAGATGAGATTTCACTACAGAATAACAGTCTACTCAAGAAGAGAAAGTGTCTTTATCCTATGTATATATTTAAATGGCTTTCTATGACTGACATGTACATTTGTATGTCAGGCATTTAAAACTAGCATTGGATAATTACACAAACATCATTTACATGTGACTACAAAGTTAATATATCATCTGGACTGCTGTGAAAATGGATTTAGATAAAGAGGAAGGAAGTTGTCAACTACAGAAGAGCTGCATCACAGTGAAAAAAAATGTATATCTTGTGCATAGTTCGCATCTGTAAGCAGTCAAATCGTTGGATAATCCCAATTATGAATTTAAAGGGACACGTGGCAATCTTGCTATTGTTTTATATAAAATCTCCTGGCGCACCGTTAGTTTTTCTACAAAAGTAATATATATACATTTATTCACTCATTTATATTTATCAAATTGACTTTGTTTTGCATATTACTAACAACTGGTTATATTGCACAAATATTATATTTAAACATTTGGTCGAATAACAAAAACAAAATTAAAACTCAAAATTTAATTTAACTTTATGTCAGACGCTAATTGATAAACACTTTAAGATTGTTGTGTGTCCCTTTAAGACAATGTCACTGAAGTGTATGTCCTTCAGTATGAAACTTGCTATATTGCTATCAAAAAGAAATAAATGTGCACTGTGTTTCCTACTGCATGCTCTAAAAAAACATAGGGTAGGTCAGTAGGCATTTGTTTTCCTTTTTTTTAAGCAAGATATTGTGAAATTCTATTTATCACATAAAACCCATAAAAGTTGATGATACAACATGAAAGTTTCTTTGTGATGTTGTCAGTTTAGGACACTTTAATAAACATAGTTATACCACCAGTGCTCAGGGAATTACAGAAAATATAGAATGATATTACCGTTATGTTGCACAATTTCTTTATTTTTTTCATTTTTGCATAAAAAGTTTAGGTCCATAGGTTTGCTCTGTTGAGCATTAGGATCAGTTCTTGTATGTTTAAGCAATCAACTTGATCTAAGATGGCCCCAACATAACAGAGCAACAGATAAGAAGGGTATTTGCTTACATACCCAATTAAAAATGCCAAAATACCCAATTAAATTAAAAAGCTTGGGTACCAATAAAGTAATCGAAGTTGTCAAATGTTAAAACAATCAATGCAAATTGAGCAATATATGGGTTGTTGAAGGGACACCCAGCCACCATGTATAAAGTATATTGCAAAAGAAGTTGATTTTATTAGATTTTGTGTATACAATATTAATGGAATGCTACCACAAAACAATATTATTGTTTTATTTTACCCAACTGAAACCATGAAATACCCAAGTAAATAAATACCAATGGGTCAATACCCAATTGACCAAAAAGCTTATCTGTAGCTCTGCATACTATGTCTTTGTAGGTTAGACTTTAGTTAATACTTCATGTACTTACAAATTGTTCATGTAAGTCTGTTCTGTCTTCTATGTGATAGGAAATCCATGGGCAGATGTATGGGATGAAATACATTGTAGAAATAACATGCGTATCCCAAACCACTATCTAATCGCAAATGCAGAACTTAAATACACAGTTGCGAGATGGATAGTTTCATGTGATAGCAAGAGGTCATGACTATGTCCCTCTTCCTTTATGGTCTGGCACAAATGCTGACTGCTGTTATCTCTAATGACTATCTATCCTGATTTCTTGCAGAACGAGATGCTAAAAATATAAAATATATGGCAAGTATAGGTACATGTACATTATCACCGTGTAGTAGGTATAATGAAGAATGAGTTATTTCTTTCTATTTCTTTCTACCGATACTGATCACAATCAAATTTAATTTAATATCATGGCAGCCTCATTTCAGAGAAGGGTTTGCGATTATTTGTATCACTGGTTAACACAGACATTCAGTGAGGTCGTTAATATGCATATGGAGTAGTGTGTTTGTGACTTAACAAACACCTGCTTCTTTTCCTTCTATAACAGATGCCGACATTCGGAGCTTTTTTTCCAACACAATTTTTTTTTTTTTGTAAACATTTTTACCTCTTCCTTTCTCAATATTGTTTCATGATACATGTACATCATAATTATTACGTTGACAAATTGTATTTTTGTTTTAACAAAGTATGTATGCATTGAGTTTTGAATTCAATTTGTTAAACAATTAATATTACAACGCTTTTTGCTTTTTTAACAAATTAGACAGTTATCACACTTTTTTTCCACAAAAGTCCAGGCTAGGGAATCTTGACAATTTTTAGAAAAAAAGTCCTGAGAGATTGGGTTCAAGTCCCGGTTGAGAGTCACTTTTTTCACCACCTGTTATACATGTACCAACGTTACGATCAATAATCTACAACATACTTGTCACTCTGAATAACATACACTTACTGGGACTTAGTGAAGACACAACACCTACCTGCTTGCAGCTACTGTACATATACAGAGGCATAATGTTACCTTGAATATACCACATTAAACGCTGTATCATGAAAAGAAAGCAATAGCATTCATTTAAAATATTATTCTGCAATGAAAGGGGAAGGGGACTCTTTGCTTTGCCCTCTGCCCCCACACACCCCTCAATAATTAGAGAAAAATAATGGTTACCTTTTTCGTCTATAATGTTGTATGTATTGATGTCACTGAGCATGAATAACATTGTTGTTTTATTTTGCTTGTAAAATATTTTGTCAAGAAGTCTGTCTCCTCCCAACAATAATTCAAACATACTTTTTTCTAAATGGTTTTGCTTGCCAAACATGTTTTCTCTGAAAATGTCCCCCCACCCCCTCTTCTCCAAATAACTGAAACGTTCATACGACCATGTACCCGACAATATCAAATATGGGCCATGTAAACAGAAGGTGGGTGGGGTATTACAAATCATAAAACCTGACTTAACCTCCTTATTTATATGCCCATAGACATGAAATCGGTTTTAAATCAAAGAACAAACACTATGCTATTCACCAAAGGACATTACTTTAGAAGGAGACACCTATTTTAGTTTCCATCGACGATAAAGCATGTTGACCCCTACCTGCAGATTCGACCCGCCATCACAACATTGGTGCAAATATCTTATTTAAAGCATTCTTTAATCAAAAAGTATGTGAATCAGATAAATTGTACCTTAGCGCATCGATCCCTTACCTCGGTCACAGTTATTATAGCATACTTTTGAAAATAATTGACTTCAGACAGAACTACGTACTTAAATCATAACATGTCCCGCTACACTTTGACCCACAATGCATCATTTAAATTGCCTGACCCCACGAAGAGAGAGTAGCGAGCGCAGTAGGGGAAGGGTACCAGACTACATAAAGTGTAATTATTGGAAAGGCGTATATAGCTGCGAATGCGCAGTTTTAATCAAATTCGATTTATTTCATCATTTTAGAAGCGAGAAAACAAAACAGCATGTACGCGTAGATACATGTTTCCTCTGTCGATATGTAAAATATAAAAAAAATCGGAGGCAAGTACTTTTTTTTCCCCGAAAATTAACGAAGTACACCGTAATCGCTTAAATACGCCGAGTCGACGTTCCAAATCGATGTTCACACGGAATAAAATTGTGGAATTATGAATTCATGTATAAGAGATAAATCGATTTCAGCATTGTTCAGTAGTTGTTATAGTATTGGTGTAGTATGTTCACAGTATTTATAAGGGCAGCATCACGGTAGTATCCCTCCAACCCCGTCGGCTTCCCCCCTCCAACCCGTACACACAATACGTTGTGTATTGCTGAGAATGCGCCTTTTATTCAAATCGATTTATTTCGTCATTTTAGAGAATAAAAACAAAATCGCATAGATACATCTCTCCTCTGTATATATGTAGAATTTCAATAAACGGAGACAAGTACTAATTAACTAATAGGGTTTATGTCAGAGTGCCCAGTTTATTTTAACAAACAATGTTGCAACGGTATATCGGAAAATGAAATCATGATGGCGGCAATATACGTTGCAGAGTTAATTTTCGAAGATCAGAAAAAGCGATAAACTAATATAAGTTTAACAGGCAGAAGTATATTCCTTTAACTGTTCGTTTAAAACTGAGGGGCGACTCAAGTTTTAAAGAAAGCAAGATTGGCATGTGTCCCTTTAACCAAGTAAATAAATGACTGACGAGTAACAGACATGCTACTGTCAGTAATAAATATTATATAGTGTAGACTCGAAGACTGCATAACATAAACATGTGGACATGACATTGTGTCAATGGAGCACTTGCCAGATTTGTGATTGTTGTGAAACACTGTACGCGTGAATCCAAAAAGTGCGGGTCTGTTATCTTTATAGGGCATATATAGTTTTTATATTATTCTTTTATATTTATTAATTTTTATGGTTCCATATCTGTCCCCGAACGCAGTCATACTCACTACTATATTGAAAGTAAATACTGAATATAGATGTGCGGTGTGTTACGATCTGTAGTATTTGAAAACAGACATGTTAAACATTTCCCTGAAAATATATAACGATGATAAATACTATATTCATAGAATTATTTTTTCCCGAAAGGAAAATACATGTTTGTTTTCAGCAGTTGCAATCAACTTTATTCTGCGAATATTGCTACTTTGAAAATTTGAATACGTCTGTTTTCATTAAATTTTGTTTGTTTTTATATATTTTTTTTTTTTAATTTATGATTTTAAAAATAAATGGATGATCGGAATATATGTCTTACACACTGTTGAATCCTGTTATTTAACAACAAGTGGTTTGGTTCACAGGCGACAGTATCGGTGAACAAAACCACTTGTTTTACTGGATTCAACATTGTGCAAGAAAATATTCATATATTATACTAGTAATATTATAACATGTGTGTTGTAACATATGTATGTTGTAATATTTATAAACCAGATGTCTACCTCCACTGCTTATCCTTGCTAATAAATGTTTGATAGTGGATGTCGGCAGGGAACTTGACCTTTGACCTAAAAATCAAACGGATCATCCTCTTTCCACTGTCCAACAATGTAGTTTCATGAAATTTTCTTTAGGTGAAGAGGGAAAACTGTGTGGGCAAGACTTTTCATTTTCCGGTCATGGTAACTTACCTTTCAACTACTGACTTCAAAATAAACAGGGATTATCATTTCACCAAAGGCAGTCAAAGTAAATTAGCTTTAGAGAAAGTAAAAAAGACATTGACCTTAGATTTACTGACCTCAATATTAATAGGGAGCATACTCTTACCAAAGGCAGTCAACCCATGACGTTTGAATATATTTACTTCAGGGAAAATAGCGTTACGGTGCGGACAATGGTGTTCATGATCGGATCAGTGACCTTGACTTTTGATCTCGAATTAAAATAGGGGTCATTCTCTCATCAAATGCAGTCAACCCATGTAGTTTCATGATACATGTATTTGCTTCAGTAAATAAGGAGTTACATTGTGGCCAAGGTATTTCATGATCGTTTCAGGGTGATATTGACCTTTGATCTATTAACCTCAAAATCATCAAACGGTGCAATAGTCTTATCACAGGCAGTCAACCCATGGCGTTGCAAGATACTTCCTTCAGGAAAAGAGAAGTTACAGTGCGGACAATGCGTTTCATTATCCGGCTAGTGACCTTGACCGTTGACCCACTTAAATCAAAAGGATCGCCCTCTTGCCACAGGCAATCCATCCCTTAAGTTTCATGAGATTTGCTTTAGGGAAAGTGGACTTACAGTTTACAATATTTTACATTATCATGTTACGGTGACAATAACCTTTGACCTAATGACCTCAAAATCAAAAGGCATCATTCTCTCACCAAATGCACTCAAACCATGAATTTTGATGAGGTTTGCTTCTGGGGAAGTGGACAGTGCAGACAAGGTTTTTCATAATCATTATTGGGTCACGGCGCCCTTGACCTTCAATATTTTATATGCACATACTGATGCTTCGTACAAAATTTCGTCAAAATCCAACAAGTAGCGCAGACAAGATTTGTGACGGACGAACGGAAAGGCCAAATATAATCTGTCTCACCTACCACTTTGTGGTGGTAGACATAATTATAAAGACACTATTTTAGTTCATATGTTATACTTTATTAAGCAAATAATTGAGCGAACATAAACTTCAGCATTGACTCTGTCACTAGTGTACATGAAGTCTTCTTCCACATGACGAGCAGCCTGAAAGAAAAAAAAGACAGAATAAAAAGTTAATATAAGTCGAGCAGAGTATTCAATTTGAATCAGGTGTTGCGAGGGGGAGCTAGGGCATGTTTAGGGGAATGGGACAGTTTTAAATTTAATTATTGTTTAACGCCTCATCAACACGTTGTTTACCTTATTTCGAGCAGCCCCAAAGAGAGGAGGAAATATACATAGGCATCCAGGAACCCTGCCCTACGCTTACTACCGATTAGATACCTATGGTTCTTTAACGTGCTTGGAGGACAGACTCCACTACACAGAACCTCCCGGTTTACGTTCCCATCAGACGAACGAGGCTTGCAGGACAGATCAAAGTAACCCAGTGGCGCCAGTAATACTTGAATCCGTGTTCACTGGATTCAAAGCCGATATGCTATGAACGTCCCTTGACCAAAAACTCAGTAAATGGCACATCAAATAAAGGGTCATTACGTATTATATTGTGTATCATACGAGTATATGATTGATCTGACATAATACAGAACAATTTTAATGTATTTTTCACCCAACAGTACAGCAAGAAACTACTATAAGGAAAGTTAAATCTGACAGA